>VZRE01008070.1:229827-265405 GCA_013396775.1 Cephalopterus ornatus
AGGAAGGGCGGGGGCTCGGGGGGGCTCTGGGTGTCCGGTGCGCCCGCTTCCAGCCTCTCCCGGACCCCTCTCCCGGGGGCAGGAGCGGAGGTCCCAGGCAGGACCCGCAGCCCTGCGCAGATGCGGGGTCCGGGCGGGGGCCGGCACGGGCAGGCAGCTGGTCTTGTGACACTGGGAATCAGAAATCCACGGAATCGCTTAGGTTGGAAAAGCCCTCTGAGTCCGACCTCACGGCAGCACTGCCAAGGCCACCCCTGTCCCCAAGTGCCACAGGTCTCTTAAATCCCTCCAAGGATGGTGAATTCACCACTGCCCGAGGCAGCCTGTGACAGGGCTGGACAACCCTTTCCATGAAGAAATTTTCCCTAATATCCAATCTAAACCTCCTCACCTACCAGGGCTCTCCTGAGCCACCAGCCCAGCCTCTCCAGCTGGACATTCAATGACAAACTGGGGTCTGAGGCCCTTATCCAGGGCACCTGATCTCAGTTGAGAAGCCCTGATAAAGCAGCGGTGTAATTACTCCCCTGAAAAGAACCTCTTCCCAAATCGTGCCTTGCAGAGGCAGCCAAACAGGCAGCCCCAAAGTCAGGCAGCAGCCAGACCCCTTCATGGGGGGAGGATTTAATGCAGCACTTTAAAAGCTCAGAGGTGACCCTGCTCAGGAAACGTCCTGGTTGGAGCTATTTTAATTAAAGTGCCTGAGAACGTATCCATTTCTGACACCATTTAGGGCTTTTTACTTCTGAGAAACTGAAAACTGGAATATTAATCTCTTTTTTTTTCTGTCAGTCAGGGTGTTCTGGCTGCGGTTGCAGTATTTTTTGGCAAGAAAACTGTTGATGTCCTTGAAAGCTTTCACCTTCCTAAAAAAAAAAAAAAAATAAACACACACAAAACCAACCAAACTTTCCTTAGGTGAAAAAATATCCTGAGAGGCTCACCTGCCCTTTTGCTGTGACCGTGCCCAGCATGCCCACAGCCACAAACACCCATGGGGACCTCCCCTCTGTGTGCATGGGGGCTTCCACAGCGGCCCTGACCACCCTGAAATGCCCCTGGGAGGAGGGAGCGTTACCTCTGCTGCCGGTGTGCCAAGAGAGAACTCGGGGGCTGTGGTCGGTCACCGCGCTCGCACACCACGGCTGAGTCAGGTGACAGCCATGAGGGCCATGGCGTGGGGCCCTGCCTGCTGCATGTGGCTGGATAATCCCTGGCAGGGCTGCAGGCAGGAGCTGGGCAGCACCGTGCACCCCACCACACAGCCCGGGCGCTGCCAGCCCTGCAGGCACCTGTCTGTACCTCTGGTGACACCTGCCCTGGGACGCTGCAGCCTCCTGGCACTGCACCACGGCACTGGGGAAAACCCAGCTGAAAACGGCTCCCAGCATATCCCACGGAGAGGTCTGCTCCAAATCCTCCCCACAGCCTGGCAGCTCCCGCTGGGTCCTGTTCTGGCCCCTCTGCTTTCCCCGCCAAGCACTGCTGGGGGAACAGGCCATGCCAGAGGGGAGTGCGGGAGCCAGGAACCCCGATTGTGGCAGCTGGTGAAACAGGTGAGGAGATGATTTTTGGATTCCCAGGCTCCGGTTGCAGAGCTCGGAGTGGGCTTTGGACTGCACTGACTTCCTGAATGTGTTATAAAGGCCAAATACCACATACATGATGTGCTGTGTCTTGTGTTGCTGCCTGTCTCCTCCACCTTGCAGCCGAGGACAAGCCCTGCCTCTGCACATCCCTGCCTGCGGAATGCGACAGGAGTGAGCTCTGGGCATGACTGTGTGGTCCCAGTGCAGTGTCTCTCTCTGGACACAGCATCCCCGGGACCAGGCTCTGGCATGGGCAGCCTTCCCAGGGCTCGGCCCTTTCGTTCCTGTGCCTTTGGTTTCAAAGGAATTTCCTGCAGCCTTTTCCCAGTGGTGCATTTGGAAACACTGCCCTTCCCCGCTGGGCAAAGCTGGGAGACACACAGCATAGCTCCGTGTGTCCGACAGGGTCTGCCAGGCCCCTGCCCGCGCTCAAGGCTTGGATGCTGCAGCCAGGCTTCAGCGACTTATCCCAGAAGTCGGCTTCCATGAGCTGAGGATCGCTACCAAGTGGCAGGAATTCAGCATTTCCTAAGAAGTCCATCCTGCTGGAGCAGGGATCTGAACTGAAGGGGTGAACCCGACCAGGAGCCAAGGCTCCAGCACAGGCACACCTCGGAAACCAGCATTAAAAACTCTGGGCAGGGCCCATGGATGCTGTGTCAGACACCGAGCAAGCCAAGGGCATGTGGTGGGTGATGTGCCAGGGCTGTGTCTCCGTGCTCGGCAGTTTTGGTCACAGCCCCCCCACTTGTGTGCAGGGCCCCCGCCCTGTGAGCAGTAAACACACAAAACACACACAGACCACTGGCAAACTGCCGGCTTTCCCAGCAGATGCTGGAGGGAAAGTCAGGAGGGGGAAGGCACCATAATTAAATGATGATTATGCAGCACCCCAGGAGAGAAAACCAGTTCCCAAATCCAAGAACCTCGAGGGCACATGGTGACGTCCCTCACTGCACTCCCCAGAGTTCCCTCAGCCTGATAAACTGGCAAAAACCTGATGAAACTTTTCCCAGCCCCTCGGGACAAGGAGAAGGGTCAGTGTCACTCTCTGGGAGCCACAACCTCAGCCTCAGGGCAGTGACAGGTCCTGTTCAGACCCCTGGCAGTCCCGGTGCAGCCCCCAGTCCCACTGCGGGGTCCAGAGGTGAGCACGGCAGCGTGAGAGGCTTCACCTCCCGGCTGTCCCAAAAGCCACAAGACTGTGAATAACCACATGCAGCCAGTGCCCCGAGGAGCACCAGAGCCGGCCGGCGGGGTGACCACGGTCTGCGAGGGGGCAGATGGTAATAACTACGCTTATGCTAATTCCATGGAAATTTCCATGTGCTTGGAAAAGAGGCAGCCAAGCCCTTCCGCTGCTCGGGGCAGAGGTTCACTCTTGTTTCCGGGGTCTGTGACTAAGAGCCAGGTCTGTCACATGGATGGTGTTTAAATGCTTCCTTGGAACCTCTCATCTAAACACCACCAGCTCCAAATCTACCTGGAGTCGGCACGACCGGGCTGTAAGGTGGCTGATGGGGAGCATCTGGAACGCCTCACCTCTGCCCACCTGTGCTGGCAGAGCAGCAGCACAGCGCCTCGGAGGGAGGGCACTGTGCCCGAGCCCTTCTCCACCTGCGCTTGCTCAGAGCTCCGATGGCATCTCCCCTTCCCGAGGGTCCCGAGGGAGGGCAGGCAGTGTGGAGCTGCGTGCCAGCACACATCATCGCGTCTGGCTCTGGCAGCTCCTCCTTAGCAACCCAAACAGAGCCACATCAGGGGCCTGGCGGCAGATCGCGTCCCGCCGGCGCGAGGGGCCTGGCAGAGAGCCCGGCGTGCCCACGCAGCCTGGCCGCCCGCCCCGCAGGTGCCAGTGCCCTGCTCTGCCTGGGAAAGCCCCATGAGAACGAGCTCTTTGGCAGGGCAAAGAGATGAGAGGTTGTGCTATTCAAAGGTGTCTTCCAAGGTCTGCCATCGCGGGGGCTGGCGGAGCTGGGGACCAGCTCTGTACCCTGGGCAGCCGAGGAGCCCTCGGTCCCCGCTCTCCTCCTCCCTCCAGCCGGATGCAGGCAAGCGCTGGGTGAGCTCCAGCCCTCAGTTCCCTTCTCCTTCCTACCTTTGCAGCCGCAGACTTCTACCGGGCTCTGTCACTCTCTGCTACCTGTCCCGGGGCTCCTTCGAAAGCCGCTTGCGTGAGCAGCTGCCTGGAAAGGAGCAGCGAGGAAGGAAGGGGATGGACGGGGTGGGGAGGGCCAGGAGGCGGCGGGTGTCTCTGCACCCTGCAGCCCGGGGGGAAGGAAGGAGGATGTTTTGCAATATTTGGCGAGCGCTTCCACGGGCAGAGGGAGGAGAGCGGCGGGTACACGGCACTGCGAGAACCGTCCACGCGCCGCTGCCGCCGCGGCACCGGCACCTCCAGGGTGAACGGCTGGATCTCACGCCGGCTCCCGCAGGGGCCCCACTGGTGTCATGCCGTAAAAATGTGCTCTTGACTGGAATTTGGCAGCCTGGCCCCTGATGGGGAGGGAACCTCTCCGCTTACAGAGGGAGCAGGAGCTGCGGCCCGGGGGCTGCGAGGAGAGGTGGTGGAGAGCTGTTCCTGAGCTCTGCAAGGCTGCCGGAGGAGGGCTGGGAGCTTGGAGGTGCCCGTGGATGGATGTCCAGGGATGCCGCTTTCCCCCAGCTGCCTCGTTCAAGACGCGACAACAGGGACAGAGCCACAGAGCTCCCCAGAGCGGCTGGGCAGGAGGTGGCAGTGCCCAGAGTGCAGGGAACCAGCCCTGGGGCGGCGGTGGGAGAGCGGGAGGTTCAGCTGGGGACACATTTTGGAGCAGAGGAGCCGTTTCGCTCTGAGGGTCCGAAGGTTTTGCTCTGGCTCCACCCCAGCGAGGTGTTCTCACAGCCGGGGCACTGGGGCGTTGCTCTGCTGAGCATCTCCGTACCCCGCAGCTTCTCCTCCCCATCCAGCTCCCGCTCCCCCTCTGGGGAGCCCCCCGTCCCCCCATCCCCCCGCCCCCCTTCCCCCGAGCCCCGCGGCCACCACCCCCCACGTCTGCCCAAGCCCAAGCTCGGTCCTCCGGGCAGGACTCAGCCCACCACGCACGCGGAAATCGGCTCAGCTAAACCCCTCCGGCCTCTCCCCAAAGGGTTTGTGCCAGAAGTGCCATCCTGCTGTGGGCCGTGAGCGTGGGCTGGCAGCGACCCCGGCCCCCCCGGCCCCCCCAGCCCGCGGCAGCTCCTGCAGAGGGAGCGCCAGGAGCGGGAATGAGCGGCGGGCTCTGCGCAGCCATTTCGTCCTCGGGAAGCGTCAGGCAGGGGTGTTGCTTTCCAAAGGGAAGAGAAAACTCTGCTCAGACGGGGAACTTGCCCTCGCAAACAAGTTGTACCATCTGTTCCCGCAGCCCCGGGCCGGACCCTGGTCCCTGCTCCGTGCCCGGCTCGGAGTTACCTTCCCGAACACCCGGGACCCACGGCGGCTGTGCACGGGGAATAAACCAGGTCTCTGCATTCCCACCTCCCGCAAAAAGCAAGAGGAGGACGGTGATTGGGAAGGACACTGCTGCACCTTCCATGGGCAAGCACGGTGGAGGGGGATAGCCCAGGAGCCCCCATCACTTCTGCCTTCTGTGGGGAGCTCCCTGTGTGCACACCCTTCCCATCCACCCGTTACTTCCTCTATCCTGAAGGGCAGAGTGAGGATGCCTCGGGAAAGGAGCAGAGGTTCCACTCCTTCATCTTGCTGGGGTGGCTGTGATGTCCCACCTAAAGCAGCACCCGCACTCAGCCAGGCTTGGCTCTGTGTGCTGCCAGCCCTGCACACAGCCCGTGCCAGTCCCCTGGATCTCGTGTTCTCCCCAGGGTTTGGGGCAGGAGAGTGTTCCCTGCCGCTGGAGCCCCGGAGGTCGCTGCAGCAGTTGGCAGCAGTGCTCGCCTGCTCATCTCATTGCTGGCCCGCGTCCAGCCTCCAACTCCCAGCTCCCAACTGGCTCGCTCTTTTTTTTCAGCTGAAACTTCCTGTTGGTTCTCATTTTCATTCTTTACCTCTTCAGCAGTGCAGAAAATTGGCACTTAATGTGCCCTGCGAGGCTGCGTGGTGGCAGCTTAATTGACCCTGGTTGCATCACCCTGCCCACAGCTCGGTCAGCGAGCTCAGCCTTGAGCCACGTTCATTTCCTGTCCCCTCTTTGTTTTCCTGCCCTTTTCAGGGGCACTGCTGGTGTTCAGCTCCAGGTGAGGGTCCTGGAGGAGTAGGGGAGGTCCCCCCTGGGTATGCACCCAGGGAAATCTGGCTTCCTGCAGCTCTCCATCCTCCTTTCCACTCCCATGCTGTGCCTTCCCCAGCTGCTGAGCACGTTGCTCCAAACCCTGCACGTCCCAGCATCCCACCTTTGACACGGCGTGTGGCAGGACTATGCTGCAGCTCTGGGAGCTTCCCCAGGCATTGCAAATTGGTCAGAAACCTGAGCCACCAGTTGCAGCCCTGACCCTGCCAGTTGTTTTCCAAGAGCTGGTTCCAAGCATCTGGCCTTGAGTGGAGGGATCACAGAGTGCATCAGTCCAAACCACAGCAGTGAGGACCAAGTGGCACACTGACCAAAAAGCTCACAATAAAACCAGACTTGTAGCAGTCACCCAAACACAGTCTCAGCTTAGCTCCAATTCCCTTACTGCATCATTTGGGGCAGAGATTGCTGCAGGAGTACCTGAAATAATTGGTATTCAGTGCATCATAAAACTCCACGTGTGGTTGACAATCCAGGCAGGACTGCATTATGGCAGATGTCTAGCAGGGGAATAAGATTTTCCAGGTGAATGAAGGAAATGCATATAACTCTTGTTTTGGGATATTCCTGAGCGCTGCTGAGGAGAAGTGGCTGCTCATTGCTCCTCTGTTGTGCGAGAGCAGGAGGGTGTTGCCACCCAGGCTGTGCCCAGCTGCTGCCCCTGCATGGAGCTGGCAGGACCCTCCTCACCCCACCGGGCTCTGGGGGACATCAGGGTCACAGCAGCAGGAGCAGGTCCCAGCGGATGTCCCTGCGGATGCCAGAGGAATTCCCTGGGCTTGGGTGCGGGTTCCCAGGGCAGAGCGAGGGCGGCACCTCTGACGCTGTGCACCCGGGATGCTCTATTAAGGAGGAGGGTTTCCTCCTGTTGAATATCTCACCACTCGATTTGTGTTAGACCATGGAGTCCTTCCAACACTCGGAACACAATGAGTTAGTATCTGCTGCTCTGGAGTTTGTATCCCGGCGGAGAGCCCAGCCAGCTGGGAGCACACTGGGACCAGGCTCCAGGACAAAGAACAATGGGAAGGCACGGTGAGGGGCGGTGGGGGCAGGATCCAGCCTTGGTGACAGCGCTGCATCTGGGGCTGCTCCCAGCTCTCTGATTCTCCACCGAGAGACGATCACAGCTTCCAGACCCTCCTTTTAACTCTGCAGCTTGTCCCCTCGCTCCCCTTCGCTGCACTTTCAGGCGGTGGGCTCTGCGTGCCAAATGGGATGCTGGGGAAGGCGCTGCTGCCTGGATGGGCTCCAGATGCAACGCAGCTAATCCATTTTTATAGCCGGGAGCAGGTGTCTTGTGCATCACAAGCAGCTCGTTTAAAGACCACTCTGTTCATTTGGCTGCAAGCACTGAAGGGGTCCAAAGGCATCAACCAGCACTCAGTGCCCTCCAGCTCCAGAAACACACTCTGGGTGCCCTGTGGGGCCACGGTCCTGCTGTATCACCCCAGTCTCACCCATGGGAGCAGGGAGGGCTCCAGGTGCCTGTTGGGACCTCCAGCCAGGGACACAGGACCAGAGCCACTCCTGCACCTCCCTCCTGGGCTTCTGAGACACAACGACCAGTCCTGGGGGTGCGCAGCCCCGCTGGAGCGTTATGGCCTCACCTGAACATTCATAAAACGAAGAGCACAGCCTTGGGGCCATGGAGAAACTCCTTTTTGCCTGTACTTTACCCCAGTTCCTGTGCCTGTGCTCACCTTCACTGCTCAAACAAGGATGTGCCCACGCATCCGGAGGCTGTGAGCTCTGGGAAGAGCCAGTACCTGTGGGGAGGAAAAGAAAAATATCTGCTGTTGGAGCCGGAGATAGGAAAGGCCAAAGGGTTTGTTTTCCATCCTCAGACCACAGCAATGCGGCGAGTGGAGCCCGGTCAAGAAATCCCATCCAAACCCACAGCTCCTGAGGCTGCTCTGGGCAAACAGCGCCTCAAAGGGGCCCTCTGTCCCTGCCCATCCCATTCCCGCTCCGGAAGGGAGAAGTGACTGACCCGCTGCTGCTCCGTGGCAGGACCAACACGCAGCCCCAGCGCTCCCTGAGGTGACAACCTCGTCTCCAAAGGAGTACCTGGAGCAGCTGCAGCCACAGATCCTCCAGCTTTGCTGAAGGCAGCAGGTCCTGGGGAACTTGAGCAGACCCCATGGTCCATGGCCCTGCAGGGGCCCAGCCAAGGAGCTTCGTTGCAGCAGCTACTGACGCGGCTGGACTCCCTGGCCCTGCTGAGACAAAGAGCCATTGCCGGATTCAGCTGCCCTGGGTATTTTTTTCCCTCTTCGATGAATCACCTGCTAAAAATATTATAAATTGAGTCGCTGGCCAGACCTTTCACTTCTCTGGAAGCAAAAATATTTATTTTACTCAGGCCTTGCCTGTGTTTTAGCAGAACTTTATGATCAATTTTGGAGGAATGTGCCATGCTGTATATTCAAATTACAACTTTTTTTGGCTCACAGTGTAAATTTAAAATGTCTTGTTTGAGACGCAACTGTCAAGCTGCCAGAAAAATGCGGTTTCAGCTGTTTTTCTTCCCCAAAGCACCAGTTTTGCCCAGTTGATGGTTATTGTCAACCCAGGTGTGTGCCTGTCCCAGGGATTGGCGATCGAGGGGTGCAGGCTGGGCTGCCTTAGACTGGGAGCTTCCACTGCCATGGGAAAAGCAGCACTTAATTCCCAGCATCACCACAAAATCGGGCCACAGGGAGCTCTGGAGCTGCCTGGCTGGGGGGAACAGCTCTGTCCCCATTGCACAGGGCAGCGTTTTTGGGAACTGGAGCGGGACCTCTCCCTGCACAGGCTCCGGGCTGGTGCAAACCTGATCATCAGACAGGCGCCAGCTCGATGAGATCCCCGAGGAGGAAATCATCACAGAACCCCTTGGAGGCAAAGGAGCTTTGTCCTGGGAGCACCTTCCACCTCCTCTTCCTCCTCCCAAGGCTTGCAGGCGAGTCACGGTGTGGTGCCGGGGCGCTGGAGCTGGGGTCGGTGCCACCAGCCACCGAGATCCCCACCGGCATCGTGCACCGCCGGCTCCTGTTGCTCTTGCTGCCGTGCCAGGCGCACCTTCCCCATAAACTCTCATTTGAATCTAGGAAGGAAACGAGAGAAATTTCTTTTTCTTGCTTCAGGGCAGAGAGAACAATGGGATCTTTATTCCCCAGTAATTAGGTTGATTTTTGCGTGGGTTTAATTTACACTCCTTTCCAGCTTTCCCTGCAAAGCGGGAACGTAGCCGTGGGTGGTGGGCAGGGAGAGCAGGCACCGCTGGGCACCAGGACCATGCTCTTGCCAGGGCATTGCTAAGTGCAGGAGCTGAGAGTCCCAGCACCAGCAGCTGGGGTCCTCTTAATGCCAGTATCCCAATCCCATGGACGGGAGCTCTCCCTACCACTTCTCTGAGGTCTGCCAGTCCCCCGGGCACCTGCTCTGTGCCACTGCCTCTGGTGCTGCTGCTTCAGCCTGAGCCCGGCCAACAAGGCTGGGCAAACACATCTGGATCCTTCCCTGCACCCAGGTGGGTGCTTTCTCTGGCAAAGGCATTCCAAAGCCCTGCAGCCCCAGCACAGAGCTCCGGGGGTGAGCTGGATCTCACCCCTTCAGCCCCACATGAGGAGCAGCTCCCCCGGGCGTGGGACAGGGAGATGAAGCAGAGCCCCACTAGTTGTCTTTTTCCATTCCCCTCCTCTATATTTGATCTCCTCTAGGCTGAGGAGATGTTACCCACAGCTTTACAACAGCCAATTTACAGTGCCTGCTTAGTCACTGGGGGATTTCTTGGATTTTATGTTTTCTGAAGAAACAGAACCACATTGGCTTGGTCAGTGTGTGGCTGACTAATTCAAACTAAGACTCACTAATATTTTATATTTGTGGTCGAAGGTGAAATTCCACTCATAACTTCTTGACAGTGCAGTGCCCTTTCGAAAATGCACGGGGCTCTGAGCACCCTGATGAAGTTGAAGATGTTCCTGCTCATGGCAGGGGGTTGAACTAAGTGACCCTTAAAGGTGCTCTCCAGCCCAAACCACCCTGTGATTCCATAGATTCTCGTTCAGGGCTGCTCCACGTCCTCGCACAAGTGTCGGTCAGATGCAGATGAAGAGCCCGTCCTGCAGAACAGGCTCAGGAAGTTTCTGTCCTCGGCTGAAACCCCTTTGGTGTGGGAGAGCCTGGAACTTATTACAAATCACTTAAGTAACTTTGGCTCACTCGAGATGATTAAATTGGCTTCCCTGGCTATTCCAGAGGCTCGAAACCACCAGCAGCTCCCAGGCTCGCTGTGCGAAATTAATTAAAGCAGATGATGACTTGGCAAGGACAAAGAAAGAGAGTCTCATAGTAAGGAGCAAACCCAGTGCGGGGGCGTTGGCTGGAGCACGTGCCTGTGGGTGCTGTGAGGTGTTTCGGATACACCCTCACACAGGGGTGGACCTCTGCTCACACGAAACACTGTTTTCAGTGCTTTGCCAAATCTGGGCATAAAAATAAACTTGGAAGTTCAGAGCAGAATCACAGTGCAAAGGCAAGGACCCCTCGGTTTCCGTAGGAAGCAGAATTAATAGTTTGGCAGAAAGGGTGTGTTTCCATTTTTGTACAAGAATTTCTTCCTCCTCCTGCAGAAAAAAGGGCTTGTAAGAGGCAGGGATTCAGACAGTTCTCCAGAACCCGGCAGTGGCTCTGAGGCATCCCACAACGAGCCTGCAGGACTTCCAGGTTTCCAACAAAACCCAAGTGGACCAGCACATCACTCCTCTGTTCCCTGAAAGCAGCAGTGAGGGGACCCAGCACCAGTGGGCACACTGAGTGCTGTGGCTGCTCAGGGCCTTGCTGCTCCTCGAGATCCTGGGAGGATGGGCAGGCACCAGGCGTCTTCCTCCTGGACCATGAACCACAGAAGGGGAGACAGGCTTTTGGATCTCCTCACATCCTCGGCTCAGCTGGTGGAGGTCCCTTAAAGCCGCCTGTGTGGAGGGGAGGGGGCTCTGTGCTGCATGTGCCGTGCATTAGGCAACCGCCCTGGCAGCAGGACAGGACTGAGCCTGAGCCCGACCTTCTCCCCCCTCCCCTTCCCCGTGCTATCCGAAACCACAGCCTTGACTGGCTGCAGTTCTCATCCATCTGCAAAAAACACATTAAGGAGGGAGAGAAAGGTTGGCAGCTGACCACGAACCAACTCTCCGGAGAGGTCCTTACCTGACTCCAACCAGATGCTGTTTATCAGCCCGAGCATTCACTACATGCCCGATGTGATGGAGACAGAAAAAATACAAGAAATGCTTGTTATGCTCGGGGCTTCAGGGGGTTTTCATCCTCAGGCCGGATATACAAGTTCCAGGAGAGGAATATGCATCCCTGGAGTCCTGGGCCGAATCTGGAATTCATATACTCTGTAAATGTACTTTATTTAATACAGGAATCAAGAAAGGGTTTGGAATTATTGCACTGGAGAGCTTGATTGCATAGTTACAGCTTGGAATTAAGGAGTAACTGAGGATCTGTGGGACAGCACATCAGCCCCACAGAAAGGGCAGGACAGCATGTTCTGGCTGCACAGTTCTGGCCCTGTTCTCCAGCCTCTGCCCTGACGTGTGTTGAAGGCTCCGGAGGGACCTGCCCCGGCCCTGCTGTATCCCATCACAGATGTCCCTTTGGGTTAAGCCAGAAGAATCCATCGGAGCAGGGAAGAGGCACTGGGGTGGCAGTGCAGGGTCCCAGAGCCCAGGGAAGCCTCTCAGAGCAGTGTGAGAGCCAGGGCTGGGCTGGGAGGTGGGAAGGATGTGCTGCCAAACCCAGGGCAGCAGTAACGTGGAACATGGTAGTGATCCAGCCCAAGCAAAGACAGATGTGTTCTCTGGGAAAACAATGACAGGACTGACAGATGCCTACATCCATGTGCAAGCACATATCTGTGTTTATGTAGAGGTGCGTGTGCCTTTCACGAATCCCCGCGTGGCTTTAAGGATCTAGCTGACATGTTTTTGCTGACCAGCACGCTTTATCTGACAACTGCAAGGATTTTGCCCTGTGCCCAGGCTAGAGAAGAACTGCCGACACTGGAGTGCTTGTACTGGTGTGTGGAGCAGCCCTAGAGCTGGGGTGTGCCCTGGGGGCTCTTCCCCCCCAGATCCTGCGTGTTAGACTCTCCCTGGGTGCTCACACAGAGCTGTAGGTATTGAAGGGAGGGAGGGCACCCTGGGTGCCCCTCCTTTGCCTTCTCAAGCAGGTCCGCAGGGAAGGACCATTTGTCCGCTCAGCCCCAGCCCCTGCTCCAGGACCCTCGGGGATTATGACAAACAGCATTTTTTGGAAGGGCTGTGCCATGGAATTTGGTACAGGGATAGCATCATGTCCCAGGAAACGCCCTGGCTGGTCGATCCCAGGTGATGGGCAGGGATTAGCCCATCGGGAAGGTGCTGAGAAAGCGGGTGAAGAACATTCCGCTGCGTGTTGGTGTCTCCCGCTCCACCAGCCATGGCGTAAATCATGTTGGCTTCAGAGCCTGCTGGCAAACTATAAAGCAGTCTCCATGCTCCAGCCACCACAAGGGTATTAATCAGGCTAAAAATATAAAAAACAACATGAAAAACACCATCTACGGGGTGTGCGGCATCAGACACTCGCTCCGGGAGCTCGGCCAAGTGCTCATATCTCGACTCTCATAAATACACCGCCAGGAAAACGCATTATCTCTGCAGTGCTCTCGCAGCAGTGAGACCCCAGAGCAAAACAGGCCATGGCACCTGCTGCATTTTAATGATCCTTCTCCATCACCTATGGGGACACTGAGATTCAAATAGCTGCCCTGCGGTGCCCTGACCTTCCCACCACAGCTCTGGGAAAGCCGCCATTGGCAGCGCTTGGATCAGCGGTGCCAACCGGTGCATTAACACAAATCCTCCCCGTTCAGAGCATTAGAAGCTGACCACGCACTGTGTGCTGTCCGGCACCCCTGCTGCCCAGGCAGTACTGCCAGGGGAGCACCCGGCACTGGGACATGGGAGCGTGGCCTGACCCAGGGCGACAGACACACCCTGCTAAAAAACACAAAGGCTTCATCATAGTGAAGCCCAAAGAACAGACTTGATGTAGAAAACATGCCCTTTGCATTGCTCTCCCTTCCCCATAAAGCCATAAACCCCTTTCAAATGCTCCATCTCCCTAACTCTTGGATGTCATTAAACTCTTTATTAATTTACTCCAAATGTCTTTGCTCGTATTGCAGCACGACTAACCCCATCAAAAGAGACAGCACAGTGCTTAGGCAGCACTTCTGCTCTTCAAAGCCTGTTACCGAGATTAATTGCTTCTCTCGAGTCCTCTGTGAAGGAGGAACATGGGGATAATTGTTCTGAGTGCTAGGTGTGAGGGGGGAAGCAGGGTCTGGGGTAAAAGTGGGGTTCCAAGGTGTCACAGCACCAGCCGGGGGGTGGGCTGTGCAGGCTGCAGGGGAGACCCCCAGGCTCGTGGCTGGGCTCCATCTCAGATGGATGTTCCTGCAGCTTCTCAGGGGGAGGCAAAGCCCAGGTGGACTGTGTGGTGCCACTGCAGAGGCAAGCCCCGAGCTCCTGACACCTGCCACCTCCGAACATCTTGCCTTGGATGAGAGCTGAGCGTGTCCTCAGGCTCCCTGCTGCTCTTCCCTAATTGCTGCTGCCTGCCAAGAGCCTCCACAGGCAGAGGTCCCTCCTCCATCCTGATTTATCCCATGATGTCACCAATCCCAGTCCATCCTGACATCACCAGTGACATCACGAGTCCTTCCCCACATTCCTGGTGCTGCAGTGGGACTGGGTGGGAAGGACACCACGGTACCAGCCAGACCCTGCGCCGTGACACACCTCGAGGTCCTGCTTTCCATAGGACTAAGGAGGGGTCAGCAGACCTGGGGTACCCACCTGCAGGCTGCAGAGCCCCCCAGAATATTTTCTTATCAGCCCCGGGCTCTGCACAGGCCGCCGCTCCCTCTGGCACCCTCGGCATGGAGGATCCTGCGGGAAGCACCGAGTCTGGCTCGGCTGCGCTGCGGGAGCACCGGTGCCCGCGCACTGGGGCCAGATGTGTGCCTTTCCGAGGCTGACATGGTACATCTGGTCCGGGTTTTGATTTCCATCGCAGAGTTCACCACATCCCCCGCAGCCGGCTGGAGGCGAGGAGGCGCACATCTGGAAGCAATCGCGGCTGTCACGCTTCAAGGAGATACTGCACCGCAGAGAGGAGAACCCGATCCCTCGCCCCAGCAGCCTCCTCCTGCCCTCAGCCCCAGCAGATGAGCAGAGCACCAGCATCCACGCCATGAGCCGGGTCCTGGCCGGGTGCTGAGCCCCTCCCAGGAAGGGCAGCGCCCAGTGCCAGCATGTTATTGGGAAGAGGGATGGGGTTGAGCCCCATGGTGAGGTGCTTACCCAGGCTGGAGACAGCCCCAGCTCTGTGCCAGAGCAGGAGGGATGCTGGATGGGGCAGCTCCAGAGGGACCTGGCTCTCTGCTATGGAGACAGGCTGGAAGTCGGGATGGCTCATCCTGGAGAAGAGAATGTTCCAGGGAGATCTTAGATCCCCTTCCAGTACCACAGTTGTCCCAGAGAAGCTGTGGCTGCCCCATTCCTGAAAGTGCCCAAGGCCAGGTTGCATAGGGCTTGGAGCAACCTGGGCTAGTGGAAGGTGTCCCTGCCCATGGCAGAGGGTTGGAACAAGATGGGCTTTAAGGTTCCTCCCTGCCCAAACCACTCTTGGGTTCTGTGATCTCCCCACTGTTACCGGGCATCTCCATGAGCCCAGCACGCCCGTGCACCCTCACTGTGTTTGTAAACATTCTGCCAACCCAGCAAAGCCTGTGCCTCCATGGGTACCTCCCTGATGCCTGGGAAGGAGATGCCCTTCTGTTTAATTAAGTGTCCCATGTTTTCCATAGCTCACTGGGGCTCGGGGGTGCCGTCACCATGGAGCTTTTCTGGCAGGGAAGGAGCCCTTGTTCCTTTATGATATGGAATAGTTTCAGCATTAGTTATTTCTAAATCATTCTGGTTTATGAGCAACCTGACGATTTGGCCAAGGCAGGAGGCCTGGGTCTGCACCAGGCACTAACAAAACCTTGAGAAGAGCCGTAAGCCTGTGCTGGCAGCTGTGGGGGGAGGAAGGGGGATTACTCCTGGGCACCTCTGCTCCTGCCTTCTCCAATGCAGGCAGCAGCAGCTGTGTTTCTCTCTGCAGGAGGGGATAACCATCCCAGCCCACTCTCCTGGCAGCATCCCACACTCAGCTCATCCAGCTCCCAGAGCACCTCTGGGTACCATCCTGTAGGAGGAGGAAAAAGAGACAGGGGTCCCCACAAAATGCCCAAATAGAGCACAGTAGCCTCTAAATGGCATCCAGCCCTGCTGCCCGAGCAGGCTCTGGACCAGTGGGGGTCCAGCCCATGGTCCCTGCCCTGGTCTTTGCAGCCCTCCTGCAGCACCATCTGCAGCAGGGATGCACCATCCTGCCACTGGGGCTGCCAGTCCAGAGTGGGAGGGTTTGGGAGGGGAAGATATATGGACATGATACCATAGGAATAACAAGTGCTTTGTGGAAAGCATGAAGAAATAACCAACGGATTAAAATAGAGGATCTATTTTTGGAAGGCCTGGCACAGGATCTGACCCAGAAAGCCACCTGCAAACCCAGTCAGTGCCACTTTCCTGTGCTTAGGCCCAGAGCTCTGCTCCAAAGGCTGAGGCACCTCTGCCCTACTGCAGGCAGAGAGTTTGGAGGGGCTGGGAAGCACCTCTTGGAGCTGCCCCAGCCCCAGGCAGCACCCGGGGGGTTCCGGGCAGCAACACCCCAAGGGGCTCCCAGGGAGAGCGAGAGCGGCTTGGAAAGGCTCGAGGGACACGAGGGCTGCAGAAACAGGCTCTGCACTGTTTGCATGCTGGATCCACTTACAGGCCAGGTCAATAAAAGAACTGAGTTTAGACTTTTATGGCTGAAATAATTGCTGCTGGCATGCCAGAGGCTAGTTAGTGGGACAGCAGGTAAGGCTGTGACTGAGCTGGGCAGCACTTGCTGCTCCTCTGCTCCCCCTGGTATTTCTGAGAGGGAGACTGGAGTCAGTGGCACCTGTGGGTGTCCCAGTAGAGCTGTGGCCACCAGTCCCGTGCCTGTGCAGCACCCAGCCTTCCTCTCACTCCTCCTCCTCCTCCTCCTCGCTTTTCTCCTGAAAACCTTCTTTGTCATGGGAAGTTCCGTGGCCAGCAGGAGTGGGGCTGGGGCCGGGCACGGGGGCAGAGGGGATCCCTCGGCACAGGCCCTTCACACCCAGTTTCCCTCTCTCCCGGTACCCGGGTGGGGTGGAGATCAGCGCTCGCAGCGGTGCCACGCTGGGTGTGAAAGCAGCCGGGGCTCGCACTGCAGCCGGGCACAGCAGCGAGCATGTCCTCCCTGCCAACAGAGAGACATGATTAATTAAAGGGTGAGGCCGCTGCCAACAGGGAGAACAGGGCTCAGGTGGTTGGTTGAATCCAGCCAGAGAGTTTCTGCCTTATACTCGTGCACACAACATCTGCTCTGTTAAGATTCAAGAGATAAAGGCATGAGAGGTGCAAGGATGCAGGAATTCCACGGGAGTCCCCGTGGCAGCCCTTCAGCTGCCTGGCACCTGTCAGCCAATGTATGCACAAGGCAAGGTCAGATCTCCACATGGACGTGGACATCCCTGGAAATTCCTCTCCCCAACAGAAACCCAGCAACGCACCCCAATAACCATCACCTCGTCCAGCAGAGCCTGCAGCACTGCTACGGGGGGGCTCTGCTTCTGCCCCTGCATCAAGGTCATGTTAAAACAACACAGGATTTTGGCAGGACCCCCGTTCAACCCAAAGTGGATGGGATGGGGTGTGGCAGCCAGTGTCTGCACCTCTGCTACCCCTCCTGCCTGGTTCTCTGTGGATCCAGTGCTCGCCCGCTGACGAGGCAAACGTTGCCGGGACTGCGAGGAGAGGAGCGGCACCGGCAAGGTCACTTCAGGGCTGGATCCCTCCTCTCCCTCCCCAAACATCTGTGCAGATGTTAACAGGCGTGGCAAGGCTCGATTTTCGATATGAAAGGCAAAGGGTTAGAGTTGAGCTCTTGGGTAAGCGACACCGAGAAAGTCAAAGTTTAATTGGCATTCCTGGCCGGGATGAAAGCCCGCGGCTGCCGGTGCCGGCACGGGCTGAGCGGGGCCATTGGTCACGGGCTGTAAAGGCCACACACAGGCGGCACTGGGGCAGGGCTCTGCTACCCTGGGGAGCTTCGGCTCTCCCCCCTCAGCCTCTCCCTGCCCGCATCCCTCGTGCAGGGGCAACAGTGCTGGGGTGCATCCCTGCCCACACATGTTCCCCCCACAGTCGTTGGTCCCCTCTGCCGAGGGGACTGATCAGGGTCTGATCAGCGCCGCCCCCACCCTTGTCCTCACCTGCCCTGTGGGGCTGGATCCCTCTGCAAACCAGGGGAGCCTCTTACTTCTGGACATCCTGCACCCCTTTGCCAGCCTTTTCCCAGTTTGCAAAGAGCCCGGGGGGATCAGGCATCACCCCGAAACATCCGTGAGCAGAACAAAGAGCCGCGTCACCCCATGGGTTCTGCGTGCAGAGAAGGTCACGCGGGAACCACAGCAAGGAGCACGTTTGCCAGACTTGCCAAACTGACTGAAAACAGCCATTCCACTAAACACAAGGTCTGGCAGACGCAAGTCAGTAATTTCACTTCTGATGTAAGTTGTTCACAGCGCCTATGTGGCGGGGAGGGAGCTCGGATGATGGTTCCCATTAGTGCGGGAGCCCTCGGCTTGCTCCAAACCCTTCCCACTTTAAATGCCTCACTGGGAAAATGGAGTCACTACCCTCAGCTATGGCCTCAATCCCTTTCAACTCCTGCATTGCAGGGGAGCTCCAGGCCCCAAGGGAGCTGCTCCAGCTTGTTTTGGGCTCCTCAGAGGAATCAAAGCAAATGGAGAAACATCTTTCTTATTAAATCAATAGAGACATATGGGCTGCTGGGGAAGGACCAGGATCAGATTGGGGCAGCTTTTCCTCGTCCCACTGATCCAAGACTGCTCAAAGGACATGGCTGGGGATGGCAGGTCACAGAGTGGCTTTGCCTCTCTGGGGGATCAGGGAAGGATGGGGTGGTGATGGGGACCGGCCCCATGGGCAGCCCAGAGTGCCCTGAGAGGAGGAGGTGCTGTGGCCCATGCCAGTGGATGCATTCCCCATCGTGGGAACACTGGCTGTATCTCTGACACTGCTGAGTAAAAAACATTAACTTTTTGTGCAAATACAGTCACTCCCCTGCTCTCCCTCTTTCCCTCCTGTTCTGCTCCACATGTTCCCCTAGGATCACTCCAATCTCCACCGTGCTTGTTGCTCCATCACTGGCTCTGCTGGGATGCAGCTCCCTGCCCGTGCTCCCAGTCCCCTCCTGCCCCTCTTCTTCCCTTCCAGCCTCCATCCCTGCCCAGGACCATGGCAACGGCCGTGACGTCTCCCGCACCTCGAAGGTGATTTGATTACGTGGGCTGAGAAAGTTCCTGCTGGAGCAGAAATGGATCTAATTATTGACGCTGGTGGCGGAGCGAGGTGCCGGGGCGGAGAGGGAGGCCGGGCAGGATGTGCTCAGCCACGTCCACCAGCTCCGCTCTGAGCGCAAGGTCAAGGGCAGAGCTGAGAAAAATTCCATGTCTCAGGGCCTGGGATGCTTCTTCTCCATTCCCATGGTCGTTCCCAGGGCATCCCATGCCCCTGCTCTGGAGCAGCAAGTGGGAGCCGGCGCGGAGGGTGGCCGTGCCGTGGGGGAGGATGAGCCCCCCAGGCTGCAGCTCCTCTTTCAAAGAGCCTTGGATGAGGATTTTCACTCCCTTCTTCCTTCAATTTCAATGAAACTGCAATTTTTATGCAGGAAAAAAAGTGCCTTGAATAAACAGTATTTTGGCATGTTTTTGAGGCAAAAATCCCCTTTTTGTTGGAAAACAGGCCAAAGCCTAGCCCATATTCCTTGGAAATGGGCCTTGTTCTAGTTGAAAAACAGCCAAATTTTTTGATGGAAAATTGGAAAATAGACCCAGGTTGGCTCTAGGAGAACGTGGCGTTGCAGCAAAACTTTCCATGAAAATTATCTGGAGTCTGCACAGAGCAAAAACCCTCGAAAGTGGAATTTCACCCCCCCAGCCAGGATGGTCCCGGCAGGGATGCTGAGCCGCTGGTGGGACTGTCTCGGCAGGGATGCTGTACCACCAGCAGCTGGAGTAGCTTCCATTACTGCTCCCAGAATGTTGCGGTGGACTTGAGGAAGGGCAACCATGGCTGTTTGTTTTTTTCCAGCCCAAGATGAGAAAAGAGCTCCCCCCTCACCCCACAACAAGAATCTGCCCTGTAATGTGATTCTGGCAGGGCATGTTGCCTGATAGGATTTCTATTAAAATGTGATTTCCTCCTGCTTATAATTTCATTATAAGGCATTTGTGTAGAACATTGACCACACAGGTAATATATGGGCAGGGGAGCGAAATTAGAGAGCACAGACGATTTCTAATGGAGGGCTGCAAGCAGACATGAAATAATCAAGGCTGGGTACAACTGCCATCATTTACTGGTGCCTGACGTGAAGAAATACTTCATTGAGGGGTTATTGCCATTTAACACATCCTTCACTTCTTCCATCTTGCCTGAATGAAGTGCCCAGCCGTCCCATCCGTCTTCGGGCAGGATCTGTCAGCGCGGCTCCCGCTGCTGTTCCGCTGCCAGCGCGGTGCTGAGGAGCGCTGCAGCCGCCGCGCCCGCGGGAACCAGACAGAGATCGCCCTTATTTATCAGCACTCGAGGTGTTCCATGGAAATGCAAAGTCAGGGACCTTAGAGGCAAGGAGAAAACAGGCGTGTTCACCTCGAGCACCATCCATCTCCCCCAGACCTCCCCCGACTAAATTCGTATTGTCTCCCCGCTCCCTGCCTGCAGACACCTCGCATGGGGGGGCGAGGGCCGGCTGTGCTGAAACTCAGACTCCTCCCCATTGCCTTAAATTCATCTGAGACTAAACCAAACTCAAAGGGCATGCTGAAATGCCATTTTCCTGGGCAGAACAGCAGAGAAAAGGTGGTTTTCCCCCTTGCAGCAGCCTGGGGGTGGAGGGATGCTCCGTCTCTGGTGCCGGGCAGACGATGCTCAGCCCAAGGATGCCACTTGGCATTCCCCCCACATCCGAGGAATAAACACTGCTTTGTTTTAACCCCCCTCGCTGCACAGACAAGAAGCACTCGAGGCTTTCATAAGCTCATCTGCATAATAATGCTTGAGAATTCCTATCTGGAGTGATCGGAGTGTCAAAACCCGGGATCCAGCCGTGAATTATGGGGAGGAAGTGTCGCAGAGAAAATGATACCCGGTGCGGTAGGGAGTGGGGCTGGCTGAGGGCTGCTCACAGGCCACGGCCTTTTAAACAAATGTCTGAGCAAGAGGAGAGTGAGGGGGGATCAAGGAGGAACTTTGGAGCGTGGGCAGGATGTGTGTGGCTGCCAGAGCCTCATCCCCTGGATCATGAGCAAATCCATGTCTGCAGGATTCACGGGGTGCTCAGTGGGAGCTTCGGCATAACCAGAGAGCCCTGAAACCCCACGCTGGGGTGGGGCCGTGGTGCCACCTGTGCACCGACACTCACCACACCCGGGGAGCTCAGGACCTCCCCATCCCACCGCTGGCCCGTGGGAACAGGGGCCACGCACCAGATGGGCAATTTCCAGGGAAATTCTGATTTATGAGTCTCAAAACCTGCTAACACCATCACTCTCCAGCGAGGGAGCCGTGTTTTCTCTGGCATCTGTAGGAACAGGGACTACTTTGAGCTAGACCCTTCCCGAGCCCTCCGGGTGTGAGGCCGGGCGGCGATAACTTATGCAAACACACACACTGTTACCCGGCAGCTGAAATCAGCAGAAATCACGAACTCTGGCTTTGCAAGAAAAACAAAGCCGGTGAAATGAGGCCAGGCAAAAGGAACAAAAGCCCTTGCCTAACTTGAATGATAACAAGGGAGACAGGCAGCATTGCACAGGCTGCGGGAAGCGCAAGAACCCTCTGGGACACGGGGCTTGCCAGGAACAGGGGCACCCAGCAGTACTCTGCCAACAGCTCCGGCAGCCCTTCCCCCCGCACAGCCCTTCCAAAGAGCTCCCTGGCAGGAGGGGGAGATCAAGCATGCAGCTATTGATTTATTCCAGTTATTTTAACAGATTACTGGAAAGCATAAAGAAGGCAGCCGGGCAGCGCTGGGCTCAGCTGGCAGCGCGTTTCCTCCTGACAGCTCCGTGGCTGCCGCACGATCACTCCCCGCGGACCTGTGCAGCCAAGAAGTCCCTGGCTGGTGGCAGCAGTTGGCCTCTTCGCCCCAGCCCTCCACACCGGGGAGGCATTTCTGTTCTGAGCAGGCTGCTGCATCCTCTGGCAGCTTCCAGTCGGTGCTTGGGATTTTTCCCTCCGCCCCCGCTGGTTTTCACAGACATTTCGCTGTGCAGGAGGAGCTCGGGAGGGGATTCTGGGCAGCGCAATTCACCTGCAGCAAAACTCGAGAGGTTTCAGCAGCGGGGGTGTCTGCGAGGCAGGGATTCAGGGAGAAGGGACACTCAAACCCAAACCAGCCCTTGCAGGTGCTCACGTCCCCTCCCGCATCTCTGAGAGATGCCCCTTGCCCCCGGGGAGCGGAGAGGATCCCGCAGAGCCGAGGCTGCGTGTCGGGGCACTGCAGATGCCGAGATGAGACCCCCCCGGGGATGGGTCATGTGCCGGAGCCACTCGCAGCGGTGCACAGGCACCTTTTGTCGCCTTCCCGTCCTACTACATATTTATCAGCCTCATTTGCATGGCCTTAGCATAAGGCACTGGGCCGGTCGCTGCGAAGTGTCTCTCTTGAAGACAAGCTGAAGAATTCATCTCCATAATTCTGCCGGCATTTTGACTTCCCAGGACAGAGCCTTTGTTTTATGCTATTGCCAGCAAATTCCTGGTCGGGTGGGCTCAGGTTTCCAGCGCGCCATTAGCACACAGTCGTTCCCATCCAGAGCTCCGGAGAATTTCCCTGTTTCCTTCCAACTCCAAACAGCAGCAGCCTGGATCCTGTTGGGAGCCCTGCATCTTATTTAGATGCCTGAACACGGCTGGGATGAAAACCCTGCTTGAAAAGCTCCGGGGCCGAGGCTCTGCAGGCTCTGCCGCCGCAGCTCTGCGGCAGCGGGGCTCTGGTCATTACTCACCCGGGCGCTTTAACCGAAAAGCTCTTTTTCCTACTTCTTACAGCTCCATTGAGTGAGAGGAAATAGGGTCGTTATGCTTTTGATTCCAGACCCTAATTAGGCCTCAGGAAAGGAAATAGTGCTCCTGAGGTAATGCACTCGGTGCTCACCGAAGGGTCCCAGCTTTGCTCCCAGCTTTGGCAGGGCTCAGATGGTGCTGGGGTGGGGGGAGAATCCACACCCCCCACAGTAGTGCCACTGATGCTTCCAAGAGAGATGGGGGAAAGACCCACATGCAGGAGGTGGTTTATAAAAGAATTAAATTTCCCATTTCTTGGAGAGAGGTGGCCATTTCTGTATCACATTCCCAAAATCAGCTTCCACAGCACTGGTGGGGCAGAGCCCTGTGGGGCTGGAGCAGACAGCCCAGGACCCCGGGATGGGGACACCAGGTCAGGGCAATTGATTTCACAACCCTGGAAAAGCAAAAAAACCCCCAGCAACAATCTCATCGGATGTTCCTGCAAATACATCCGTGTCCATTAGCCTGCTCGGTGGGTCGGCTGCCCGGCGTGCTGGCTGAGTGCTCCTGCCTGGATCGATGCTCCCCGGCTTTATAAACACACTAATCACCCTGATTTATAGGCAACATGTCTTGGCGGCACCGGGAGGCCGGTGCTTGTTCCGACAGGAGGGTTTAAACCTTTCCTGCTTTTTAGTACTTCTGGTTTGGAGAAACCTGTGGCTGCTGGCTGCCCCCAGCCCCTTCGCTGTGCTCCCGAGGTTTGCCGGAGTGGATTACCATTGGCAGGGCTGGGGCTGCGGAGTGGTGCCAGCTCCCAGGGAGGAGGTTCTGTAAACCCACAGATTTTGGGAGTCAGGGCTACCTCCAGCTCCATGGCAGCTCTAAAGTGCCAAGCCAGGAGGCTGAGAAATTCGTCCCTACCCATGACAGGGAGCTGCTGCACCCAGCAATTTCCCTCCACTGGGCAGTGGGAGCAGGAGCAGCATCAGTGTATCCGGGAGGAATCTTCCTGGGGTGCTGGGAAGCATCTCCACAGGGTGCTGCCTCTCTGCAGGGTGCTGCCCGCAGCCTGATGAGCCCGGGCACGGCCGTTCCGCAGCCGGGAGGAGCACGGCCTGTTCAGCTCATCAAAAGGAGCTGAAGTGCCGCCCTGATTACAGTGAGTAAGTGCCTCCGTGGGCAGCAAATGCCGGGCGCTGGAGAGCTCTTCAATCAAACCACAAATAGATGGCACAGCCAGAGCCAGCAGCCAGGAGCACTCGGGAGTTGCCTGGGGACCAGTGCATGCTCTTGAGAGCGAGGATGATGAGGGGGAGAGGGAGGAGAGGGAGAGGGAGAGGAAGCAGTCCTGCCTCCATCTCTGCGTGTTGTGGCAGGCTGCAGGAGACCCACCAGCCGGGCTCAGGCACACTGACCTCATGGTCCTTCTGGTCTTCAAATCTGTGAATCCACAGAGTTTAAGTATTTTCAAAGAATTTCCTGTATTTAAGGGGAGAACTGCCCTGGAGTGCTTTCCTGGATGCTTTACTTGTGTCCTGTAAATAATGCATTGGTTTACACTCACAGGAGTGAAAACAGTCCAGGTTTGTGTTACTGCTGGGGCTGCTGACCCAGCAGCTGCTCCTGCTGCAGCGGCTCCCGCAGACAGAGCACAGCATCCCCCCTCCCCTGGGCTCCTTCCTCACCACAAACTCTGCTCTTCACTCCTAATTTCCCCTTTCCTATTTAATGAGTTGGTAAGCACAGGGATGATGACTGGCTCAAAGTGCCCTGTGCATTAGCCAGAGATGATCCCATTAGGACCAGTCTAGCGAGCCTGGCTGGATACATCCCGTCCTGTATCCCAGCGCCGCAGAGCTGCAGGGTCCCGTGGGACCCCCCACCTTCTCACAGGGAATGGAAGCTCTCCTGGAGAAGTGTAGGCAGCCCCACACCAGTGGAGCATGCTGGTCCATGCCAGCCTTTTCCTGGGATGAAACCACACATCCCTGCTCTGCCACGGCACGACCAGCTCTGCCAATGCTGTGCTGAACACAGACAGCTTCACCTGGGAGATGGACAAGTTCCCAGAAGCGTGGGTCATGCTCCAGGGAAAACAGAGTGTTTTCGTCTGTCTGCTGGTGAGAGAAAGCAGAGAAGGGAAAACAGGTTCTTCTGTTGGAACCTGCAACCTTCTGGCCCACAGATCAGGATGTGGCAGCTCATCAGCTCCCACCTGCCAGAGACGCGGCAGGTACGGGGGTGTGACAGTGACACAGCATCGCTGCTCAATAATTCATCAGAAAAGGCCAAACAGAGGCAAATGGGAATACGTGAGCAGCCTCTGGAGCACTGGGATGCAGCGTGGCTTCCGCTCCGCAGCGAGAGCTGCTGGCGAGGGCTGCTCAGAAAACTCTGGGTGGCTTCACTTCCAATGTTACGCCTGTTGATTTTCCCTCCGTCCCTCCTGTGACTTTTGTGACATCATTTTCCCTTTATATCCCTCTTTCCGTTTTCTATTTCAGACCGAGGTGAGGAAGGAGAGCAGGACCTCCCCTGACACAGCTCACACTTATGGTGCCTGAGCAGAGGCTGCAATCGGGGGCAGCACATGTGGATCCCCCACTTCCAGTGTCAGCCTCGCGCTCCTGGGCTGTGCCTCTGCTCTGCAAACAAGTGATGCCATGCCCAGAACTCTCTGGCAGGTTCCTGGAGCCCATCCTGCAGGATAAATCTGTCCCCGGCCACAAATTAGATGTGTCTGTTGAGTTCATCCTAAATTACAGTGCAGAGTGGCCCTTGTAATTAGGAGCTTTGCTCTGGAAGCTCATCCCTGCACAAATGCCCTGTGCACACTTCCTCCTCCCAAGGGCAAAACAAGGCAGAAGGGCCCCATCCTGCCCATGGAACCCCTGGAAGGTCCAGCTGTGGGCACTGGTGTGATGCTGCCCTTCTCCCTTGTACCAGATTTTGGCCCAGTGCAGCCTCAGTTCCAGCTCTGCAAGACTGGGACAAAGGAGCAGCCAAACTGGGTTTTATCCCAAGCCCCAGCCTTAAGCCCTCAGCTCCTCACAATGGGTCTGGCCATGCCAGGACTCCCATCGGAGGCACCACCGTGTGCCATGGGGAGGGTGGCAGGGCTGGATCACCTCCTCCATGACTCACAGTCCACCGGCAACTGTGCAGCACATCCAGCTCCAGCTCCAGGGCCGCTGTCCGGAGAGCCGTGCCAGCAGTGGGTTTGTCTGCTTCCCTCTGGAAGGGTCTGGAGCCAGATGGCAGCTTCCCAGGTGCCCAAGCAGCTGCAGCATCTGCAGGGACAGGCTTGGCACCACTGGAGCCTTTGTCCTAGTGATGGAAAAGGCAAAGTATCCAGACTTAAAAAAAACAACAACCTGGAGGAGATCAGGGGCTGCTGCCTGTGCCTGAGTTGAGTGGGAATGGCTGAGGGTTGGCAGGTTGTTCCTGTGGCACTGACTCCCAGCACAGCAGGATGGGGGCTCTGCACAGGCACAGCAGCAGTGGGAAGGCACCAGGATGTTCTCACACAGACCTGGCCTTTGGGTCAAAACAAAACAGGACAGAACATCTGCAGATTTTTTTACTGAAACCTCACATTGTCTCTCGCAGATAAGATTTCACTTTCTGGTTTGTTGTTTTTTAACCAGAATAACCTAAAACATTTCAGAAATGTGCTCCGTGGTCCAGGCCCAGATGCCTCCCAGCATCCTCACTCCAATAGCCCCGGCCCCAGCCCGCTCCTCCCTGCCACATCCCAACCTGCCGGATGTGACCGCAGCCCACTGCGGCTGGAGAGTCCTGGACCTGTCCCTGGGCAGTCCCCTCCTGCCCACCTAATATTTCCGTGGTCTGGCAATGGAGAGCCAAACCACTGCCCTCTTCCAGCTGCCACTTGCTTCAGCACTGCCTCCAGAGCTGCCGCTGGATCCGTGCAGGGCGCGCAGCAGCCGGGTGCCTGTGCCAGGAGGGACATCCCTGCAGAGCCTGAGCTGCTCCATCGCCTGTGCAGCACGGGGGCCCTCGGTGGCAGTGCTATCCCTGGTCTAATTCCACCTTCCCAGTCCTCCCTGGTCCCTCCGCTGGTCCCATGCTGGGCACTCCTTCAGCCACCAGCACAGTGGGTCCTGCCACCCTCTGCATCTTTATACAGCCTGGGCCCAGTGCCACTGGGCAGCAGCCAGGTGCCTCCAGGTTGGCACACCAGATGTGGACTTGGGCCATTGTCCCTCTAGGACGTTTCTCGCCTGAAATACCCACTGTGTTTTCCTGCACACTGCTGTAGTTTGTAATTGGTGTATATAAATATATGTACATATACACAACAGACACAGTGAGCAGGGTCACTATTTATAACCCGAGCAAGGAGAAGGGCCCGTGCCAAGCCTGGTTTTTAGGAATGGGACACAGGTGCAAGCTGAGGACATGGCCCCAGCCCAGTGGCTGCACTCCAGGGCCATGGACCCTTTGCCCTGGAGCGCGCATGGGGTTGGAGGAGTTTAAATAACCGCTGTCAGCGGGGTGGAGCGGCTGAGTCCAGCTCTGCGGAGCTGTGGGTAACACACTGCCCCAGCTCCCCTCCCCTCTGCACCCCACCGGATCCCCCCGAGGGGCATGGCAGCACCCCAGAGCACTGAACCCGGGAATGTTCAGGGTTAGCAAGAGCTGGGTGCCAGGGTGGGGGTCCACAGCGGCCCTTGCTCTGCCCCACACCTGGGCACAAGGACAGGGACTGTGCCGGTCCCCTCACACCAGCTGAGCCCCCTCCTCATCCTGCCTGGGGATTGGCACAGCAGAAGCCCTGGCTGTGCCGTGTGGGAAGCAGCAGAGTGAGTCCAAAGGCTCCGCTCCAGCCCAAGCACAAACCACCTCCTGCCAGCGCGGATGCCGCGGCTCCGGGGGTTTGTGCTTCCTCCCCACCACGGATTGAGTCAGCCCTTCCTGAGGGCACTGGGAGCAACAGCCTCTGCCAGCACCTCTGTGTGAAGCCACCGAGCTTCCCTTCAGTCCCACCCAAGCCCACAATGCCCCAAGTGAGCCCTGACACTGCGTCAGCCGTCCCTGTCCCAGGGATCCCATGCTGAGAGGGGTCCCCTGGCTGGTGGAGGCAGCGGTGAGGACAGGGACTCCCTGCCCCCAGCCAGCTGAGAGCTGGGGACAAGGAGTGACGATGCCAAGTGCTACAGCGGGGGTCCTGAGTGGGCTGCAGCTGGCAAACCCTGCCCAGTGCTCCCAGTGCCTGCCTGCTGCAGGGATGTACCTGCCATGGGCTCAGCCCTGCTCCACCCGCCGCCTGCTCGGACAACTGGCAGGTGATGATGCCGGGGCTTTGTCCCTGCCCTATGATGTCTCCGGGATGTTATAGGTCATTTTACAGCAGCTGTAAAGAGGCTGTAAATTATAGGAGGGGCATAAATTAGCCACGGACCCCTTTACTGGCCATAAAGATCTAAGGCCCACCACAGCTGCCTTTGGAGCTGGCACCCCGGGACATTCCCGAGGACAGCCAGGGGTGTCTTCAGCCAGGCCAGAGGGGCTGTGCTGAGTTATTTAGCATGACTCAAATAAATGGGCCCTTTTATTCCAGCGGGGCCATCGAGCTGGAGGGTGACAGGTGGGGAGGGGCCAGTGTGATGGGGGCAGCCTGGGGGCTCCCTGCCCAGTCCAGACCTTTCCCCCTTGTTCTTTTGTGGGGAGCAGTCACTGCATCCCCCCAAGGGCCTCTTGGTGCCAGAACCCGGGAGGGTTTGGTGGTCCAGCCGAGCAGCCATACACCAAGAGGCAGCAGCAGGATGGCACATGGGGGCTCGCAGGTGGCTCTTTCTCCCATCTGGCAGCACCAGGGTACCTCCCCCCATGCCACGTGTCCCCTGTGCCACATGCCCCCTGCACGGAGGCTCCACGTGCACCAGGCCCCCCGAAATTCCTCCGCTGGCCGCCCTGCCCTGGCGGCAGTTGGTGCCCTGTTGTTCTCCGATGTGACCCTGGAGCACAGCTTTGCAGCTCCTCACCCTCCCGTTAATTACATTATGTCTAACGAGTAGGATCAGGCGGAAAGGATTAAACCTTGAATCTGCTTCTGCGGTCCCGGAGCACAGGAGAGAAAAGCAGCTTTATCCATTCAAAACGGGAGTCACTTTTCACACCGGCTCCAATCCCAGTGCTAATCTCCTTAGTTTGCCCAGTGCACTGCCAACACTGTGCTCAGGCAGGATGCTCCTGGTCCCAGCCTCTGGGTCTTCCAGTCTTGGAGCATGCTGGACGTGCTGGACATGCTGCAGCTCTGACTGGGCAGGCAGGGGACTCTGCAAGCCCTTCCCCAGTGCTTGGCATGGTCCAGGAACCCTTTCCATGGCTTCTCTGGTCACCACAAGACAAAACAGCAGTTCTGGTGAATTTCTGGGAGTTGCCAATGGCTCAGAATTTCACCTGCCTGGGGCTGCAGCTGCTCACCTCATGGCGGGAGCATGGGAAGTGCCAGGTTGGGAGGAAACTTGTCCCCAGGTGCTTCAGGGAAGAGCTTCCAAGCGTTGGCCTCCATGCACACACAGCACCACCCAAACTCCCAGGCCCAGGACCACCCAGAATTCTGTGGCTGGACACAGGGTGAGCCCTAAGGCCAAGGAGGGACAGAGCCGGGCAGGGGGGGCTTCAGAGCGGGCGATGCTGCATGTCCAGGCTGGCAATTGTCCAGGTTGGGGGCAGGGATGGTTTTGCCCAGCGACTGTCAGCCAGAGTGAGCCTCTGATATGGGCGCCCCCCAGGCTCCTGGGCAAGGCATTTGCATGATTATTCAGCACGAATTTGCCTTTGTACCGGAGCGGGGCACAGCCGGCGGTGACCGTGTCTGCAGAGCCGCAGCGCTGCCGGGGCGGGGCCACAGCGGGTCAGTGGCTGGGCTGGCACCCCATGGCAGGGTCACCCCTCGTGTCACTCAGCCTCTGTGACAGGGCTGTTTGCCTTCGAAGAGGCTGGAGAATCACCTGCCTCACCCACGGCTACTCAAGCTCAGCCACAAGCTCCTGAAACCACCGAGCTCCCTGGGGAATTCACAGAATCGGGGAATCATTTGGGTTGGAAAATACGTTTAAGATCAAGTTCAACTGCTAAACCAGCGCCACCGAGCCACCACCCCATGTCCCAGGCTAAATCCGACCCAGCGCTCTCCCTGCGGCTGCCTGACCTTGAGGTCTCTGAGGAACAACAAGGAAAACCTCTGCCCCCAGCTGGGCACGGGGCTCAGCTCCACACAGAGACACCCTTGTGCTCCACGGTGGCAGCGGGTCACACTCTGGGCACAGGGACACAGCTACCAGAGGGGTGACAGACACGGGGCTGCCCCAGGCAGTGAGCAACCAGGGCTCAGCTCTGTGACGTCCCCAGTAGCTGCAGCACTGGGAGGGGTGGGCACAGCCACCGACCCCCGGCCCAGAGCACAGCTGTGAGGCGGCAGCAGTAAATCTGGGCTCGTTGCTGGAGACCCCAAGGAGAGCATCTGCAGCTTGTTTTCAGCATGAACTCCTGTAAAAAGGGCACCGTGCCTATAAATCCATCACGGAGAAGCTTCCTGGAAGCCCAGTTTGGCTTCTGTTCCTCTCATTCCCTGTGCACAGAGCTGCTGTGCTGCAGTGTGGATGCTGGGAATGCTGAAGGGGCTTCACGTGTCCCATCTCTGGGTCCCCTCAGTGTCACGTGCTCAGAGCAGGAACAGGAGCTCCCACCCTTTGGACACTAAATCCCCCTGCAACACCTCCCTGTGAGCCAGGAGCCTCTGCCAGAGCCATCCTCCGAGCCAGGCTGTGCTCCATGTCCTCTAGCATCAGCTGAAACAGGTTCTAAAGCCTCCTTGGCAACCACAGCCCAGCAGCAAAGAGAAGGGAAAATAAAGTCAGACGTTGGCAGGCGAAGGTACCAAAGGATGCTCCTCCCCAGCAGATAAATCCAGAGGAATTAATCAATGAGTTTAGGTTAAGAAGCTTTTATGCACCTGTGCAGCTCTTGCTTTCTCTGTATAAACACCAATCATCTGCCTTAGTACTGCTGGTCAGGATGAGACCCTCGGGAGTGCTGGTGACTGTTACCTCTACATGGAGGTGCCCTATGGAGTCTTTCCCCTCCTGGCAGTAAGTCCCTGCCTACCCAGGGATGCTGCAGGGACCAGGGGGATGCAGGAGAAATTTGGCTGTTTGAGAAGCAGGGAAAGGGCAAGAGGAGCCCTTTGCAATCTGGAGGGGTGAGAGAGTTTAGGGTCTGTCTGTGGTTTGCTTTGCCTTCCCCCTCCTCCTCCCGCTTCCAGCGTGTGGGAGGCATCTTCGTCCGGCCTCGCCAGCAGCATCAGGCTCGTGTGGGTTTGGCAGAGCAAGCGGGCACAGCTCTCTGCCCTGCTCTATAAATACAGTGGCTTCTCCAGGGCTGTCTAGACAGGAAGCAGCCTGGGAACTGGGAGAAAACTCCCCGCATTAAAGGGGACTGGGACTGTGCTGGGAGCCCAGGGAAAACTGGCTACTGAAGTATCCAGATGTGGCCAGGAAGCTCCCCTGGAAGGGGCTGCAGACACCGGGACTCTATGATCTTGGTGGTCTTTTCCAACTTAATGATTCCATGATGAAGCAAGGTCCTGGCCCTGGGTCTGCTGGGCAGGAGCTGCTCTCTGCATCCCATTCCCTGCTGCAGGCCATGCAGAGCTCCTCCTGCCTTCTGTGTTGTGTCCTTCAGGGTGCCAAAACTTCCAAAATTCCTTCTTCTTCCTGCAAACAACACTGGGGAGAGCCCAGCACCAAGTGACTCACCTCCAAATCCGGGGGGTCTGAGGCTCTGGATGAGGGAGAGGAGGGTGGGGAGGCAGTGTTGCTGTGCAGCAACAACCACCCCTCCATCCTGCTCTGGCCTTCCTCCCTCCCAGCCCCTCTGCCTCCCATCCTTATGCTGAGCTTTGCAGAGCAGCTCTAGGAATGGGATGCACTGGATCCCTCTCTCATCAGACCCTGGGAAGTACAAAAGGACCCAGTTGTTTCGGTCCTTCCTTCCAGGCTCTGAACCTGTTAGAGTTTGTTTTGCATTGCTTTCAATGTATACCCTTGCAGGGGAAAGTCCTCTTCCCAGTTGTTTTGTCCCTGGCTGTGGCTTTTTTCCCTATAAATATCCAAGTAGTTCTTGAAAGAAAAAAAAAACCAGCTCAAGTTAGTGGGAGAGGAATCGTGGCCTGTGGGTAATGACACATGGTGACAGCCCTGCTCCGGCTGGAAGGAGCTTCCATTGGGCTCCCAAATGACAGTGTGCAGAAAATGCCACCAGCAGAACCTTTGCAGCAACAAGAAGGCAAAATGCATCCGGCCATGGGAAGAAGAGCTGTCAGCACCGTCCTTGGCCCCAGCCTGCACAGTAGTGGGAGAGGCAAATCCCACGGCCACATGGATCTCTGTGTCAGCCCAGGCTGTTCCTGCACCTGGAGGCTCACAGGGATCCCAGTAGCTCCAGGGACCTGTCCCTGGTTCCTGGCAAGCAGAGGGGTGGCAACAGCCCCTGGTGCTGCTGCAGGGATGGAATAAGGCAGCGTGTCCTCATCCGAGGAGATCCCCCAAGTGATTTGACTTGTGCCTGTATCACTACGAATCCTGTAAATAACTGACATTTGTTATCTGGTGTGTCCCCCCGCTGTGAGGGCGAGATAACACCCTGAGAATGTGGTTGTTGTTGCTCTGATGGATTTCAGTGCCTTTATCCGCCCCTGTAGATCTTTTGGGGCTGATCCAAAGATAGTAGGAGACTTTCTTGGGGTGGAGAACCAAGGGAACAGGATGGGCAGTGCCCTGACCCTGCCCTGGCTCTGGAGACAGTGGCTGTCCTGGGCAGCCACTGGGGTGTCCTGATGTCACCAGGGCAGCTGAGCAGGGATGTCACCAGGGCAGCAAACCCAGGGATGGACTGCTCCACCTCTGGATCTCTGAGCCTGCCTGAGTATGTGGGCACTTACATGGAGCCCGAGCAGCCTCGGAATGAGTTGAGCATCAGTGCAACTGATGGAAAGTGCCTGAGGTCCCCTGGGACAGCTTATTAAACATCCCAGCCCTGTGAGCAAGCTGGGCTGGAACAGTGTGACATTCATACAGCAGCTAAGCCTCAGTGCCAGAGGAGCAGTGTCAAACAAACATAATTAATTTCCCACTGCAAATCAATCAGGGGCAGAAGTCAAGCTCTCCCCGTGCAGGAGCAGCTCTTCTCTGAGAGGGGGATGATGTCTGGACAGGTTGGCAGTGGGGGGCTCCTGAAGGATGCGTTTCCCAGAGGAGTAGCCAAGCAGCAGTGGTGGAGGAAGATTCTGATGCTGTTGAGATGCAGCTGAGGAAGGAAAAAGCCAGTTTGGATCAATAAGCCTTGGCTGGATGATGGCCCAGGAGAGGGGCTTGACTTCTCTCCAAGGTGGCATCAGCAAACCCCATCCATGCATCCTGCTGCTGAGCTGCCAGCCTTGGGGCACTAGTTGCTCTCTGTGACTCAGACATTCCAGCTGATAGGATGGGGTTTGCCAAGGTCGGGCAATGGATCTGGAGTCTCTGCAGGGTGCAGAGCAAACCCTGCAGCCTGGCCAGGAGGGGAGAGCAGGGAAAGGCAACAGCTGTGTCCTGGGGATCAGGATGGAGGGTGACACGGGCACAGCCCGCCCTCGGGGTTGGCTCCTGCCTGGGGACCGACACGGGTGTCCCGCCTGAGCCCTGGGACCAGGCTGTGTGCCCATGGACACGAGTGCACACGTGGGGCTGGTGCACGTCCCACACGTGTGTGCTGTGCCTGGCTAGGCTGGGAGCCGCCAGCCCTGCAGCTGCCTGCCAGGAGCCCCGCACCCTGATGTGCTCCGGCCTTTTCAGGGAGAGACGGAGCTGACAAAGTCTTTGTCACTCGGATCTGTCAGGGAAAGCTCTTTGTTCTTCAGCATTTGCTCTTGCCTCCCCCTCTCCAAACCTAAACTAGATGCATCTGCTTTTGTTTTCTAAATGCAGAATTAGGGACTGAAAGGAGCCCCTTTGTAGTGCGGAGGAGGGGAGAGCAGCAGATCTTTCACGGGGAAGGCAAGGTCAGGGGGGAGCTGCTCTATTGTGCGGGGCCTCTCTCCGCCGGCTCAGCCCTTTCTGTGCCCCCTCTTCACACTCCGGTTCCCACTGGAACCACTCTGCAGACGTGGGGAAACCACCCCGGGAGGACAGGCTGCTCTCCCGGCTGCGGGGATGGGTCAGCTTTGCCCGCGATGGGTTTTGCTGCTTCCGATGCCACAGCTGGGAGCCGCCGTGCGGAGGCGGTGGGTGAGGAAGAGGAGGATGAAGGCCACCCCACAGCCTTGTGCTGGCGCGCGGGGGCGGGCAGTCTGACAACGCTGAGTGTGCAGACGGGCACACGTGGAGCTGGAGGGGATACGTGTGCGCACATGTGTGTGTGTGGCTCCGTGCGGGGATGCAGCCGGGACGTCCCCGTGGGAGGGCAGAGGGTGGGTGCATGCCAGCAGATACAGCCCTTGCCCGTGCTCAGCCTTGTGCCGTGTGAGGAAGGGGGGCTTGCAGGAGGCTGTGCAAGCTGTGGGCTCTGGGAGCCACATCCCGGGTAAGCTGCTCCCTAAATCCCTTTGTGCCTCCTCAGCCAAGAGAAAACCCTCCAAGCCCTGGCCTTGCAAGCCTCAAAATTGCATCACCAATGCAAACCTGTGTGAGAAAGAGCCCAGCACCCCTCCTGCCCTGGTCCCAGAGAAGGGCTCAGGGCCAGCATGGGTTGGTGATGCCAAGGAACTGCCTCAGCACCTGCCCTTCCCTGCAAGTGCCAGCAGTGAGGTCCTGCTTGCTCTGGGGGCTCTGCTGCTCATTAATTCCAGCTATGCCCCTTGCAGACTCCCACCAGCTCCAGGAGAGCATTCCCCTCCCTGTCCATCCTGGAGGACCTGCTCATGCTCCACTTATGCCACCAGATGGTGACAGCTTGTGGTCACTCCTGCCCTGAGCCCCGATGGAATGCGAAGGCTCTGATTTCCTGCCATTGACAAACACCTTTATTGATAAAGGCCCAAGAACTTGTGTCCTACTGATGCAGTCACATAGAGAACCATCCCCAAGGACCAGCAGCTGCAGAGGTGTGAGCCTGTCCACTGCAAGGAGTTACAGTGTGGCCCTGTAAGGTCTGTTTTGGGGCCAGCATGGAAAAGTCTGGGACAGAAGCCCAGTGGGAGTCATGGAGAACCTGGCCCAGCGTGTGTGGGTTCCCGAGCAGCCTTGGCACCTTCAGGGTAAAGCTCCTGGCTGTTGGGAAGTGAGGAAGGCAGGGCTGGGGTTGGGCAACTGCACCTAAATGTGCATGGGGCAAGCTGTGCTTGTTTGGGGCTGGGGTCGGCTCTGCCATCATTGAAATGCTCCCCAACTTCAGCTTGCTTGGAGAAGAGCATCTCAGCATATATGTTACCTTCCCTCTTCTCCCTGTCCACAAATCTCTCATCCTGAAAAGGAAATATTCTGTGGGTCTTGGCATGGGGAGCTGAACGGTTGCCTGAAGCAGGAGGAGGCTGCTCCTGGGGATGGATGCCCAGCATTTGGTTCAAATCTAGCACCGGTGACTGACAGGGCTAATTCAGCCTGTCCTCTTCCCGCTTATAGCTTAATCACTTACACATTGCCTCGGCAGATCTTTCACTGCTGGCTGGAAATGTCTTCATCCTGGGATGCCCTGACTTGGATTCAGAGCTGCTCCCATAGTGCTTCCTGCACAGAGGCTGAATGCCCTGCACTACCCGTGTTACCCCGAGCTAGCCCAGCTTTGGTAAGTTTGTCTGAGTTCCTAAATGGGCTCTGTGGACCGGGTTTCCATACTGGGGAGTACAGAAGTCAGGCTGGGCTCACTGATGTGGCAATATCCTACCTTGCCTTTTGGTCTGGAGGCTGAGCATGATCCCAGCTCAGACTGAGCAGAAAGTGCATGTAAAAGGTTTTGGGATGTTCTGCATTAGAGCTGCCATGTTCCTGCTCCAAACCTCAATGAAATCAGCTGGGAGGGGCAGGGACTGTACTGGTGGTAGCTCCTGGAAGGGATTTGGGGCTAGTGACCCTTTAAACATCTGCTGACAGGGAGTGGGTGCCCTGGCCCTTGCTTTGAGAGGGGTCAGCTGGGGGCTCCAGGCTGCCCAGGGCTCTGCCCACCCTGCTGCCTGCATCCCCTTGCCTGCATCCCACTATCTCCAGACTGGGTGCTACACAGGGAAAACAGGGGCGTCAGGCGATCCCTTTACCCTGGCCTGTACCCGCGGAGCCTGAGGCTTCCCCTGCGCTGGCGAGAGCAACAGGGCAAGAGCGCAGACGCAAGGGGAGCATCCCGGCCAGCATACCTACGCCACGGCGAGCGCAGCCTGCGCTGGCTTTGGGGCCACCACCGCCCCCAAAACTCCAGGGGGACGCCCAGGACCTCGCTGCCGGGAGGCTGCCGGGGGCTCCCGGGTGGGGGG
>VZRE01008070.1:265789-281708 GCA_013396775.1 Cephalopterus ornatus
AACGGCCGCGGAGGGGGCGGCACCGGGACGGGCACTGGAACCGCGGGGCGTCGCTTTGTGCTCCGCGGGGCGGGCACGGGGTGCTCGATCGGGGGACGGGACTCCGTCGCAGCCGAACCCCCCCCAGATTCACCCTGTCCCCCGTGCCGGGGCGGCTCCGGTTTGCGGGACCTGGGGGTTTGCGGACAGCGGGGCGGTGCGGCGGTCGGCGGCCCGGCGAGGGTCAGAGGCCGGTTTCCGAGTCGTTGCTTGGTGCAGTATTCACGAAAAGTTCCTGAGCGGGAACCTCGCGGCTTCCAGAAAAAGATGGAGAAGGAGCTGGGTTTAGTTATGTTTCAGATTTGGGATCCCGGGGCGTTCAGCGCTCACCGGCGATGGAAGCGCTGGAATAACGCCGTCCTGGAGCTGGGTTTCCCTTTGTGTGTCCAGGCTGGTGGGGCTCCGGGAGCCGCCGCATCTCAGCGCTGTGCCGGGCTCCGAGACCCGCTCGTCCGCCCGCGGCGAAGGCGCCGGGAGTGCGGCGAGGCGGCGGCGACACCTGCGATGGCGAGTGACCGCTGGGCCGGCGCGGTGGCCCTCGGCACCGGGAGGGTTTGGTTGCAGAGGGGTTTGGTTGTGGCGTTTGTGGGTTCTCGGGCCAGGAGCCGCGGAGGTGGCCGCTGGCCTCGTGCGAGGACGCAGCGGAGCGTGTCGTGTTCAGGTGACGCCGAGGAGCTCCGCGGCCACCTCGCTGTTTCTTCTCTGCCCGGATTTGCTGAGTTGCTGCCCTGTGTCCCGGGTCACGGCTGGCCGGGGCAGGTCCCTTCCCGGCAATGTTTAAACCCAAACAGCGCGGTGAACCCAACGGCTGGCGGGGGTAAACGGACGGGCTCGGAGCCTGCCAGGTCCCGGCCGGAGGGAAACTGGGATTGCGCGCAGGCGGAGGCGGTGGTTTGCTCTGGCTGGAGCTCTCCGGGTGCCGACCAGCTGGATGCCAGCACAGAGGAGCGGGGCGCAGGGACAGCCCCCCCGCGCAGCCCGGGGACGCCGCAGGAGCGTGGGCCCCGCAGCCCCCTGCTCTGGCTAGCAGCCATCTTCCCCTCTCAGGAGCACTTCCTCCCTTAATCCCTGTGCTGGCTGGCATGCACTGCTGCCTTTTCCTTGTGTTGCTCCGAGAGGATTAAAATAAATCGGCCCCGCTCCGGCGAGGTGCAGGCAGGAGTGGTGCCGGGCGAAGGCAGCCGGCGGGAGCATCGTCCGGGCTTTTCCCCGCGCGAGGTGCTGCCCCGGCCGGGTGGGAAGGGGCCCGGGCCGCTTTCAGCTGTGAGCCGGAGCTCCCTCTTTACCCACATAAAAACATAACCTGACCCGGGAGCTGTATTGCCTCCAACCCCAGCTGGTGCCCCCCGGTGCTCTGGCCCCCCAAGCCCTGGCTGCTGGAAGCTCGTCCCGTCCCAGCAATCTGGCTTTCTGCCCCTTTGTGACCCGCTGCTTCTGGGCACGAAGGCAAATGTGTGTCTTTCCCGTCCCCGTGGCTTTCCCTGGAGGAGCGGAATGCAGTGAAAGCCCCAGCCAGCTCCCTCCCAGGCTGGATAACGGGCCTCTGCCCCTTTCAGGGCATGGCAGGCTGTGCTCATGTCCCAGTGCCACCATCCTTGACCACTCTGCTTCCAGTGCAGTCAGGGGGACCAGCCCAGTGGAGGCTTTTGGGTACCAATGGGTTGCTCTGTAGATCTGAAAATTGAGCCCTTGATTTTCACACCTGAGTGTGAGGATGCTTCTAGAACTGAGCTGGTTTTATGGAGATCTGTGGGTGATGCTGGGCCTTTCCCTGTTCTTTCTGCCCTATGTGCCAGGGTCTCCCACCACCAAATGCCCACAGCTTGGTGCCAGAGATGGCCCCGGTAGCCCTAAGTCCTGGTGGCCAGCTGGGAAGGGTTAATGTGCTCTGTATGCTGCACAGTTGGATATTTATTTTTCCAAGCATGTGTCTGCTTTAAGCATTATAGTTTTTCCCTACAGTTCCATTTGCAGTTGTGTTTGCTTTTTATTTCAGCAAATACTTGGTTCCTGACCTGAGCTGCAGGCTGGGGCATGGAGCACTGGGCAAGGGAAGGGCTTTGCTCCTGTCACCCACGGATTGTGCCTTTGGCATGTCCTTCCTCCCCAAGGGCACCTGGAGGGCTGCTTGTGTTGAGACTCAGAGGAAAACGAGTCTGCTTTCTGTGTTTTGGAGCTGGAGGGCATCTCTGCCCAGCAGGGTGGTCACTTCCCCTCTTGAGGGATGAGTGACCCAGGCTGGGCACAGCCCCCCACCACGGGCTCCTGACGCTGTGCAGACTGGGGAGCTGAGCTCAGACTCTTCCCCCTGTTGGATTTGGCCTCTCTCTGTGTTTTTCCTGCCTGCTGCATTACCCACTGCCTGCTGGCACTGAGGCACCCCAGATGCTCTGATGTGGTGGATGCCACAGGCCAGCTCTACTCCAGCGGGGAGGCAGAGGCCAAGGGGCCAGAGCCCCCCCAGCCTCACCAAGCCCATGGCAGCAGCCACCCCTCCCTCACATCCAGCAGTGTGGGCACACAGGGATCAGACTGGGGCTCCTCTGTGGACTTCACAGCATCACAGGGCTCTGAGCCCCACGTGCCCCAGCTGGACACCCTGCTCCAGCACTGGCTCCTGTGCTTGGCACCTCAGATGCATTCCAGGGATGAGCCACGGGACAGGAAGGGGCTTCCCTGCTTAGAACCACTCAGCTAAGAACCACGGGGTGCAGCTACTGTCCAAGTGGGAAGGTCCCGTCTGTGCCGTGTCCCTGGGACAGCTCAGCCCTGTGACTCAGGGGTGTGGGAGACGCGAGGGGTGAAAGTGCAGCCCTTGGGGTCCCTGAGGACAGCTTGGAGACAGGTTAAACGAGGCTCATGGACATACTGGCATGCAAAGGCAGCGTGAGAGCATCTTCCCTGGTGCATGGGGAGCGTGTGCCCCCAGAGGGTGCACGGGTGGGCACAGGGGTGTCCGTCACCACTCTGAAATAGCTCCGTGGGTGTAATGGCCGCTAGTAATTGCAGTCTTGGAGGCAGGTCTCTGAGAGGCATTTAGCCCTGGCTCCTCTCTTACTGCTTCCATTTTTAGTTGTTTGAGTCCACCCCGGAGCAGTAAATTGCAGTGTGCTGGGGCCACGGGGAGCGAGGATGGTGCCCGGTGCCTGGCAGGAGCCGGAGACCCACCCTGTCCGAGCTGCCATCCTCCCAGGCAAATGGTTTCCTGTTGGGATTTGTATAAAAGCTGTATAAACACGGAGAAGAGCCATGTTTGCACAGGTAGGAGCACTCTCCCCACTTCCTCACCTCCTTCCCGAGTGGGCACCAAGGAGCCACAAGGGCAGGTGTCTTGGGGCTTCCCCATCTCCCCTTCTCCCTTGGGAAGGAGGAAGGGTCTGTGCTGCCTGTTCAGCATCTCTGAGCACTGGAATTCCCTCAGGTGTTGCTGAGCCTGTCTGGGGAGAGTAGGCAGGATGCTGGGATTGCTCCCCGTGGTCAGGATGTGTCCTGATCCTGCTGCCTTCCAGCAAAACCGTGGCTGCTGCCCCCTCCCTTGCTGCCCAGGGAAGCCAACCAGCATCACTGTGCTCCTGCTGAGTCCTGGCACACTTCCCTCTGTCCTTCCCTCCTTCCTTCCCTCCCTCCCTCGCAGTGACCCTCTCAGCCACAGACAGCTCTGCGCTGCCGAGCAATCCCTACGCCATGGAAATATGCTGCTGTCAAGCCCCTTAATCAGCTGGAAGGCGCCTGCTTTGAGGTGTATCTGGAGAAGGGCTCTGCTGTGCACGAGCCAGCACTGACTCATTTTTCAGGAACTGGAGGCACTGGGCTCCCCTCCATCCCTCCATCCCTCCCTCCCTCCATCCCTCCCCTCGGCACAGGGCCGGCTCAGGAGGCCCACGCAGACGCTCCGCATTAGGGCATGTTCCGGGGAGCATGTGCTGTCGATAAACAAAGCCACTGAGAGACAGAAAATAATTTCCAGAAATACCAAGGACTTTTTTTTTTCCCCCCTCGAAGAATTCCACCTCCCCCTTTCCAAACCCTGATAAATCCTGAACATTCAATAACTATTTCCAAGCACTGCTTGGCACCTGGGAGCACTGGCGTTGGAGATAACGCCGGTGGTTTGCTGGGTGCCCTTTTCGCTGTCTGAGTCCTTGTGTCAATAGTTTGGGTCCCAAATATTCCTCTGCTGGCTGAAGGCAGAGCAGTTGGGCAGGGAGGAGGCAGCCAGAGCCCTCGGACCTGCACCCTGGCTGGGTTTCCTTGGGGTGTGGAGGCTGTTCAGGGGATCTGAGCCCTTGGGGGCTGGTGGCTTCTCAGCCCATCCGTCGGGAAAAGCCGGTGCTCCGGGCACAGGCAGCACAGGGTCTTGCTCTCACGCTGGAGCAGGAGAGGCGGTGGCCAGAGCTCCGCGGACTGAGTGCGTGGGGAGGATGAGTAGCGGTTTATTACTCACTACAATTATTACTCACTGGTTTTAACAGTGTGTACTTCAGCCTGACGCCTTATGGCAAAAGGAAGCGCCTGTTCACGCGGCAGGCTGGGGACGGCACAGCGCGCGGCCCTTAGGAGAGGAACCGGGTGAGCTTGGGATGCTTGCCAAGGGCTGCGGGGCCCGGGGGCACAGCTGCACCCCGGGAGGTGCCTGGGGAGAGGGTTTTGGGGATGGTGTTATCCTATCCGCACCCTGGTCCTTGTGCTTCCCCCGGAGCACCCGCCGCCAGCAGCGCCCTGGCCGGGGCCACGCGGGTTGTGCAATGGCTGGGCAGGGTCTCGCCGGCGAGCGCTTCGGCAAAGCCCAGCGGGACCATCAGCGGGTGTCGGGACCTCGTCCCAGGCTGCTGCCGAGGTGCAGATGTGGCGCGGGGGTGGAGCACAGGGGCTTGTTCCCATCCACTCGGCTGGGAACAGTTGGCCGGGGGTGGTTGGGCTCGGGCTCCAGTGTCCCCCTGGAACGTGTCTTGGCAGAGCTCTGTGATCCTGGCATGGTGGGAAGGAGGGATGAGTGCCCTGGAGAGCACATCCCTGCGGCACCCTGAACCGAGATCAGGCTCTGCTGGGTCTCCCTGTGCCAGCATTCGCCTCCGAAGCTGCCCTGCACGGAGCATTCCCCGGGAAGGGCATGGGGGCCCGAGGGAATGGGTGGGCTGGAGAACCCAGCGTGAGAGCTGGCAGGGATGAGAGTGTGTTGCAGAATTGGCCGTCGAAGAAGGGGGGTTTCTCCCCAAACAGCCACTCCGAAAACAGCTGTTGGTGGAAAGAGATTGGCCGCAGCTGGCTGACCCTCCAGCTCCAGAAAGGCCTTTCCATGGGGGTGGCTGCTGTGTACTCTATAGATCCTATAAGGAATGGAGGAGGTCAGGGTTTGCAGTAGGATCTGCTTTGCACAGTGACATGAACGATGTCAGACTTTGGTCTGGATATGGGACTTCCCTCAGCAAAGTTTTGGATCAGCAACAGCTGATGAAGTGCAGGAAGAGGAGAGGAGGAATCTCTCTTTCTTTAGCCGGCATTATTGTTTCTCCCACCATTGTGGGAAATTCTGCTGCATGTGATTCTGCTTTGCCAGCGCTTTCACTCTCGACAGATCAATGCTTTTATGCAGGGAAACATAACCCTGCCAGTCAGTGCCGGGTCACATCAGGCTGCCAAGGGGTCTGTGGGGNTGCAGCAGGATCTGCTTTGCTGGGGTGCACAGTGACATGAACAATGTCAGACTTTGGTCTGGATATGGGACTTCCCTCAGCAAAGTTTTGGATCAGCAACAGCTGATGAAGTGCAGGAAGAGGAGAGGAGGAATCTCCCTTTCTTTAGCCGGCATTATTGTTTCTCCCACCATTGTGGGAAATTCTGCTGCATGTGATTCTGCTTTGCCAGCGCTTTCACTCTCGACAGATCAATGCTTTTATGCAGGGAAACATAACCCTGCCAGTCAGTGCCGGGTCACATCAGGCTGCCGAGGGGTCTGTGGGGACCTGCCACCGTGGTCCGGGGACATCCCATGATCCAGGGACATCCCGCTGTCTGGCTGGATGCTGGAGGAGGGTCTCCTGTGATGGCGAGTTCGTCCCACAGCGCAGCCGTGCTGGATGTGGGGGAGCCCCTTGGCCTGCCCTGACTCTGCTTTCCTCCTTCACAGCTCGGAGGGGCTGACGGCCCGGCGGAGACCCCCCCCGCGCCCGCCCGGGGCCAGCCCGGGGTCCCCATGGAGTGGGAGTTGTGGAGCCCAGTCGCCGAGCAGTAGCTGCAGCAGTGGGATGTTTACCTGGCGGTGCCTCATCCTTTGGGCTGTGCTGGTCGCAGCCGCGCTCTCCGCTGCCCGGCCGGCCCCCACCCTGCCCGACCAAGGTAAGAGGGACAGAGCGATGCGCTGCGGCTGCGCCGGGAGCCCCCGCTCCCTCATCCTTCACGTGATGTGAGCCGGTCTCCCCTGCAGCAGAGGCAGAGGCTGGCACGTAGTCTGGCCGTGGGGGCACCAGCACGTCCCCGGTGCCACTTGCAGTGCCACCCGGCTGCCTGGGAGCTGGTGCCCATGGGGACGTGGCGCTTGTCATGGTGCTCAGCTGGTGGGGACAGGGATTTGGGTGCAGGGAACTGGTTCAGCTTTTGCCAGCTGGCAGTGCCAGGGATGAATGCACCCCACAGAGACCCTTGGGATGCTCCAGTGTTGCTCCCCCCTGGGAATGCCTCAAAGCTACGGCTGGCTCAGGTGATTCCTGCAGTCCAAATGTCTGCCTTGCTGGGGCGGAGGAGAGCAGCCCCCAGTGAGGACACCCCCTCCCGTGTCACTGCTGCTGTCCCCCAGGAGCCTTGCAGTGCTGGTGGCTGTGGTGGGCAGGCCAGGGGTGCCTGGCACAGCTCCAGAGCACGGGGGCACCTGGAGGCACAGTGGATGGGCCGAGGGGGTCACCTGGCCCTGGGGAGAGTGGGCCCCGGCAGAGAGCCCTGCCCCGGCGTGTCAGAGCCTTGGCCTTCGTCTTGGTGAGGCAGAGAATAACCAGACCCGGCTGCGCCGTGCAGGACTTCGACTTGCTGCCTTTTGGTTCTAATTACCCAAGAATGTCTGGTCTGTGGGCACTGCTTTGCTTTTTAAGACTCGCTCCCCCTTCCTCCTTTCTCCCACCAGAACCCTGAGAGGCAGATTGCTGGTGCAGCCAGCATGGGCACAGCGGCTCGTGGTGCCCTGGGATCTTCTCAGAGCTCGGGGTGGGAGCTGGCACCGGTGAGTGGTCCGTGCTGCAGCTGCCAGCTGCACCAGCCTCGGTGAGGGATGACTGGGTGATGCCACGGGGTTGGTGCCGCTAGTTGGAGCAGGGAGTACCCTGTGAGGTGACACCACGGGAGACAGCCCGAGTGGTCCCCAGGTAGCTGCAGCTCCAGAGAGGAGCCTTGGGCAAAGCTTTGCTCGCATGGACCATCGCTGAGATTTTTCCACTGGCGAGCCTCCTCCCCACGTCTGTAAACAATGCGGTTGACAGTGGTAAACATGTTTTTCTCGGGAGATTGCTCTTCCTGGAAGAGGTTTCCTGGTGGTGTTTGGGGTAAGAATGGCTCTGTGCTGCTGGGAGAGCACCACCGGCAGCCCCGACCCCAGCTGCGGCGCTGGGAAAGGTGTTGGGGAGTTCAGGCCCAGAGCAGAGGTGGGTTTTGGGGTGCCTGAGGAGCCCTGCAGCCCCTGGAGGGTTCGGGAGCAGCGTCAGGCAGTGGCAGTGGAGGAGGAGAGGTTGGAGAGGAGGGAGCTGGTTCCTCGCCAGCCTCATGCCAGGGCTAACAATAACCTCTGGAAACGTTTCCCGACATGGTTCTCACCAGGGCGGCCCAATTAGTGCCACAGCAGGAGCCCGGCTGGGGCAGAGTCTGTCCCTTGGCTCCCGGGCCGGCTGGTGGGAACAAAATGTTCCCAGCAGGACATGTGGGATGGGAAGAGCCAGTGCTGGGCCAGGACCTGCAGCCAGGGCCAAACTGCCAGCACCTCACAGGAGCAGTCTCTGGCTCGGCCCCGTGGGTTTTGGGGTTCCACGGGATGTGGATGGGTCTCAGCTCCCGTGCTGAGGGGTGTTGCGTCCTGGGGGCCAAGCTTTCTGTCCTTCCCCCCATCACTGTGGCTCACAAGTATCCCCCCATCGCCTCGGTGGCAGCGGCGGCCGTGCTCCGTCCCCTCTGTGGCAGAGGCAGCAGCTTTCCCGGACTTTGTTCTGCATGTTTATAGGGTTTCAGTTTACTCCCAGTTCTGAGGCAGCTAAGCTCCCTTCTCAGGGAGGAGTAATCCCCCGCGCCCGGCCAGCGGCCCTGGCCTCGTGCAGAGGGGGGTTTCAGCCCCGGCTCCCCTCTCCTCATGGTATGGGAGGGGGTTTGGGAGCTCTGCTTGTCAGGGGCTCCCTCCCAGTACCAAAAAATCTGGAGCAAATAAAATATTAATGGGCACTTACTGCATTTTATAGTTACCTAAATTTGGAGGTGGTGAAAAACCCCTGGTTAAGGGGAAAAGCCAAGAAATTTCCGTGCGCAGCCTCCGTCCCTCCCTCGCACAAAGCTGCTCTTTGTCTCCAGGTTAAATAGAAACCTGCAGAAAATTGCCGAGGGTTTTTTTCCCCCTCTCTCCTTGTCTGCCATTGTCCTGGCTGCTGCTCAGGCATCTCCTCGCTCGGGTCTGCCTCAGCCCTGCCGGGGGTGCCGAGCAGCCGAGCAGATTTTTGTGGGGAGCCATGTCCTGGGGCAGGGGGGTCCTGCCTTGGGCAGCTGCTTTTGGGGGACACTGAGTCCCGAAGACATCCCCCTGGTGCAGCAGATACTTTCCCAGGGAGTGCATTTGCACTCCAAAGCACGGGGGGTTTGGCTGCAGCCCCCTCCCCGTGGGGCGGGGGCCGGGGGGGCTGCCCCATTTCCCGGGGCCTGCTGTCCAGCTGGCCACAGGCTTAACCTCCCCCTGCCCATCTGCAGGGCCGGCGGGGGCCCTGGATCCCGGGGCTTTGTTGTCCCTGGCTCGTCCAGGGGGTCTCTCTCTGGACCCTGCAGGAGCCAGAAGTCAGGGTGAGCAGCGTGCTCAGCCCGGGCAGCTTGGGTGGGGGACCCCAGGCAGCACCTCAAGGGTCCTTGGCTTGTCCCCACTGCTCCCCAGGAGCACTGCTGGCCCTCAGCTCTGACCCCCTCCACATTTCTCTGCTGTCCAGTCCCCTCCTTGTTTTTGCAGCTCTCGGTGTCTCCCACCCTGTGGCCCGGGGAGCCCCAGGGGATCCAGTTTGGATCCTGGGGATCCCTTGGAGCAGCTGGCTCCTTGCTGGAGCCCCACAAGCAGCCTGAAGATTCCCTGCCAAGCCTGCAGCCTCCTGTGCTTCTGCTGTTGATGGCAGCAGCCCAGGCCTGTTCCTGGAGCTCGGGGGGCCCAGCAGCACCCCCAGACCCCTAATTCTGCAGCCACCCCACCCCAGCTCCCCAGGGCATCGCCGTGTCCTCCAGGGCATTAGGCTGCTGCTGTCCCCTCCCAGCCTGCCGGGCTGACATTGTTCCCTCCTCCCGCCTTTCCACTCGAATGGTGTCACTCCAGCCCTTAATTGAGGAGGAAAAAAGGAAATATGAGTCTTTGGGAAAAGCAGTTGCACTGTGCCAGAGCCTGGGCTGTGGAGCTGCCCCAGGGTGAGCGGAGCCACGCCAGGGAGCTCAGGGGGATCCCCGTGTGTCTGGGGGCTGGCAGCTATTGAGCGCCCTGTGTGCAACTGCCCGAGACTGTGCAGGAGGGCTGTGGGGAGAGGAACGGAGACTCACTTCTGGTGGTGAGCCAGAGCCCAGGCAAAGGCAGCCAAAAACTGCGCGGATTGGGGTGTTCTCTTGTGACCCTCATCTGTCCCGTGCCTGGGGAGAGCTGATGGGGGGTGTTGGTGCCCCAAGCTGCTGCTCCCAGGGCTCTGAGCTGCTGCAGAGCTCTCTGAGCATGGCCAGAGGGTCCCGGGGGGAAAGGGGTGGGTTTATCCTGACAGCTTTGTGAACTCCCAAGACGCCTGTTAATTAAGTGCTGCTTCATTTGCCGTGCAGGCTGGGAGAGCAGGAGGGCCTGGAGCAGGACATAAATCCCCCTCTCCCTGTGGAGGAAGCATCCGGGGACTGGAGGGTGCAGAGAAGCACCTGGGCTGGCTTGGACAGGAGGAGCCAAGGGGTGCTCTGAGCACCCCAGGAAGAGCCATGGGTGGCTTGAGCTCCTGATGCTCATCTGTTGGCATCTCCCTGCTGCAGCCTTTCCCCGGAGCAGAAGATCCAGGGATATGCATGGCCTTGGGAGCAGCTGGAGTGCTGGGATGTTGCCCCTCGGGACATGCCCCCGGCACAGCCCGGGCTGGGGGGGACACGGCAGGGAGAGGAGCCTTTTAAATCAAAAAGAAGCCAATCCCCAAGTCCCGGTAAGCGCTTCCTGTTGGGATTAGCGGGGCTGCCGGGCATGTGTGTGCTTTTTCTTCAGGAAATACCTTCGGAAAGCCCCGCTGGGGTCTCCAGGGCAACCGGCGCCCGCGGCCCCGCGCCCCCCGCCCGCATTGTCCCCGCGCCGCTTTGTTGGCCCCTTTATTGCCATCGTCACCATCGCCGTGGCCGGCACAGCCCGTGGCTCCCGCTGCTCGGGGGGTGCACGGGCAGCACGGAGAGTAGCGGGGGTCGGTGACTCTGTGTGGCTCCTCTCCCCGGGGCTGCTGTCCCGGGTCCCCATCCCTGCTGTCCCCGTCCCTGCTGTCCCCGTCGGGGGCCAGCCCTGGGGAGCCGGTGACAGTTATACGCACTCAGTGACACTTTCCATCTGGCCGACGCTCGCTGGGCTCGGCTCCGCTCTTGGTTCCATTTCAAAGGTGGAATAAAGTAATAAACCCGCAGCGGCTGCCCCAGCGCACGGCTGCTGAGGGGGCTCGTGGAGGCACCACCGGCCAGGGCTGCCCCTCACCTTGCTGGGGACCTCGGGGCTCCCCGTGGGCATGAGCCCTCGTGTCCCTTCCATACCAAGGTGGGACAGAGCTCTGCCTGTGGGACCGAGACACTGGTGTTCGATTGCTCTCCTTGTTGTTGCCCTCTTTGCTCAAAGGGGCCGTGAGCACCCCCACAGCCCCTGGCTCGGGTGAGGACTCCCACCCACTGACCTTTGTGCCGGCACCTGGAGCCTTCCCGAGCCCTGGGGAGGAGAGCCAAGCGTTTGTCTGGCTGATTAACCTTTGGAGAAGCGGCCGGTGCAGGGCTGGCTGGTGCCTGGAGGGAGCAGGCAGCCAGAGTGGGCTCTGCCATGGGGCTGTGCCGGGGGCTGCCCCTGGTGCCGTGGTTTGGGTTACGGAGGAGCAGAACGTGGGACAGGGACGTTTCAGGCTGATGGAGTCCGGCAATCAAACGGGCTCACCCTCATGATCCGAAGTGGAGGCCACACTGGTACCACAGCTCACGCCGCTGGCTGCTCCGGTGTCCCCGGTGTCCCTGCTGCCATCCAGGCTGCCCGGTGCCATCCGTGCCGTCCCGGTGGCCACAGAGCTGTCTGCCTGCCAGGGCTACAGCACCGTCCAAACCCTGCTCCCGCCGGGAGGCTGAGTGAACCTGGACATGCTCATTAGCCTGTGAATTCGTTCTCAGGCCGTTCCCACCATGCCGCGTTTTCCGCCTCATCCCGAGTGCCAGAGATGTGCCGTGGGTGACCGAAAGGCAGGGGCCTGCCGTGCCCTCTGCCTCTCCTCTCCGTCCGTGCCTCCCAGTCATGCTGGTGATGCAAACCAGGCCCTGGCTTGGCGGGGCTGGGGGAGGGAATGGGGGCTTTGAAAGGGGATCTGGCCACATGCCAGCAGCCCCCACCTGAGCTCCTCAGTGGCCTGAAGGAGCAGTGGCACTTGCACGGGGTGCCAGGGGACCTGTGCGATGCTGTGCCCGTGGGAAGAGCCCTGACACCGGGCTGAGATACACCAGAATCTCTCCCCCTCCAAAGACTTTCTCCACTTCCAAGCCACCTCATCCCACTCCACAGGTCCAGCTGAGGGGTGCTGGCAGAGCTCAGGGCTGGCAGGAGCAACCTCCCTGGTTTCCCTGCAGGGTTTTTCTGTTCCATAGGGAAGAAGTTTGTCGGTGCATGGGGCAGAGCTGGGAGCAAGATAAGGGCAGATATGGCTGCAGCACCAGATTCGTGGTGGTTTGTGTTTTCATGGCTGTTTATCACCCACTGACCTTGCTCTGTGAGAGGAGGGAGTCGGCACGGGCAGGAGGACGCGGTGTTACTCGGTCCCGGGGAGTTCAGATGGACAGGACGGGATGTCACTGCTGCTTTGTGAGCCTTGGGAGATGCCTGTGACTAATCACTTGAAACACAAATCAGAGCTGTGAGAAGTGCCTCTCCTGTGGGAGAAAATCAGGGAAAAACAGCATTGCAAAGCAAAGCCCTTCCCCCACTGGGAAGGGGGCTCCTGTTGGTCTTCCCCTTCCACATTAAAATGCTTTGTATCCTCTCATGGATGAATCTGGAGCCCTGGCTTTGGTATTCCAGCAGATGAGGAAAGGGAGTTCTTCCCCATCCCACTGTTTTCCTTCAAGTGCTGAGCAAAAGAAAGGGGAGAAACTCTGGAGCCTCTCAGGGATATTTTCTCCATGAAGCTTCTCATCAGTCCAAGGCAAAGAGAAGTGACCAGAAAGCAAAGCACAGGTCATGGTGCAGCGAATTGGAGTTTCTGGAGAGCTGAGGTTTCATTTTTGGCTGTATAGAGCGGCTGGTGGGTGCAGGGAGGAGCTGCTGGTCCTGGCCCACTGTCACCCACACGCCCCGGCTCTGCTCCGGGGATTTTGTGCCAGTAGAGACTGCGTGCCGCTCTGCAGCCAGTGGCTGCTCCAGGGCTGTTTAGGGCATGTGTGCAAAGGAAGGGAGCAGAGGTTGTGCTTGTCTGGCTCGTTGGGCACCCAGAAGTCCTGGGGGGCTCAGACCTCAAGCCATGGATCAGCTGGAGCTTTAACACTTCCCCACTGTTTCTGCCGCGTTTGTTGGGATTTTCTGGCCCCGACTCTGGCCCCTGAGAGCAGCATCCACAGCAGTGCCATGTGCCCCTTCGTGCTGCTCCTGCGGCGTCCTGATGGCATCCAGCTGGCCGAGAACAACCGGACACACATTACCGGAGAGGAGACAGAGCCGAGGAGTCGGGCTCCGGAGCTGTGCCCACCAGCCCGTGGGGCTTGGTCTGGGATGATGCTCATGCTCCATCCACCCCCATCATCTTAGGGAGCCCCAGCAGAGCTGCAGCAGCCTGAGCCCTTCCTTGGGCAGTGGAATTTGAAGAGGTGGTTTGAAACACAGCGTCTGCCCCAAGCCTGGCACCAGGAGAGCCGCTCGCACACCACCTGCCACGGAAGGCCAGCGCTTGAGGACTGACCAGGGCCAGGACACATCAAGGCCAGGACAGACCAGGGCCAGGAGAGATGAGATCGCAGTGGAGTGGAGAGAAAGGATCTTTGTGCTGCTCACACAAGTGTCGCCTCGGGGAGCAGCTGCAGCTCCCCTGCCCAGGAATGCTGTGGATGGGAAGGCTGTGGCCAGCACCTGTCTGGCCAGAGCTCCCCTGGGCTGACCTTTCCCCCCTCACTCCCTGCCTCGCTATCCTGCTGCAGCCCCCCGTCCCTGCCCTTCCAGCCCTGCCCCGCCGCGCTCTAACTGGGACGAGGGTCCTGGTACCATGGGGACCCTGGCCTGCTTTGCTGGCTGCCCGCTTGTGGTTGGGATCCTGGGACCCCTGCAAGGTGGCAGAGCCAGGCAGGGATGTGGGATGCTCCTGGGAGAGGCTGGATCCTGCCCAAGCAGCTGGCACTGCCTAAGTTTTCTCAAGTTGCCCGTTTCTCCCCCATTGTGAAGGCCCTGCCCTGTCACACTCCGTAAGAGCCGAGTGGGGTGAGGGCTTTGGAACTCGCGAGGCACCAAGCGGGTGCTGCTGTGGGGTGAAGCACTTGGTGCTGCTTGGGGTGCTCGCAGCCTCCGCCTCTGCCTCCCCTCTGCTCTGCTGCTGCCGCCGGCTCTGTCCTCTGGGTACTGGGGTCCCCAGTGCCACGGCAGGAGCGTCCCAGCAGCGCATGTTGCCTCATTAACCCAGCTGCAGCAGCAGCAGCAGCAGCAGCAGCAGCAGCATGGTTTCCTTTGGTCTCTATTCCTTTTCTCCTTTTTTTTTTTTTTCCTTTTCTCCTGTCCCCTAACTCCTCCAGCTCTGCCCAAAGCAAAAATCGAAGTGGAATCCCACTCGGCCCACCCCGGTGACCTCCTCCAGCTGCGCTGCCGGCTGCGGGATGACGTCCAGAGCATCAACTGGGTGCGCGACGGCGTCCAGCTGGCCGAGAACAACCGGACGCGCATTACCGGGGAGGAGGTAGAGGTCAGGGACGCGGTGCCCGAGGACTCGGGGCTCTATGCCTGCATGACCAACAGCCCCTCAGGGAGTGAGACCACCTACTTCTCCGTGAACGTCTCAGGTTTGTAGCAGCCCTGGCCGCGCAGGGAAGGGGCAGCCACGGGGGCCGGGCTGTGGAGCGAGGAGCAGGCTGGCTCCGCACGCCCTGCACGCTCCACCGGCCACACGCAGTGAGTTGGGGGCCCGACCTACGACTTGGGGGTGCCTGGAGGAGTTTACAGCTCAGTGCCATGGCTCCTTGGCCGCTGCAGTGCAGGGAGAAGCAGCCGGAGGTCGTCGTGTGTTTACCTGCATGAGACTGGGGGGCTGCGGGGCCGCCCCAGGAGGGGCACGCGCTGGGTGGGAGCCGCAGTCTGTGTTGGTGCTGATGGAGCACGAGGCTGGAGAGGGAGGAATGCTGGAGCTGGGGAGGTGTTCTCCGAGGCTGGGGTATTTCTGTGCCTACAGGGTTTTGGCTGCCGCCCCTCGGGGGGTTGGTGGCTCTGGACACTGGGCGAGGAGCCCCGAAATCACTTCTGGCAGGAAATTGCTTCACTGTGCCCATGGCTGCGGGCACCGGGATGGTGGCACTGCTGGCCCTGGCTGTGCTGGGGGGTGTGCAGAGCGTTCCCCCTGGGATCCCAATGTCCCGGCCGGGCATCAGCACCTCCCTGCCTTGGCTGCCCCACTGGGCACAGCTCCCCACCACTCACTCACCATTCTCTGGTCCCCACCAGCCCCACTCACAGATGTTCAGCAGGGCCATCTCTTCTTCTGCAGACGCGCTACCCTCTGCGGAGGATGATGATGACGAAGATGATTCCTCGTCGGAGGAGAAGGAGGCAGATAACACCAAGCCGAACCGTACGTGCGCGGGGTTTGCCCACGGTGCTGCCCTTTGTCAGGGCAAGGGGAGGCTGGGCACACGTGGGCATTGCCCAGGGGTGGAGACGGGCAGGTGAGGATGGGCAGGGGCTGCCTGAGCCAGCCCGTCTGGTGGTGAGGGTGTGGTGCAGGGAGCAGGTCTGGGTGCACTGGGTCAAGTAGCCAGGGCAGAGCAAGGGGACAGGCCAGCACAGCTTCACTGGGGTCACTGCTGCTGCAGCCGCGTGAGCTGAGCATGCACCCTGCAAGGAAAGAGCTGCTGTGACTCACGGATAATGCCCCATATCCCGAAGCTTCCCTCCTTGCTGGACCCAGGCTTGACTGCTGGCATCTCTCTGGATTCCTGGCTCAGCCCTGCCCTGGGCATCTTTAGGGTTACAGCAGGGACTGGAGGCTGGTGGGTTTGGCCGTGCTGAGCCCCTGCTCTGCTCCCCAGAGGCCATCGCTCCATACTGGACCTATCCCGAGAAGATGGAGAAGAAGCTCCACGCCGTCCCTGCCGCCAAAACAGTGAAATTCAAGTGTCCCTCGAGCGGGACACCCAACCCCACGCTGCGCTGGCTGAAGAACGGCAAAGAGTTCAAACCTGACCACCGCATCGGGGGGTACAAGGTACTGGGGGGGCATGAGGTGGGGGGCAA
>VZRE01008070.1:282018-296669 GCA_013396775.1 Cephalopterus ornatus
GGTCCGGGCATCCCCGGGGGCCCCAGGGTGGAGGAGCCCCTCCATGCCCAGCAGTGGTTGGCAGGAGCTGTGCCAGCAGCCCAGGCTGCCCCAGCCCACATTCAGGGGTCACACTGGCTCCTGAGCTGGGGAGGGGGCTCAGCGCTGCTTCCCCAGCACCCGCAGTGGGGCCAGGCTGCAGGTGCCACCCAGGTGGGAGGGAGGCTTGGCTTTCCGCTTCCCATGGCTCTGGTCCTGCAGTGGGGTGCAGAAGAGCCCTGGGGGGGTGGCCACCATGCTGGGACCCCCAAGTTTCTCTCCTCCCCAAGGGAGGGGGTGACCTTGGCAGCAGCTCTAGCCCAGGGACCCCCGAGTGACCCTACAAGGCAACGGAATCCCCTTTTTCCATCTCTCTTAATTTTCAGGAGCAGGGCTACAGCCTCCCTGAGGCTTGCACCCCTTGGGGGGTGTCTCCCTGGCTGAGACCCCTGAGCCAGCCTAGGATTGCAGCCCTGGCCATGGCCCCACGTGCCAGGGCTCCTGCCAGGTGCCAGGGATGGCAGCAGGAATGCGGCCACGTCATGGCTCCCAGCTCCATGTAGCGTGTGCTGGGGAGGGATGCGGGCTCACCACGGGATGTAGGCTCAGGGGTGGGGAGGAGAGAGTCTGCTGGCGGCAGGGTGGCTCCTGGCCGATGGCAGCACAGTGCCCCGGATATCTAATGGGGCTGAAATGCAGCACTGTGGAAGTTGCCAGTTTCCAGCTGGGAGGGAGGAATGCAGAACGCAGCCACAGGGAGCAGGGCTCAGGGAGGGTTTGCCAAGCGGAGCTGGAGCTGAAGGCAACAGCAACAGGGCTGGCTGTTGGAGAGCCGCTGGTGCCCCGTGGTCAGGGGACCTGGGCAGTGCTGAGCCCAGCTGAGCTGCTGGGACTCATCCCAGAGGAGACACACTGGGTCAGCAGCACTCACAGAGTGTCCTGGGTGCAGGACCTGACCAGCATGGTGGCCACTGGCCGTGGGGAGCAGTGCAGGTCCGAGCCCCAGGGCCAGCCAGGGAAGCAGCTCTTCCCGGAGGAACAAAGCTGCTCTGTTCCCTGCTCAGGCGGGGGCCGCTGGAGAGGGGTGTCCCCGCACCGGGCGAACCCCTCGCGCTCGGCTCACAACATCTGCTTCTCGGCACAGTTGGCTGCGTGGTGAGGCTGTCCCAGGACAGCTGGGAGCAATTACGGCCCTTCTGTAGGGAAGGGGAAAGGTGACCTCAAAGGGAGATTTATGTCCTGCCCATGCCGGGGGCCAGGGCTGAGCCCCGATGTGAGCGGGACCAGGGGCTTGTGTGCCCTCCACGTAACTGGCTCTGTCCTCCCCGTGCCCCCAGGTCCGCCAGGCCACCTGGAGCATCATCATGGACTCAGTGGTGCCGTCTGATAAGGGCAACTACACCTGCATCGTGGAGAACAAGTATGGGAGCATCAACCACACCTACCAGCTGGATGTCGTGGGTGAGGAGCTGGGGGGCTCACCCGTGTCCCTGTCCCCCCAAACCTTCCCGAGCAGGAATACGTGCTTCACCCTGGAGAGGCAGGGATGGGAGTGCTCACAGGGAAGGGGCTCACCCGCCAGCCCTGTGGCATCCCACCCCAGTGTGCACCTCTGTGGCACAGCAGGTCCATGAGCCATCCAGGCAGAAGGTTCACCTCATCCTGTTCTGGGGATTTTTAATTGTGGTGAAAATAATTTCATAGACCAGACAGAAACTTTTTTAATCGCCTTATTAGCCATAATTCCCAGCTGGGAAGGCTGGTCTGAGCAGTTCCACATGTGGAGCTGCTCTAAATGCCAGTAAATGAACCATTAAAAATGTGATTTAATTTGATTACACTGAGCAAACTGAAGGGAACAGTCAGCGAGGTGAACAAAGGGGTTTGTTAATGCTGACTCACCACAGTGGCAGCCCCTTTGTTAACGGCCGGGGCCCTCCGTAGGTTTGTTTGACCTCTGACCCCCCCGAATAGGTGCCGATGTCCCTGTCCCCGTGCCAGGGTTTCACCTGTCCCTGTCCCTGGCTGCTCCCGCCCCGGCTCTCAGGGAGGGGATGCCATGGCTGTGCCGGGTGTGCCAGTGCCCACGGCAGCCAGGGGTCCTCGGCATCGGGGGCTGCGGGGTGCACCCGTGGGTGGGCAGCTGGGCACCCCGGACCCTGTTGTAAGGTGCCGTGTCCCCGGTCCCGCAGAGCGGTCCCCGCACCGGCCCATCCTGCAGGCAGGGCTGCCTGCCAACAAGACAGTGGCCCTCGGCAGCAACGTGGAGTTTGTCTGCAAGGTCTACAGTGACCCCCAGCCCCACATCCAGTGGCTGAAGCACATCGAGGTGAACGGCAGCAAGATTGGCCCCGACAACCTGCCCTACGTGCAGATCCTGAAGGTAAAGCCACACGCCGGGCGGCCCCAGCCACAGCCCCTGGCTCGCCCGTCCCTGGGGCAGGAGCAGGGCAGTGGCAGCCAGATGGATGGGCCAGAAAAGCCCCTTGGGGCTGGGGACCACCGGCCTTGGGGCAGCTGGAGCCCCAGAGCTGTCACCAGCCTGCCGGGGTGCACCGGAGCATCACAGGGTGAAGGGCGGGGAGGGCTGCCTGGTGCCACAGCCGTGTGCCAGCGGTGTGGTCTCTTTGGAGCCCTAGGGGCACACGCTGCAAGGCTGGGTGGGTTGCCCTGGGGAGAGGGCACAGTGCTGGAGCTGGAAGCTGAGCCCTGGATCATCCCAGTGAGAGCAGCTCCCTCTGCCCCCAGCTCAGCAGGCAAACCGGCTGCTGGTCTGTCTGGTGTCCCTGCCGTGGCATGGGGTCACACTGCGTGGCCTTTAAAGATCCCTTCAAACCCGAACCATTCTGTGACTCCATGCAGCCATCCACAGCTGTGCCTTTGACCCCTGTGGAGCAGGGGGGAGCAGAGTTACACCCCCATGCCTGTCTGTATACCCCCATTTCTCCTGTGGCCCCTTGTGTGCAGCCCCATCCCTCCCACCTGGCCACGGGTACCGGGGGGAGCAGCCCCTGTGCTGATGCTGTAGGTGCTGCCATTCCTGAGCACGTCGATGTGACTCCCTGTTGTTGGTCTGTTCCAGCACTCGGGGATTAATAGCTCTGATGCGGAGGTGCTGACCCTGTATAATGTGACAGAGGCGGAGAGCGGGGAGTATGTTTGTAAGGTTTCCAATTATATTGGCGAGGCCAACCAGTCTGCGTGGCTCACTGTCACCAGGCCCCTGGCCACAGGTAATCGGAAGGACGCCCGGCAGGGTGTTTCCTTGGACCGTCACTCCCCGGCGGTGGAAAACAAAACTCTGGGCTCTCTTGTTTCTGCTGTGTTTCTGGTGCAACAACCATGGAAAAATACCCAGTGGGGCCGGCTGGGCTTTGTGCTCTGTGTGTGTGTGTGTTCTGGTGTCTCTGCTGTGTCCTGGTGTTTCTCCTGTGTCCCAGTGTGTCTCCTGTGTGCTTCCCACCCTGTCCTACAGACCCTGGTGCTGCTCAGATGCCTGGTGGGTCTGGCACCACCAGCCTGGGCACCCCGTCTGCCTGGCTGGGGGTCACACAGTGCTGTGTCCCCATCTGTGCTGCTCTCCCATCTCCATCCTCCCATTTCCATCTTCCTGTCTCCATCCTACCCTCTGTGCCTTACTGCCTCCATCCTTCCATCTCTGCCCTCCCATCTTCATGCTCCTGCCTCTGTCCTCTTGTCCTCGTCCCCGTGTCACCGAGCCAGCCGGCCGGCTCTGCCTGGGCTGATTTCTCCATGCAGCCCATCGCCTGCATGTTCGGATGGGCAGGACACTCAGTTTGGTGAAGGGTTTTAACCAGCATCTCCATAGGTCCACTGGGATGAGTGGTCATCCCGAGGGTCTCTCTAGCAGGTCTGCAGTGGTCTCTGTCTGCTCCCCGGGGGTCTGGCAAATGAGACTGGGCTCTCCCTCCTCTCTGGCCTCCTTCCCAGAAGATCTCATGTGGTTTGCTTCTCCGTTTTTTGCTTCCATTTTTCCTTCCAGACGGCTGGTGTTAACACGACAGACAAAGAAATGGAAGTCCTTCACTTAAGGAATGTCTCATTTGAGGATGCTGGGGAGTATACATGTTTGGCGGGTAATTCTATTGGGATCTCCCATCACTCTGCATGGTTGACAGTTCTCGAAGGTATATACTCCTCTTCCTCTCCCTTTCCTCCCTCCTTTCCAGCGTATGCATTGCGGTCCGGGAGAGAGCACTTCCCGGCCCCTGCCCCCCGGAGTGGGTCAGCACGGATGCTGCAGGGCTGCTCTGCAGCTGGAGCGGGATGGGGCAGTGTCCCCCCCACTCTCTGCCCCAATTGGGGTCTGCCCCCCGTTCTCTCCCTGGCCCAGGCAATGCATACCCGGGGGAACTTAACCAGGGGCTGCTCCACCGGAGCAGGACGGTCCCGCGTCCCCGGGGCCAGGCCAGCTCTGCCCACACAGTGGGGCACCAAGCAGGGTTTGGGGGACTGGCAGCACTGCCCCCCTGCCTGCAGGGGCCTGGCCTTGCCCTGTGGCGCAGGACCGTGCGGGTCTGCGTGTGCTTGCGCTGTGGGGACGGCTGCCCCATCCCCATTGATGCTACTCCTCGGCATCAATGCACGGACCAAAGCTGGATAACAGCAGCGGGAAAGTTTTTGTGGTGCTGCGTGGTCACTGCTTGCCAGCCAAAAACTTTCCCTGTTATCAGCCACTGCTTTGTCAGCCGGGTGTGCTCAGAGGTGGGGCAGGAATCTTCGGCTCCCTCTTACACCTCTCTCTGAGGCTCTGCTCTTTGGGGCGGTCAGGCTGGGGGTGCTGCGGGGGGTGCAGTGGCAGCCCCCACCCTGCCGGATTCACCACGAACCCTGGCACGTGGCTGCAGGCTCTGGGCTGTTCACGGCTTTGACACCACCTCAGCCACCAAGGCAGGGTCTGCAGGGCCCTCCTCCCCAGCATCCCACCGTCCCACAGCAGGTCACTGCCCTCAGGGATGCCACTGGCTGCTCTGCCCTGAGCTCTCCCTGGTACTTTCTGGTAACGCCTGGACTCCTGCAGCCCCGGGCACTGCCGGACACCCCCCTGCACCCCACCGTGTGCAGGGAAATCCCAGACCCCAAGGGACCTGCAGCTCTGAGCGTGGGCAGAGCGTAGCAGCCGGGACAGGGACCTGTCCATGGAGGTGCCTGTAGTGCCACATCCCTGTGGGGTGACTCAGGTGCTGCCCCCCCACTTCATTCCTGTCCCAGTTGGCCCCATCCCACCCCCGGCACCTGTGGATGCGGCAGAGGCATTGCTTGGCCTTGGGGATGAGGAGCTGGGGGGTGCACACAACGCCTTCCCCGCCAGGGTGGGTGGGCAGCCTGCAGTCCCTGCTGCACTGAGGTCCCCACCAAGTGTGGGGAGGAGCCGGCGGCTCCCCCAGCGCTGCTTCTGGGCCTGGGGGCTGGTGGGTGCTAACAGACACCCTGTTCACGCTGACCCAGCTATTGAAGACACCCCAGCCATGATGACATCCCCCTTCTACCTGGAGATCATCATCTACTGCATCGGGGCCTTCCTCATCTCCTGCATGGTGGTGACCATCATCATCTACAAGTTGAAGAGCACCACCAAGAAGACGGACTTCAACAGCCAGCTGGCCGTGCACAAGCTGGCCAAGAGCATTCCCCTGCGCAGACAGGTAACAGAAAGTAGAGAGGGGGTTTGTTTGTACCTACTGCCCCTCCTGGAGCCCAGCCCTTCCCGGGGGGAGGAGGGACAGGGAGACCTGGGACCACCTCACCTCGCTGCACATGGAACCCGCTCCAGCCCTATGCCCATCCATGGCGTGGGATGGGGCCTGTCCAGGGTGTGCCTCTGATGGCAACACAGTGAGCGGGGAGGCCACACAGCCCCTTCGCCTCCCCCCTCCGCAGGGCTCGTGAGGAGAACCAGGAGAATTTACAACAGTGCAAGGTTTGAGCAGAGCGGGGTAGTTAAACACACTGAGGAGGCAGGGGAGCTCCCGGGCTGTGCATTTTGGGTACACCACGATGCAGATTAATTAAAAAGTACATATCCAGGTCCCAAGTGGGAGCAGAACAGATGGCCTCTTGCCCATGGGCAGGGGGCTGGGGGCTGGGGGCAGGGGCGGGTGCAAAGGCTCCCATCAGCATCTCCTGCCCAGCGGGGGCAGCTGGCTGCGGCCATGGGCGCTGCGTAAAGGTAACCCACGGTCCCACTGCAGGTGTCGGCCGACTCCAGCTCCTCCCTGAACTCAGGCGTGATGCTGGCGCGGCCCTCGAGGCTCTCCTCCAGCGGCACCCCCATGCTGGCCGGTGTCTCCGAGTACGAGCTCCCCGAGGACCCGCGCTGGGAGCTGCCCCGGGACAGGTGAGGTCCAGCCCTGCCCCGGGAGGGAGCTGGGTGAGGATGGTGGTGCCGATGCTGGTGACCAACCTGCTGCCCCCGCACTGGGGTCTCCTCCGGCAGGCTGATCCTAGGCAAGCCCCTGGGAGAAGGGTGCTTTGGGCAGGTGGTGCTGGCAGAAGCCATTGGCCTCGACAAGGACAAGCCCAACCGGGTGACCAAGGTGGCGGTGAAGATGCTCAAGTGTAAGTGGCGCTGACAAGGGGGGTTCTGGCACAGTGCTGGTGCTGGGGGTGTGCAACTGGGGGGCGCCCAGTCTGGCCCCCCTGACCACTGCCTTATCCACTTTAGCCGACGCCACAGAGAAGGACTTGTCCGACCTCATCTCTGAGATGGAGATGATGAAGATGATTGGCAAGCACAAGAACATCATCAACCTGCTGGGAGCCTGCACGCAGGACGGTGAGGGTGTGCAAGCGGGAAGGGGGTGTCCCCTCTGCCACCTCTCCAGCTGCATCCATCCACTGGGAGGGGCTGGCCTGGCACCCGCGGGGTCATGAGCCCCCACTCCATGTTCCAGCCTCTCATCCCGCCATCCCCTCAGGACCCCTCTACGTGATCGTGGAATATGCCAGCAAGGGCAACCTGCGCGAGTACCTGCAAGCCCGGCGGCCCCCGGGCATGGAGTACTGCTACAACCCCACCCGCGTCCCCGAGGAGCAGCTCTCCTTCAAGGACCTGGTCTCCTGCGCCTACCAGGTGGCCCGGGGCATGGAGTACCTGGCCTCCAAGAAGGTGAGAAGCTCCCAGGGGCTGTGGCGGGATGGGGAGCCTGGCAGCTGGGCCTGGGGGATGCACACTTGCCTCCCTGTCCGGTCCATCCTGGGGAACCATCCAGGGGCTCTGGGGACCAGCTGACGGCCCCGCGCTCGCTCAGTGCATCCACAGGGACCTGGCGGCCAGGAACGTCCTGGTGACGGAGGACAACGTGATGAAGATTGCGGACTTCGGGCTGGCCCGCGACATCCACCACATCGACTACTACAAGAAGACGACAAATGTGAGGGCTGGGTCTTGCTGGGGTGGGGACACCAGGGATGCCCCAAAGGGCGCTGGGAATGCGATGGGTGTGCGGGGCTGCCCCCTGCCCCAGACCCCCCCCACCTTGGGTGGCACGGAGCCAATGGGGGTTTTGTGTCCCAGGGTCGCCTGCCAGTGAAGTGGATGGCCCCCGAAGCTCTCTTTGACCGAATCTACACCCACCAGAGCGATGTGTGAGTAGTGCCTGCTGGGGAAGTACACAGATGGGGTTCATCTTAATTTAATGAAATTATAATTAGCGTCAGCCGACCAAATATTTCTAATCCAAATTGTATTTGGTGCTGGGACTCATCTGTCCTGCGGAGCAAATCGAAACAGCAGGTGCTTGTCCCTGCCAGCAAACCAGCCTCCAACTGTACCCAGACTGGGGCCCTGTGGGGTGTCAGCCCCCCAGAGCCGGTGCCCCAGCGTCCACCCTGTGTTCCCAGGTGGTCCTTCGGGGTGCTGCTGTGGGAGATCTTCACGCTGGGCGGGTCTCCCTACCCTGGTGTGCCCGTCGAGGAGCTTTTCAAGCTGCTGAAGGAAGGTCACAGGATGGACAAGCCCAGCAACTGCACCAACGAGCTGTGAGTGCAGCACTAGGATGGGCAAGAGGGAGGACACTGGCACCCCAACGCCCCCTGCCCAGCTGGGTCTGGCGAGGTGGGGTTGGAAGTCTCTGGGTGCCGCTGCCTGACCCAGGGCACAGGCTGGGACATGGAGGGGGACAGCCAGATGTTTGGATTTACAATCCCAGCAATTCTGAGCCCTGCAAAACCATCAGCCCAATCCGTTTGCAACAATCAGCATCTCCCTCCATTATCCCGTGGCAGGAGGGAATCCCAGGGTGACCCCAGCACTGGGACCAGCCCAGACCATGTCCAGCCACCTCCCCAGACAGCCCCTTGGTTGTGAGGGCAGCTGTGGGGATGCCCTTCCTTCCCCACAGGAGATTACCCTAAATCCTGGGATAGCATCCTCGCTGGCCGTGGGTCCCAGCCTGGGTGCCAGGGGTCTGTTCCCGGGTGCCACTCCAGTGCTGTGGGTGGGGTCCCCAGCCCTCGCCCCAGGCTCAGCCCTCACCTTCCCCCTGCCCCCGCAGGTACATGATGATGCGGGATTGCTGGCACGCCGTCCCTTCCCAGAGACCCACCTTCAAGCAGCTGGTAGAGGACCTGGACAGGATCGTGGCCATGACCTCCAACCAGGTAGGAGAGGTGGCACCCAGGGGCCCCATGTGGGGCAGGTGCTCCCTGGGGGCTGCCCCGTCCCCTCCTGAGCCTGTCGTCGGGGTTTGTCCCCCGCAGGAGTACCTGGACCTCTCCATGCCGCTGGATCAGTATTCCCCCGGCTTCCCGGACACCCGCAGCTCCACCTGCTCTTCGGGAGAGGACTCTGTTTTTTCCCACGACCCCCTCCCGGACGAGCCGTGCCTTCCCAAGTTCCCCCCTCAGCACACCAACGGTGGACTGAAGCGACACTGAGGGTGGCACTGCCGGTGGGACCGTGCTGTGCCGTGCCACACTGTGCTGTGCCGTGCCGTGCCGTGCCGTGCCGTGCCTGTGGACGCTGCCTGCGCAGTCTGGTTGTGCCGAGCTGTTGCAGAAAGGGTTCAGAGACACCTGTAGCATCTCATGTAACCAAAACCACCCACCTCCTGCCAGCTTCTCCTGCCGCCTCATGTCAGCTCTCCACAGCCTAAAGGGTCCGTTCTGGTGTTTTTATGGCGTTTCCTCCCTTTTTTTTTTTTTTTTTTTTAAAACCTCCTTTCCATGAATTCTGTGCTTGAATATTCCCACTTGGTTGAGCTGAAATCCTCTGCCGTGGGCAGTGCCTGGCTGGGGAGCCAGACAGGCCTCCCGGGACGGCACACCCTGGCAGGGCACGGAGAGCCGGGCTGGTCTGTGACTCGGAGAACTTGCTAAGCCCGAAGCAGCACCAGGTTCCTGCAGCCGCAGAAATTCAGAAGCCTCGGCATGCGGGGAGCTTTGGTGTGCCCAGAGCCCCGGTGTGCCCGGAGCTCTGGTGCGCCAGGAGCCTTGGCACACTGGGAGCCTCACTGGTGTGCCAGGAGCTGCTGTGTGCCAGGATCCTCGCTGGCTGGGGCTCCCTCCCTGCCCGGGATGCTCTGGGGCTGGTCCCGCAGCCGATGGGCTTTGCTGACCCAAGCCCGGTGCCTCCGGGGCGGGAGCTGCAGCGGGCACATCACCCAGCACTGCTCAGAGGCAGCCGGATCCACCCGTGCTGAACCCAGAGTCCCGTGTACATAACGAAAAATATGTATAAATATGAATATATATTTACATGTCTTTTTAAAAGGGTTGTTACCAGAGATATACCAGTTTGGTAGGAAGGTACTAGTGGCTGGTAGATATCAGTTGCTATAAAAAAAAAAAAAATTCATATATTTTGCTACTTTTGCTGTTTTTATTTTTTTAAATTATGTTCTAAACCTATTTCAGTTTAGGTCCCTCGATAAGAATTGCTGCTGCTGCTTCAGTTTTATATGGGGTTGTATTAAACAATAATAATAATAATGTGTCGATGCCTTTTGGGAATCCGTTGTCATTATGTGCCTGGCCTTGCCCTGGCCCCCCCCGTGTCCCCCCCTGCTCCCTCCCGGGGCTCCGGCGGGGCTGGGGCCGGGCAGTGCCCGTGGCACCATGTCGGTGTGTGGGGTGGGGACAGTGCCCTGGGGAGGGGCTGCAGCCCCTGCCCGGCCCTCGGCTGCCTGTGGGGAGGAACAGGGGCGGGGAGGAACAGGGGGAGGCAGGTCGCGCCGGCCCCCGAGGCACTGGGACACCGGAGCGGTGCCGCGAGGCTCCAGCCCGGCTCCGTGCCCGGTGCCAGCCCAGCGGTGCCCCACCCGGGGACGAGCACCCCGCACAGCCCCCGCTCCCCAGGCGATGCCAGCCAGTGCCTTACCAGCGCCCGGGGAGTGGCCTCATCCCAGCTCTGCCCCTCTGCGCCCCCCCAGTCTGTCCCAGTGCCTGGGTTCTGCTCCACAGAGCCGGTGCCGGGAAGGATGGGGGCATTTCCCTGGCCGGGGCAGCCCCTCACCGGGGCAAGGGCCACGTTTTACCCCTTCCCTCCCCATCACCGGTGCGGAGATGCCGGAGCCAGGCCGCTGTTACTTGAAAAGTTTATTTTGCCTTTGTATGGAGAAATATTATTTGTTGTAAACTCTTCTGTAATGAATCTGGAATTCTTGTAATTATTAAAGACTTTAACCGCGACTTTGCCAGCCACGGCCCGTCCCTGAGGGGGTGGTGGGGAGGGGGCTCTCAGGGCTCTATGTGCTCAAGCTCATCCAAGCAGCAGTTTGGGAAGGTGACATTCAGGGAGCAGCCTGGATGACAGCTGGTTTTGTAGGAATTCTGTTTTTCTGGGCTCCAACACTCCCCCTAGAAATGTTTTAGCACCCTGCACCCCACAAGCTGCTGGGGCACGCAGGGTCCACGCGGTGGGGTGGGGGGAGGTTCACCAAAGAGGGGGTGGGTGTGAGGGGCTGCCAGCCCCTCCCGAGCCCTTAAATGGTTAAGCTGAAGCAGCTGCAGCATTCCCCGGCCTTTTTGAATGCGTCTGCTTGTTGCTGTTTCCCGGTGTAAATTAAATCGATCAGCTGCGCTCTGCCCCCCCCCCCCCCGCTTTAAATTAAGTAGAGCTTTTAATCAAGTGATTTATGTTGAATTTGCAGCCCTGGATTAAACTCGCAGCCCAGGCGGGGGGAGCGGGGCTGGGGGCCTCCATAAATCACCGTTCTCTCTGGGACTGGCTTGGCGAGGCACGGGGAGAGCTGGAGCTCATGTTTACATCATCCCAAACTGCTGCTCTCACCATCTCCTGCTCATTTCCTGGGGTTACCAGGAGGGCAATTAAATATGATAATAATCCGAGCGGCTGCAGCAACGCTGCTGGTGCTCACTGTGGGCTTGGGAAGGGGCACGTGCAGCCAGATGCCCACTGCATCCCACGGGGACGTGGGGACATGGGCGTGGATGGTCCCCGGGGTGCCGTGCTGGCTGGCACCCGGCCGAAACCCTGCAGGCTGATGGGAGAGGGCTGCCTGGATGCTGGACCCCAGCAGGGAGAATCAGCTCCTTTTTGCTTTCCCGGTAAGGCATCGTCTCCATGTGGGCAACCCGGGAGATGGGCATACCCCAAAGCTGGCGTCAGCACCCTGCAGGTCCCACTCGGGGCTGTGGAAGATCTGTGGGACCAAAGCCACCCCCAGCACTGCTGGGTCCCTGTCCAGTGGGTGCCTGCAGCCCTTCCAGCACTGCCAGGCACCAGGCTCTCCCCTTGGGAGGGGGGTGGGATGGGATCCCTTGGGAAATGACCCCAAAGCAATGGGGGATCTGGAGGTGCTGCCTCAGGACTCTCCCCGGTCCCCTGAGCGGATGGGGGGTGTTGGGCATTGGTGGCTGCCGAGCACTTGGCCCACCCCGCGTTTGGCTCTCGAAGCAGGTCCTTTGTCTCCTCCACCCCTTGCCTTCCTCTTTCTCTCCTTTTAAAGCCCTCGGGCTGTGCAGGGCTGGGACAATCTCTTGGCCTCGGGCCAGGACGTGGCTTCTCTGCCAGCGCTGAGCTGGGCCTTGTCCCACTGCGAGCCATGGCAGGAATCTCCTGTGCCATCCCACCTTGTCGCGGGGTCCCACGGCCCAGAGCACGGCTCAGCAGCTATGTGGGGAGTGCCCCCTCCTCCTGCTCAGCCTGGGGGCCATCGCTGCCCCAGCTCCCTTGGCTGCCCTCCAGTCCCCTTCGTCCCACCCAGCTGCGGGGTCAGCGGGACCCCCNGGACCCCCGGGTCCGGCTCCAACCCACCCCGGCCACCCACAGCTGAGCAGAGCCCGAGCCAGATGTGCGCAGCTGCGGCGGAGGCAGCGCGAGGGGCACGTGGCTCCCCCAAACCCTTGCTGTTGTGGGCCCTGCCCTGCGCAGTGTGGGCAGCAGGACGGACAGCAGGACGGACAGTGGGATGTATCCCCTGGGGACACCCTGGGGACGTTGCTGCCTGCACCCCATCCCGCTCCATGCAGGGCTTGGCGCTGGAGCCCTTGTCCCACGTTACTTCAGGCTGGGATAAAGCTCTGTCTCCTTTGTTACACGTTTATAGCAGAGGCAGAAGGGCCGCAGGAATGTGGCGCTGGGATCCGGGAGCTGTAAATCCCAGCCTTTGTTGTGCTTGGGCTGTGCTAAATCACTGCTTTTCCCTCTGAATATTAATCTCTTCCAAAAGTGCTGACCGGCGCATCTTTCCCCAGCAGCTTTCTGGGGAAGAGGCTGACGCAAGGCCTGGGGCTGGCTCTGGCACAGGAGACGTTCCCAACCAGCATCCAGCAGAAATCCCCGACTTGCTGCTGCCCCGGCACCGGTGGGATGGCACGGACACGGTGCCGCAAAACCTGGCTCTGGACCGGCAGCAGGGACAGCACAGGGATACCCGGGGGAAAGGATAAAGGGTGGAGGAGCCAGCTCTCCAGGCTGAGGGGAGACTGGAAGGTGTTTGGCACCGGCGTGGCTGGAAAAGCTCCTCTCACGCCAAAGCACACACAGCCTTGGATCTCTGCAGCATTTCATTCGCCCTACGCTGCAGAACAGAATCCTGTGATTTATGGGGCTCCACGGGGGTCGTTTCCTCCCTGAGCTCGGGGGGTCGTGGAGCAAAACTGCTGCCTCTCCCCTTTGTGTGCCTGGGGGTCTGGGAAGGCGCCTGGGGTCACGGCACTCCGAGCACAGCCAAGGCTCGGGCACGTCCCCCTGGAGAGCCCTGTGCTGGTAACGACCTGAGAGGGCTTTGGGGGCAGCTGGGGGGTTGCAGGGGTTTTTGGTCTGAGAAACGGGTTTGTTCAGGGCTGTGTGAGTGGCCTGGGATTGCTTTGGGTTCATCTTGCTCCTCCTGGCTCCTGTTCCCAGCTCCCCAGGGAGGCTTTGCCACAACCTGTGCTCACTTCAGGCTGAACGTGGAGCCAGGAGCTCGTCCATGGAGCTGGGGGTCACCACAGGAAATCCAAGGAAGAGCGAGCCCCAGCTTCCAGATCGTTCTGAATTGAAAACACGGGAGGCAAACAGGTGACATGACCCCTCACACACACACCAGTGTGACGTGGTCATGGCCCAGCGTGGCTGGACGATGGGGGTCTGGGGGGCACTGGAGACCACCTGGTGCTTGTGCATGGGGCACAGGCTGGAGCACCAGGCAGGAGGAGATGCCTTCCCTTGTTATCCTGCATTATGAGGTATAAGATGTTCCCTTCAGATGTGTTCAAGGACTTTGAAGTGGCAGTTTTTCCAGGGAACGTTACCCATTTGCAGGAAATTAAGGGTATTATCTCAGTAGTTTTCTGCCAGCCTCTTGCACTGTGACCAGAAAAGCCCCTGACAGTTTGAAATTCAACTCCAAGCTCTCCTAACACCCTGAGAACTTTCTAGGCTCCCAGAGTAACGAGGTGCTTGTCCCAGGCCAGGCTGGCTGTCGCTCTGGGTGGCACGGAGCTGGGTTCTGGGAGGGGATTCCACCCTGGGATGAGGATGCCGAGGGGCTCAGGGCTCAGTGGGCTCCCCAGGTGCCAGCTAGGCTCTCTCAAGGGCTGGCACCCCCTTCCAGAAAGCCCGGCAGAGCTGAAGGGACCCCCTGGTTCTGCAAGAAGCCCCGAGGGAGCCCTGGGCTGGATGGGGTGGGGTGGGCGGAGGCAGGTGGGTCCCTTTAGAAGTGGAGCAGGAAAAGGGCTCCTCTTCTGCAGCTGTCCTGCAACCCACAGCCCCAGAGCATCCAGGTGAGCGCTCCCGGCTCCGGGCTGTGTGCCCTGCTGGTGGTTGCCGTTGTTCTCTAGGGAATGTTTTGGGTTTGGTGTAACCGAGGCTGTGAAAGGGCCTCGCCTCGCACCCAATGCCCGGGTGCGGCTGGCGGCCGAGTTTCTCTGCGGCTGTTTCGGAGGCTTTTGGGTCGGTTTGGATGCGTTCCCAAACGCTTCACCTCCCAGCAGCCCATTTTGGGGCTCTCTGTGCGAGCACTGGGCGGTGCTGCGACCTGCCGGCGCTCAGCGGCGCTGGCCCCGGGAGCCTCCCCACGCCTGCGGGGACACGGGCTGCCGTGGTCGTGGGGCTGCCAGGCACAGCCCGGCCTCTGCTCCACAGCCTGCAGCTCAGGGAGGCGCCGGCTCGGGCTGGCTGGTGCATAGCCGAATGACACATCCCTCGGGAACGGTGATGGTAAAGT
>VZRE01008071.1:362-191633 GCA_013396775.1 Cephalopterus ornatus
CCCTCTCTGTTTGTGAACAGCAGGTCTAGCGGGGCCCCACCCCTGATAGGCTCATTTACCAGCTGGAGCAGGAAATTATCCTCTATACACTGATCCGCTGGATGTCTGCTGGGAACTCCACACAGCGGAGAAGAGGCAGTCTAGGAGATTCCTGAAGTCACCCACGAGAGCAAGGGCTGGCGATTTTGAGACATCCACCAGCTGCCTGTAGAATAATTCCTCATCCTCATCATCCTGGTTGGGTGGTCTGTAACAGACTCCCACCAGGATATCAGCCTTGTTGGCCTTCCCCCTGATTCTGATCCACAGCCACTCAACCTTATTGTTACTGACTTCAAGTTCTACAGAGTCAAGAGTCTCTCTAACATACAGAGCCACCCTTCCACTTCTCCTACACTTCCTGTCCCTTCTGAGGAGCTTGTAGCCATCCATGGCAGCACTCCAGTCATGCGAGTCATCCCACCATGTTTCCGTGATGACGACTACATCATAGCTTTGCTGCTGCACAATGGCTTCTAGCTCCTCTTGTTTGTTACCTATGCTGCGTGAATTGGTGTACATGCACTTTGACTGGGCTGCTGATTTCACTCTTAACTCGGGCTTTCCACCCTTAGGCTTATCTCTGGAGAGCCTGGTTTCAATCCCTTTCCCCTTCAAACCTAGTGTAAAGCCCTCCTGATCAGCCCTGCCAACTTATGGGCTGGAGTCCTTTTGCTGAAAGGAGCCGTTGTATGGTGATCACTCTGGGGCTATGGCAGGAGAAATATCCCTTTGCAAATGAAGTAAGGGAAGAGTCACTCTCTCTGTCAGCTCTGAATAAACTGTTTTCCTAGCTGATCATGCACTGCCAACCTTTTTTAATGTTGGAACACTAGGACTGCACATAAATGGGGGAAAATAGCACTGAGCTATGCCTGAGAGAGCCTCCAAAGGTATACACAGTTTCTGGTGAAGTTTTGTTTTATTCCTAGGAGCTATATAAATCATGTTCCAATCAATCTGGCACTGTCTTCTCCCTGTAGTGTGTCTTTCCTCAGGAGACTGAAGACAGAAGGATCTTGCCTGAAACACCTATCCCTCCTTGTCTGAACAGTATTCCAATTTTACCGTACTGGAGCAACTATTTTGTTTTACAGGTGAACAGCAGACTTTCTCTAACTAGTTTTCACACCTGTTTAATGTTATCAGTTTCCATGTTTCTGGAAGGATAGAAGCTGGAAGCTTGTAGATTCTATCAGCAGGAGGATGGATCCTTGCCTCTCTGCAGTTGTTCCTGTGGAAAGAGTGCATGTTGGACACTTCAGATCATGGGAGTGGGACCAGGAAAAAGATGAAGTGAAAAGTGTTGTCTGTTGACTCTACCCTCTCTAGGACAAAAGCACACATCTGCTGGCCAGACCTTTATGCTTGCTTCTAGCCTGTGATGTGTGACCTCTGTACTATGTTCTGCCTGGATCTGTGATGTTGCGGAGAGATTCCTGAGGCCCTTCTAGCCTTCCACCTGCTGCCCCTTGATGCCTGTCACTGCATCAGTGACATGACCTTGAGGAGATCCAAGGTGACTGTAAGACTCTGACAACAAAGATGGCCCAGAGTGACACATCCAACTTGACAAGAAAGCGCAGACATGTTTGTGGATAGAATTGATAACCTAACATAGAGGATTTTAAACTAAGCTGTTAGACTGAAGAGCCATGAACTTTTCTTTTGGACCTTGCTCCATAGATTAGAATGTTTATAGATAAGGAAGTCAAAATTTCACATTGCAACACAAGTCTATAGATTATAGACATTAACCTCTGGATTAAATGTATTTTTCAGTCCTTACTAAACTATTTAGGGTTTTATATTTGTGGTTAGGTATCTACACAACATTAATGTCACTGACTTATGGAAACAGGTGACAATACAGAGCATTCTACAGTTGATGTGATAGAATTGAACAGAAAGGGAAAATATGAGATTCTATTTCTGTAATCTTCTAGCTTCTCCACATCATATTTAGAAAAAGTTGTCAGCCTGAATTCTGTCTAGTTAAGTCAGCCACATTTTATTATTTGGAAGAAATATTGACATGGCATTCAAGGTGCTTTTGCTTACTTAATGCAATGCTCATTAACATTTATTCCCCTAATTGTATGTATTCTCTTTGGTTTCAAAGCTCCAAAGACAATCTTATCAATGATTAATAAGTCAAGAAAACATTCTACATGATAATTTTGGAGAGTGAGGAGGGTAAGTAAAAGGAGAGGGGATTTCCCTCTGAAGCAAAGATAACTTTAGGAAAATAGAAAACACTGTAAGCCCCTTTAGGATATTATTATGCACATACCAACAAGGTTTTCAAGCTAATTTTTTGGTTTTTTTCAATATGGTAATCTTTGTGCAGGTGGTGGGAGAGGAGGAGGGTGGAAGACTTTTTCTAAGGAGGATCAGGACATGAGTCATAACTCATTTAAGGCCCATCACTTCCTGCTTAGGGTGGGTGTGGGAGGGTATTCCCTAGGCAGAATCTGAAACCACCTTGTACTGAAGGTGACAGCCAGTATCTATTTCAACAGGGTCTGGGGGAAGGTGACAGAGAGAATAAGAACACCCATTTCTTTGATCATCTTACTCACCAGAGATTACCAGTGCTATTGGGACTTCCACAGTATTCATGGTAGGCGTATAGATAACTGCTTAAGTGCTTTAAATAACTCTGGAGGCTTCTCTGTCTCTCCATTGATTACTTAGGGACCCTATATTTCTGACTTATAAGATACTTTATTTGGATAGATCAGTAAGCTCTATGAATAGCTCTGCAGCTTTTTGCCCTGCCTAGCTGTAGTAAGAAAACCCATACAAATAATAAGACAAAGGCTTGAGTGAAGAAAAAAAAAAAAAAGTAAAGGTGAAACTGTTTTGTATGTGGGTATTCATAATTTTGTGATGGCAAAGTTGGAGTGGAAGGCATTTTCATATTAGCAACAACTGAAGAGTTTGACCTTTGCAGTGTGGAAGATAGTGCTGTGATGAGTGTGAGGAGTCTATCTTGATGGTATCCCTGAACTCCAGTAAGCAGAAAACCAAGATACAGTTAGATAAAATATCTTTATGAGATGACATACTGCAAATCTTAATTTTTCTATTTCTGTTAATAAAAATTGGTGCTTTGCATCCATGTCCTGGATTAATCTGTGGAACGTATTCTTAAAATTTATAGTGATTAAATCTGTAAATAGTAAGAGCCTGCAATTATTCTGCTTCTGTCTCAGCACAATGTGCTTTCCTTGGTTTTCATCCTGGCCGGCAGAGGTGGTCAAATATTGTAGTTTCAACAATTAAGAAGGGCAGACCTGGGTTTGTCAATTGGTCTGTGCAGTCATTGCAAATGCCTAGAGAACAAGAGGCAGAAATTCCACTGTTTGCACTGACACTTCTGACCTGTTCTAACATCTTTTTTCTCCTTTATAATCCACTACTGATCCACTAGTTTGTGGATTCTAAACACATCTAATTCTGCATTTTGATGGTAATACTTGTTATTTAAAACAGTGCTAAACATGCAGTGGTCTGACTCCTCATAAGCCCATGACGCTTTTTTCTGAATGACAAATTTTGTTGTAAATATTCAAGTCCAGATAGTGGTATTTTTACAGTGCAGTCTTGCTATTTTCAAAGGAGGTTTTAGGGAAAAGTTTCTTTTGTTTTCCTTTTGATTGGTTCCTAGAGAGTTTAAGTGCTGTTTCTGTCCGTTTTTCTCTGTTTAGAAGTGTTGCATCTTTATTCAGCATATATATCCTGAAGAAGGCAGTGTAAGGGGAAATTTCTGAATTATATGAATGACAATATGAAACTGTTATGGCTACTCTAATGTTGCTTGAGTTTCAGGGAACTCCAGGAGGACCTTGCAAAACTGCATGGGCAGAAGTGTGACAGATGTGATGTAATGTAGCTCTAATGTAGCTAAATGTAAGGTGATACATCAGAGGAGAAATAAATCAGTGCACATCCACAGGATGCTGAACTGATCATGGGCAGTTACAACTCAGACAGACACTTTAGGTTCCCTGTGGTGAAATAATTAGTTCTGTGTACAACAGTAGTATTGTTTTCCTACTGTATATAACCTTCTTATGCCCATACATTGAGTATTATGTGCAGTTTTGGTCTCCCCCTCTGAGGAATGTGGGGGAGGTCAGTGAGGGCTAGAGGATGGCATTCAAAATCATGGAACAGTGGCCTTTTGCAGAGAGACTGAAAGAGCTGAAGCTCTTCAGTCTGAACATGAGAAGGTTGACGGGAAGGAGTATGGTCAAGGTTTACAAAGTTATGAAGGTAGTGGCCAAGGTGAATGTGTACCTTCACTCTATAAATGCCACACCACTATAAATGGTGACACTCAGGGAAATTTCTGTGAGATTGAAAATGGATGCAATGCTTCTGTATATGGCTTTTGGAGAACTTCCAGAATCATTTGTCATGGGTAGTGATGAGGTCAGACAGCTACAGGAGGTTCAAAAGGGTTTGGACATATTCCTGGAGAACAGGTCCGTAATTTGATATTAATAGGACTTGGCCTGGGTATACCTTCTAACATCCCACACACTTCCTTGTGCTCCACAACTATCATTAGAGATGTTCACTTTGGAGAACCGCCAGGCCTCAGCATTTTACCCAAATAACCTCCTCTGCTGTCACTGTCACACCCACAGTTCTGGTTTGAATGGACTTTTTGTCTGATCTAACAGTGTTTCTAATGTCTATTGCCTGCAAGGTATAATCCAGAGAGACAAAAGGAAGGTATTTCCTTTAACATTTGAGGAATAAAATAGTAATTATGTATTATTAGCATATTTTATTACTTGAAGAATAGCAATAAAAAATTTAAAAAATAAGAAGTAGTTTGTAAAGTGAGAAAAAGCATGATTTATAATGTGGGGTTTTTAATTCTTACAAGCTGATTTATAGAAGTGGAATGGCTTCTCTAAACTAGATGTTCTCTTAGTTCCCTAGTTTCAGTTTCTTTCAAGTGTCTGCAAAGGCTTTTAAGCTTTAAAACAAATAATATGTCTCGATTTATGCAGGCTTTAGTGCATCTCTACCCATTGTTTCCTTAGGAAAGCCGAGGTTCTTGGCTTGCATTGACCTTAAATAGATTCATATTAGACCTTTTATTTTGAATAATTTATAAATGTGATGTAGGTACTAATAGGATAAAGAAATTTAATTGCTTTTAATATTACTATTTAAATCTTAATGGCTTACATAGTGGAAAGTGCACGACTATAATGCTCAGGAAATCAACAGCCATTTTACTTCTAAGCATGTGTCAAAATAAATGCTGTGGGATATCACTCTTTGACAAACAAGCAAGAATTATGCAAAGGGTTGCGCGTACATTATTTTCACTGTCTACAGCAACCCTTAGAAATGTACGACTAGAGGGATACTTAAATTTCCAATACATTTCTTTTGTCTTTGTTTGAGTAGATGCAACCGGTTGTGTAACAAGGGAGTTGTAGCTGAGTTATGAAGACAATTTGGGCTACAGCTAAAACCAGAACTGGAACAGGCATGGTTTGCAGTATTGCCTCTCAGCTTTATAGAATAGAGCCTCTGCTACAAAAACAATTTAAAGTGAAAGTTCAAGGAAACTAAGCAAGAGTGAAGAGCCTGTTGCAGAAAAGGATGTGAAACTGTTCTTGGTCGATACTCCAATTAGTGTGTGTGTGTATATATATATATATATATATATGTATGTGCAGGTTTATACAGTTCATAAAATTGAGACATCTTTATTCCCTTTACTGTAGAGAAAGTCAGAAGAGTACCGTGAACATAGCATTTATGGACAAGCTTGGGACAGTGTATCACAGCAAACATGAATTGAAAAGCCATTTAAATAGCGAATAAAATAAAATTCAGGGGGAGTTTAATGTTGGAATTTTCTTTTTTAAATTTGTTTTCATTTGGTTTTTTTTCCCCGCTTTCAGAATCTGCTGGTAGTAATGTCCAAGTAATATAATGATTCCAGTACTAGTAAACAGTCTGTAATACTTAAAAAAATGCTAGTTAAAGACAAAGCATTAAGTGTCTAAGTACATTGCTGTCTGATTTTTCTCTCCTTGTTACCTAAACAGACTGCTGTGAATAAATGAATATTTAAAATATCTGTATCTAGGTCAGAGTATCTTTTTCACTGAAACCCCACATTGCATAATTAATGGCTTCTGTGAACCAAATAAAGCTTCAACTTTTATCTTTTCCTTAAGTCAGAGGAAGAACTAGTAGCAGAGTCAGTAGGGAGATAATGATTTCTTTTGTAAATATGAGGACTTAGCAGACTTTCTTCAAATGTTATCATCCAAATACCTAGGCACAAAGGTGATTTGTGTGCATTATTGAATTCTATTTATGTGTTTACATATCACTTGTCAAGATTTGTTCGAGATGAGAAACATCTCAACTCTTGGAATTCAGGTTATCAGAATACTGATTTTAACTTCAGTTCTATTAATTTCAGTGGTATAAAGTAAAAGGAAAGAAATGTTTTATTTGGGCAATTGGTGCAGAGCAATGATATGACTTCATTGTGTAAAGGACCATGCCTGTAACTTAGTGAAAATCCTGGCTGGGAAACCCTACTCTCTCCTCAGCTCATGTGGATAAAAAGGATGCTGGGGTCTGTTCAAATGCAAATATACCAACAAAACCCTCATTTTTAACTGTGCAAGGACATTTCTGTTAATTTTCCAAGTGTCCTGTTAACAAGAATATCAGTCAGAGTTCATAGGTGATAATACATAAGAAAATATTGAAGACTACGTTGTAATTTGGTGTAGGATAAATTTTGAACTGTTAATTTATTTTTTAATTTTCTTCAGTAATGGTGATATTAAGTAGAAGATACATGTTATATTTGAACAACTCTATGAAGCTCTTTGTAAAGATTGGATGATTCTCTGCCATTTGGGACATACCATATTGGCTAAGGTTGCCTGGCAAAGTTATTCGAGTTTGCTGTTAATAAAAGGCTTTTAACTTACAATTTCTCTAAAAGGTTAATAGCAGTCATATATGAAAGATGATTGATAGGGAAGCAGTAATTGACGGAAGTGGCATTGTACATCTGCACATCAAGGTATTAAATAAACTGTTTCTTGGTAGAGATTTTCTCATTAATCGATTCTGTGTATATAATTCTTCAAATGTCTTACCATTTACAGTGTTGACCAAGTGCAGTGAAAGTTTGACCTCTGTATATGTACTGAGTGGATTTAATAAAAATTTTTAGCTATTCCCATTGCATACATTGTGATTAGCTTGAATACTGTATGTGCTTCCTTTCCTGTTTATTTTCAAGTGTTAATTTAGGTTTTACTTGGGTGTTTGATATGGGAAGTCCCTGAATAAAATGAATTGTGGGAAACATTTCAACCAGTGCTGGAACTCCCAAAACTGCACTTATTTGTTTTCAATTCTTGAATGTAAGGAAAGGCCATATAAAAGTCTCAGCTTTCAATATTTTGGAAACTGCCAAATGGTTGTTTAAAAAGAAAAGTCTACATTTAAAACTGTATAGTTTTCAATGTATTTTTTGGAAAATTTTAGTTACTTTTTTAATTTATTTAACTAGTTAATATAATTTTGACTCTAAATTTTGAGTTGGTTTTAATATTTTTATAATATAACCATGTTTTACAAATCAGTATGTAATAAGTGTAATTAATAAGGACAAGCAATTAGTGTGATATCTTTTACCACTTAATCAGTCATACATATACAAATCAATATTGAAATCACATAAACAGGTCAAGAACTTTATAAAAATATTTCAGAGAACAGAATCTCTTACCATCTGAAATTGTCCATGAATTTTTTAAGCTTTTTGGGTACTATAGACCCAGTAAAAAAATTCTGAATGAGGTCTTATATCTCATGGACGTAGTCAGGCACAGCTTTTGAAAACATTGATTTGATGGGATTTTATTTTTTATCCAGTTGAAGCCAGTGTAGAGTGTTTGACTGTTGACTGACCTTGCTCCTTACCTCCATTATTGCTGGTTTGACTACAGAGCAAGTGAAATGCTAATTGCTTTCTCTGTTAATCTAAACACCCTCCATCCTGATTTCAATATTTATATTATTATAAAACTGCTGCTTACCCTCCCCCCTCAAAAAAAAAAAAAGAGGAAGAAAAATAGCAGTCAGTAAGACTTTGTATTAAAACTAATTTCAATAGATGCTCAAGCTTCTTGTGGGTACTGTGTTGCAGGAAAACTGAGTAATCAGCTTGGCCAGTGTTTGAGAGGCAACCTTGTGCTCTACTAGAGCAAAATAGATACAAAAGTCCTGTGAGGCTTGATGCTGCATTGTCAAAAGTTTTTCAAACGCCTTATGTTAGTTTTGGACCTGTTAGCTTTTATAAGTGTACTTGCTGCAGGCAAATTGGAAGTATAAATGCTGAGTGGTTGTTGAGTTTGTCCTTTGACATAGAATTAGCTGAAAACATGTATACTACTATTTCACAAGAGAAATAATTTAAAAAAGAGGTGCCTGTTTTCCCTCTTTATTTTAACTATTAAGGAATTTTCTCTCTCTGACATCCTTTCTCTTATGTTTCACTATGATTTTGGGTTGCACCTATTCAAAAACACGTTTCTGAGTTTATTTGCCAAATGGGTTTTATGTGTGTTGACTGGGAAAAGAAGTGAGTTGGGAAGAGTAAGATGTAGGAACTGGTATTTTAAAGTTTTTCTCTTGCAGACTTCTGTGAGAAATCCACAGGCTTTCACCACCACACAGGCTGGGTCATCCATCAGCATAGCCATTTGCGTAATACATGATAGGGACTTCACAGGGCGCAGAGACTATGAGGGAGTTTTTAAATACCATTTTATTGATCTTTTATGGGTCTGAATGAATCCTCTGTATAATCTATACACAAGGAAGAGAAAATACCTTAAAACTGAAGCTAAATGGCATAGCTTCCTCTGAAATAGAGGAGTGATGACATTTTCTTTACTTTTACAGCTATATCTTTCTTGCTGTGAGACAGGAGGGAGGAGGTTTATGAAAAGGTCCAGCAGCAGCCATTCAGAAAGCTCCACACATCTTGCCCTTTAATTAAATCTGTTTTTTCCCTCCTAAAGGAAGAGGAAGTCATTTACTTCCATCACAATCTTGTCCTTCAGAAGTGAAGTCCTGTTGAATTCATGTCCGAAAGTGATTGCGGTGGTAGCCTGGAGTTGGGTGCTCTGTTCTTGGCTTGACTTGGAATTTGTTGATCCTTCCACTTTTACGTATTTAGCTGCTAATCTCGGTTCACAAGCTTGGGAAACATCAGGAATCTCCGCAGGCTGTTTGTGCACAGTGGCTCCTTGATGTTGCAGACATCTTTAATCTCTTCCCAGTCAGCTCCTTTCAGGCAACTCCACCTGTGTAAAGATAAGCACAGGAACAAATCCTACAGTTCTAAGAGGCATCAGGTCTGATGATGCAAACTCCTTCTGAAGCAAAACTCCTTCTTTTGGAGTCAGAGATAAGAGTAGCAAGGACAATGGTCCGAAAACCGCCAGTGTTTCCATCTGCTACACCCACTACCTCCTTTCTGCTTACTTGATTGACAGCCAAAATTGAGCACTGGAATTTCTCTGGCTTCTTCCAGCCTTCCTGCTGGATGCCATTAGTTGCTTCCAGAAATCTGTTTTTTTTCACTGTTGTATTATCATTACACTTTAAATCCAAGTCTTTTATTCCATTTGGTTTTTGTTGACAGTTTTTATCTTGATTGTCTGACAGTAGCCAGGGATGGACCCTAAGGTTGCCTGGCATAGGCATCCGCAAACAACTTCACAGCTCAGCAGGGCCCAGACTTGGTTATATGTGGCAAAAAGTGACTGTAAATGCAAAACAGACATTGCTGTCACACAGAGTGAAAATACTTTGGATTTCACGTTGCAGAAAGAAAAACAAGTCGTTAGATATGTATACCATCAGTTTAGTCATTAAATGTAGAGAAATTTTTATTGCTGTGGGCAGGTATATGTAATTTCATGTTGATGTTACCGTAAATTAGAAAGCTGCAGGGTAGCTAACTGAGCATTAATAAAATAGTCAATTGGAGGAACTATCAGATAGTTTGAGCATTGTGAATGTAAAGAACAGTACCTTGCAGCAAGTCTATACTCATCTATACACAAACTGGTCTTGTTTCATGGGCATAATGTATCGGATTTACTTTGTATGTAGAGTAATGTAGATGAAAAGCACCTCTTGGCTGCATTAATACTTTTTTTACCTTAAGTTGCTCTTGCACATTAACCAGATTTTTTCCTGTGTGACATTTTTCTTTTGCACTGAAATACACAGCTATGTTACAGCCTTTTAAGTAATTTAAAAACAAAAAAAAATGTTTATATAGGAATCACAAAATTTACAGTCTTTTCCAACCTGTTAAAATATGGAAACATTCATTTATTTAGATATATTTCTCTTCTGTGCTATTCAGGTATACAAATTAAACAACAGTTTGTCACGAAAGATAGCATGCTGTTAATCCAAATAGTGATTTTTAACTCCGATAAGTTTACAATCTTTCTTTAATGTGCAGATAATCTGAGCTTAGACTTCATACATATTCAAAATAGAGAGCATCACTACCTGAAGATGAATCTAAATGCAGAGTTTGATCTAGCCTCTGGTGGCTGTTTGTAGCCTGACTGCTGCAAAAGTGATTTTTCAAAGGTTCATAACTTGGACAGAGTTGAGCTGGTTTTCACAGAAGGGATCCTGCTAAATTTCATGTCCTTACTTCAAAGCAAGATTGTGCTAGAGCTCTTTGACAAGATGATCACCACTTTTCTTATTATGGATAAAGCAGTGTATTGTCTACCCTAGTCTCTTTAGACACAGTGGACTATTTTGCTTGAAACATTAAAGCAGAAATTTCGAGTAGAAACCCTCAGTCTATCTTTCAGAAGTTGACACTTATGTAAGCAACTAAAATCCTCTTAAAATGAATTGTTGGACAACTTGCATATGGAGGATGTTCCCAGTCCATCTCTAGAGATGATTGCCCTTTTCAGAGTGAGAAAAAATAAAGGCAACTTCAAGTGTTAAGGAGTAAAAACGTTTTTTAATAATTAGCTTGGTGTCTGATGCTGGTAGCTTTAGAAAGCTGTTTTTATGTGACACCATTTGAGAAAAAAAATTATAATGAGCTGTCACTTATTTTTAATAAAAAGTGACTTCTTATTCACCCAAGTGTAGTCACTCGTAACTACTGGTTTTTCTGAAGAAGCTTTAAAAATCCAAATAATCATCTTTGCAGAAAGAAAGGGCACGAGTGACACAACTATCTTACTCATACTTCTGCTCAGCTGGGAATTTTCCTTCTGAATTAACTGGCCCTCAAAAGGGGAATCTTGTGTCTTCGCCTAGGTTTTACATGTTTGGGGGGCCATATGTGTGGCATTTAGGGGAAATATTGGTTGGTTTGGTCAGGACTTCTAATGTGTCTGATATACTGAAAATATGTCTCTGGTGTCTGTAGAGGGTTCTGTAGTGAGATTCCCTGCTGCTAAAATACAAACTAATTCATTATGTGAGGTTTAAGTGACATGAGAAGTGTCTCTAATGTTGGTGCCAATCAGTGAATAGGTATGGTGTATAATTACTATCGCAGCAAGCTGAAATTTTTTTTAATGGAATTTATATGTACTGTCTTTTACAATAGTCTCTAAGGCTGTAACTTTGAAAAAGCCATGGCTTGATATTTAAGGATGGGAAGCATTATGTGATGCCATGTAAATGCCAATTATTCTTAAAAAAAAAAACAAACAAGCAAACCTTTGCCTTAGTTTTAGGTCCTTTCAGATTAGTGATTTATTTTAACCAAATTTCAGTTGCAATACTGAGAAGAATTTGAGTTGCTATTCTGCAATGTTACATTTATATTAATTTCTATGCATAGTGTCATACACTTTTCTAGTTTTTATTTAAAAGTTTGAAAATTACATCAATAATTACTTGTTATAGCTTGGTATCCAGAGATGTCTTGGATATGGGTTTGATCCACAAATAAGGAATTAAATAAAAGGGTACACTTATGTTAATGATTGTCACCTCTCCCCACCCATGTGATGGGTTCTATTAAGTGTCTCCCTGTGTAAAAAAGTGGACACAACTCAAAAATTTCAATTACCACCTGTATTTTCAGAATCTACTCAATCTTTCTACTGTTGTCACTTCAGTAGATACAAAAATTATTTGAGTGCACATTCATAATCACTAGCTGTTTTGCTTGTAAAGTTATTTTTTCATGTCTTTTGTTGAGTTTACAAAATGAGTTTAGAATAAAAACAGGTAGAGTGACCTTGCATGGAATAGGATATCAAAGTTATTGTTTTTCTCATTGTCACTTCATTTTGCTTACTGCAAAAATACTAATATCGGCAGCTTTACTTCCTATTGGGACAGATGTGAAGGACCTACCAATAATCATTACCTTGGTTCTTTTCTATAAGTACAGTAACATTCTTTGCTGTTCACCTCTTCAGCTTCTTTCCATACTTTACAAAACATTATTGCATACATACATTAATGAAACCATTAAAATGTATAAGTATTTCAGGAAGGAAACTGAAGTTTTAAAATAAGTAAGTAGGGAAATCACATTTTTAAGTACTCAAGTACAAACAGATGATAGAAAGCAATGCAGAGTTAAGGAAAAAATGCTAAGATTTACACCTTCATTAACTTAGATGAAAATATTTTTAAAATGGAAAAATAACTAAATATCAGTCTTTAAGTAAATCTTTTACCTCTTCAAATGAATTATTGATGGAGGCAGTCATTTAAGTTGTGCCTTGACACAGGAAAAGGTTTTAGCTTTTTTCTGTTCTCCCACAGCCTCCTTTTTGCAGGAATCTAAATTCAGTCATTGAAATTACCTTCAAGCAGATATTCTTTAAGCAATTACCTGTCATGGGATGTATTATTAAAATAATGTTGACCTTCTCTTAGCCAAAAAAGGAAAACAAAATTGTTTTTCATATTAGACAGGCTTTCATACTGAGTAAACAAAAATAATTGCAAAAGTATGTGGTTATAACACAAAGGAAAATAGAAATATTCTTTATGACAAATTCAATAAACAGCATCTTGATCTGTTGAGAAATGGAGGGATACAAATTTGGGAATTCATCTGGCATACTGTAATTGTATTCTGAGAACCTAAAACATTTGCTTTCATCGAGAACACTCTTTGCCTTTATGCTCACAGTCAAGTTAGGAGCAGATTTATGAACACACTTAGTGGGAGAACCTTCCAGTCTGGAATATGATCCATCTTCTACTCGCTGGTATAAACTTGAGCCTCTTTTGGGGATGCCATCGGGTTTTGTTCTCTTTTTTCTGGTAGTCTGGATCAGTTCCTGCTAGGATCTTGTAAGATGCCAGATTGCACAGGTGACAGATTGCTTGTTCTGTCATTGCTTCTGTACTAGCAGTGAAAAACTTTTCATCCTGTTGCTAAATGGGGTCAGATTTGCATTAAGCATAGTGCTGTAATTGACCTCTAAGCACTGGATAGTGCATTTTTAATTGTTCTTTTTTTTTTTTTTAATTGGAGCCAAATTTTCATGAGTGCCTTGGTTCAGTAAGAAGTATCAGATTTAGCTGAGGAGCACTGTAAAGGAGGTGGTGTTATGTATTTCACCTGATGCACTGACTAGGAGTTTTACTGAAAAAACACTGAAAAACCTTAATTTAATGCAATGAATAATTTGCAAAGCTGTTCGTGTATGCATTATCTGGAGATCTCATTCAATTACAGTTTTGCCACTTTACATCCCTGATCAATTTAAGGCATATTTTTTAGTAAAGGCCAATTTGGGTATCCTTAAACCTTATCTGTATACTAAATGCACTAGGGTCATATCAGCATGTCAAATCATGTCTGTGGTTAGGCCTAGGGACAGAGAGAACTCTCCATCTTTGTCCTTGTTCAGCAGTTATTCAGATAAGATGGTAAGATGTGCCTGATCTTTTCCAGATACATCACTCTGTTTTCCTCTTAACCAGCTTTGCAAGTCCATGTGTTGAGGTGAAGTCCCACTTCACATACGCTCCCCTCCACTGCCCTTAACAAATAAAAAGGTGAAAAATGAGTTGGGGAGTCTCCTTTTGTTGAGACCCAGCTTTTCTGCTGAGGTGAAGAGATGTGTCCTTCCTCTTTGTCCTTCCATCCTCCCTGACAGAAGTCAGTCATTTAGTCCTGACTATTCTCTAAGTATGAAAATTCTGGAAATTCAAAAATTGGATATGTTTTGATGTGAGCAGCTGGGCAATATTGGGAGAAAAGAGCGATGTGAGTGAAACAGTACCATTGTCAGAAGACATAGTCACACAGTTTTCTTTCCCTATACCAATATATGCTTATACAGGAACTCATTGTACCAAAGATTAAATTTCCTTGCAGACATTTTCTAAGCCAGTCTGTCATTCCAGTTTTCTGCTTCATGAAGAAATGGTTTTAGCTGCTATTTTCATAAAGAAATAATGCTTCCTCTGTGTAGCCTGAGTATTAAAAATGTAAGGGAGCACTGGCTACCCTTCAGAGACCCTCAGTGCTGTGAGTGATTTGTGGCCATTTTATTTCTTTCATCTTGGTAAGTCTCAAAACTCTGTATTTGCTTAGTGTTTCACTGATTTTAAGAAGAAAATTAATTTCTCTTTTGTTTTTTAGCTAAATTACTTGCTATAAAGTTAAAATATAGTGCATTTCTCACGGTTAGATTTATCTTTGTTCTCTCTCCAAGTTGGATAATGGAGATGAACAAGCAGCCCAGATCAGACGTGAACTAGATGGTCGACTACAATTGGCAGATCAAATGGCAAGGGTAAGTGGTTGCTTTCTTGTACCAAAAACATATCTTCATATGAGACTGAGTGGGATGATCCATAGTGTATGCTTCCTGTTTCTGATTCCAAAATTAAACAGATCCTTTCAAAACAGTTTGGCAGATGAATTTCTTTCTGCTCTGGAGTATCTGTGTTAGCAGGGGTAGGGAGAAAGGAAGCCCTGGTTTTGGAAAGTCATGCTGTGTAATCCTATGCTTACTTCATCAGCAAGTCCAGTTTTCCTCAGTTTTTACATTGGGGTGGGAAAAAACATCTTAAAAAGAGGAAAGATCTTTCAATAACCCAGTCTGTCTCACCTGTCTTCTCTGTTGGCTTATTATTGTTTGAATGATCCTCACAGGATAAGGTACAGTTCGAAAAACACTCCTAAGGGGTTTTTCTTGCTAGAGAACCTTGAACCTTGTCCTGTGTTTTTAATCTCTAACGATAAATTACTTTTTATTTCTCTTTTTCTTTTTCAATCTGTAATATACTGTAATGTTATATAATGAGCCAGACCACCAGACTTGCTGCAGGTATTTTGGGTCAACTTGCTTGGTCTTTGTTACTGAAAAAAAATCAACTGTAAAGGTTTTAATGTAAAACATTTTATAATATGCCTTATAGCAGAAAACAATAAAAATAGTCTGGTTTAGGAGCAAGGTGCCTGTCTTTGCAGACAGTACATGGGGAGCGTTTGTTTGTTTCTCATTTATATGTAAAACATATATTTTAGAATAATTTATGTTTTTGTTTAATCTTGAATGACATTCTCCCAAGCACCCAATGTTCAATATTTGGAAAACTGTGTATAAAATTGGCTCTGTATGTGTTCATATATGCATTACATTTGTGTATATGTTCCTTCTTTGTTAGAAGCACAATATTGAAATACTATTATCTAAAAATTGATTTTCAAGTTCTTTTGACTGTTTAAGAGAGATTATTATTTAAAATAATCCCATGTGTAATAATTCAACATTACTTCCAAAATGAATGACCAGTGATTAAAAATAGAGGTAAACGATGATAGGAATTTCTTATTGTGATTGTAGTTTAGCAGCTTTGTATTAGAAGCATGAATGTGATTGACTTATTTTTGGTACCATGGGAACTGCATGAAGTAACAAAATTATTAGTGGGCAGGTCATTTTGACAGTTTTTAAAATATTTGAAGGTAACATTGAAGGTACATTATCCATTACTATGTTTAAAAAACTTGTATTAAAAATACCTAATGTGTAGTCCTTCAACCTGGGTTTGTGGTTGAATGATTTGACTGGTGCGCGACATTCCATTTGTAGTTTGTTTCTTCTTGTCAAAATTAACTGTGTTTATGGGACAGGATTAGCCTTCCCGTTATTATTTTGAAGACATAAAAATAGATAGACACTGCAATTATGACTTTTGTTTTTATTTATTGTCTCTTAACTGGAAGCAAATTGGTAAATTAACATGATGTATAATGAGGAAATTTTTTTTCCTCCTTAACTTTTAAAATATATTTTCCAAGGAAAGAAAATTCCCCAAATTTGTAACAAGGGAAATGGAGAACATGTACATAGAAGAGTTGCGGTCTTCAGTGAATTTGCTGATGGCAAATTTGGAAAGTCTGCCAGTCTCTAAAGGTGGGCCAGAATTTAAACTGCAGAAGTTAAAGCGGTCACAGAATTCTGCGTTCTTGGACATAGGAGATGAAAATGAAGTTCAGCTGTCGAAGTCTGATGTGGTTCTCTCCTTCACATTAGAGGTAATCACAGATTTCAGAGAAAACTTGTTGATGGTTTAAATTGCTAGAATATCTGTCTTGGTACTTTTTTCTTATTAGTCCTTTCTTGGTAATTTTAAAATTTTATGTTAAAGAAGTAAATTGTGCTTTGTGTCTTTGGTAATTAGGATTTAGAATATAGCTGTATGATACATTTTCCTCTTGCAGCAGTAGTTTCATTTGGGCCCACACAGCACTGTGGGCAGTTGAATCTCCCACACAAATGTAACTTTAAATGAATTCCAGTGCATTAAATAGCTAAGTATACTTTTAAACGTAATAATGAACCACTGTTGTTATCACGAACTCATTCACAGAATTTTATATACAAGTAGCATTTTCTCACTGGAAGCATTTAGAGAATAAACACAGAAATTTGTTTTTATAAATTTCTGCACTTTCTTCAAGAAGCTATCTTGTGTTTTTTGAGGTTATGCAGGAAGTCTGGCCTGTAACGATGCAGCCCTAATCCGTATGGAGCTCAACTGACCTCAAGAGGAAATCACAAATACATTTAGTTATTTAGACACGTCTGATCACAAAATAGAATGATTTGGGTTGGAAGGGACCTTAGAGATCATCTAGTTCCTACCCCCCTTCCAGGGACACTTTCCACTAGACCAAGTTGCTCAAAGTCCCATCCAACCTGGCCTTGAAAATTTCCAGCATTATAACTCAGGTTCATTTCCACAAATGTGCGTACCAGGAAATGCTTATCTCTCTTCTAATAATAATACAATGAAAACATTACCAGAGTGTGCATTGTGTATTTGTTGGTCAGAAGGTGCCATACTTGTGCTACGCATTTGAAGTGGCTTTAGTTTGTTTAAGACAACAGATAATGTTATAGAAAAAAATATTTCAATTGTTTCAGAGTTTAAACCAAATAAAAATGGTTTATCTTTTAAACAATGTTTTTTCTTAAGTGAAATGGGTATGTTTTTTTCATCTGTTGTTAAAAATTCAGATCATTTTTTTGCGTGTCATCATTAAAGACATAGAATTAAAAACATGTCAAGAATAGATGATGAAATAGTTTGAATTCTTTGTATAACAGAGAAATTACTTCTCCCACTGTGTGCAATTTTAATATTACTAGCTAATAATGTAAAAGCTCAACATCAGCTTTCAAAGAATAGTAAGATCCATCATTCCATGTGCCAAAAAGTATTAGTTCATCAAGCATGTAAAACTAGAGTGCAGGCCTTAGTACTGAAGTGTATGAAAAGATGAGGTATTTGTAACTCCTGTGCTGAATCCCGTGTGTCTCCATCACATGTGCGGTGTCTGCCTCAAGTGGATTACCAAGGCTGGAATGGTCCATCAACAAAGAGTAGTTCTAAAGCACCTAAAAAGTACCTGAAACACTTTGACAATAATGTTTTCTGTCTTTCAGTTTGCTTGGTGAGGGATGTAGGAAGACAAGCCTTCTTTGTGCCTATAGAGAGAATTATTATGTACCCCAAATGATGTAGTATTTAGGCAAAAAGCACAGTAAAAGTTTGAAACAAACATTGAAAATTGACAAGAGATGTAATTTTTGGTAAATTTGGAACAGCTTTGCTTTGTTTATAGCCCTTCCCTTCTCCCACCAGAAATGTAGGCTATTAGGTCTGGTGAACTAACATGTTTTTTGTTTATTTTAATTTTTCCCTATCACTGATAAAGAGATGTTCTGCAATGTAAGTTATCTGCAGTTCAGCCTGTGCAAGACAAAGAATTAAATTCTCTACATGTGATAGATTTTAGTAAGGCAGATTTTCATCTTAGACATGGTATTAAGCATGTAAGTTGACTCTCTTGCCAAACAAGCATCTTGCTCTTGAGAAACAAAATCTCGGAAGATATAAAGGCAAAAGGAAACAGTTGAACTGATACTAATGCAGACTGAAATGTAGAAGATGTGATCTTTTTCTGTGCAAATGGCCAAATAAGAAAAGCTGATTGCATTTCCTTGAAAACAGGCACCAGCACATGAATGAACATGTCTTAGGAGAGAGCGAAAGAACTTGATGAAAATTTCTGTATGGGGAGTAAAGTGGCCAGGGTTCATGCTGTCATTGCATGTTGTTATTATGAACAGCAAAAGTTGCTAGTAATGTTTATAATGTTCTGGTGGGAGTGGACCTTGCTGCCTAAGGTCATAGACACTCCTGAGCATCACTGCGAGCAACAGGGACTGTTTATACGAGCTGGATGTTTCCTCAAATATCTTGTTTGCAGAAATAAAAAATAAAAAACAACAACTTAGTAGTAGAAGAAGACTTTCTCATTTATATTCTTCATCTGTTAGACAGTTTCAGAAACAGACAAACATTTAGGAAGCTGTTTATCAGCTAATGAGCTGATGTAGATCCGATAGTGACAGTTTCCTTTGGAAGGAATGAAATGCAACTTTGTTCCATTGCTCGAATCAAAAATTTTTGCCAAATTAAAATGTACTGTACAATTAAGTTGGAAACTCAGGAAAAGAAGTATCAACATAAAAATGAATAAATATGAATAAAAATGAAGCCTGCATTCAGCAAGGACATACTCTTTCTATGTGGAAAGACCATATATGCAGTATCATTTAGAAGGAGCTCTAGTGCAGTCTCTCAGTGATCGTTAATCACTTTGCTAACTACTTGAATTCCTGGACAGCAAAAGATGGGAACGAGGGTTGACTATGCTATTCTCCCTGAATTGCTGTTATTACTTATAAAGCATAATGGGCAGTGTCGATAACTTATGAGTAATATAAAAATGTTCTAAATTATCAATGATTGTCACTTAACTGTAATATTTACAAACTAGCAATTTTACAAGACATTTAACTATTATTAAAGTTCTGGGAGTTATAAAGGACAAAGGATTTTACAGCTAGGGGTGAAGCCTGGCTTAATTTACTTGAATTGGAACAAACTGGCAAATTTGCAAAGTGTTTAAAAGCAAAATATTTTAGTAGTTGCTTGCTGACCTAAGAAACCAATTACTCTAATGAGACCAAAAGTAGTCATTACTTCTGGGACCTTTAAAACAAATTAAACAAATTGGTTTACAGGTAGGGTTCACATGAGGACGGCTTCTCTTGCAAATAGAGTACATTTTTCCTGGTTTCTTCACATAGGCCCAAATGGAACTGGCAAGAAAAGCATCTTTTCTAAAGCAAGAAGGGGAACCTGACTGTCTACTCAAGTCTTCTCTGAATTAGAAACATCTGAAGTGCAAAAATTCCAATAATTTCACACAGTGAAAAACTGTAAGATTTATAAAAAGCAGAGAGCATTTAAAGTAGGACTGCATTTGGCTTTTCTGAGCTGTAACTGAGTAGTCTAGGGGAGGTGAAAATCTACAGGATCTGCCAAGCTCATAATTTCCTTGGTGATGAAAACTCAGAGCACAGCTGGTAGCAGTGCCTTTTTCTCTTTCTCTTCTCCCCCTTCCCCACAGGCATGCTGAACCTGACTGTAAGTACTGCACCGGGAGAAGGAAAAGATGTATGTAGTGGGGAAAAAATTACAGGAGCTGATAGCCATAGTCTGACCTACCTCATGCCAGCACAACACCAAATCACTTCTGAGATTAAAGGGTTGCAACCTCCAGTGACAAAGAACTGTGGTTTACCTTTCAAGATGTGATCAGTGTACTTACTTGTTTACACTCTGACTTAGCAATGTATTCATTCTGTACGTATTCACTTAGATGACTGATTAAAAGATACATTTCCTCATGTATTAAGATTTAGAATTATATTCAGACATTAGTCTCAAACTCCACTATTGGCATTTAAATTACGATTGGAGTGAGTTTTTGGTCTTTGTCCAAGTAGAAGCAGAGCAAAAATTTTGATTCCTACAGTATGTTGTTGAAAGTGGAAAAAGGAAGACGAAATCAAAATTCTTCTCTGATGAGATTTGAATGAGCGGACTTTGGGAACTTTTTCTTTTTTTTTTTTATTTTTTTTACATATGTGGAGCTTAGTACTCCAATAGCCACAGTATGTAATTTTTTCTGAAGGATAAACTATTTGCTTTATCTTCCTCAGATTGTTATAATGGAGGTACAAGGTTTAAAGTCAGTCGCTCCAAATCGGATTGTCTACTGCACCATGGAAGTGGAAGGCGGTGAGAAGCTTCAGACAGACCAAGCAGAAGCTTCCAGGCCACAGTAAGCTACTCTGCTGTTGCTCCATCCAGTATCTCTTTCCTTCATACCATGAGAGAGCTTGTCTGACTGTCTTTACAGGGTTTACAATTAACTTAATGCTAGGTTATGTGAAGTTTTTTCTTAGTTGTTTTAAATTCTTTCTGAAAAATTAAATTAGAAATAATAGCTATTTATGATGAAGTAAGTACAAAGTGTGAATGCTGTCCAAATAAATGCCACTGAATGTATGGGTGAGGAAAAGAACTAGAGACTGCATGGTCCAAAAATACAAACCTTGTGATAGATGTTAGCCTGAGGTGATTTTATGTATTCTAGGTTAATGTGCAGGTGGCCTTGGGGAGTGTAACTTGTACAATTGGTGGGAAATCAATACTCAGTAATCAGTCTTGACAGAGCTTTCTCACATGCTGAGCCTATTTCATTTTAAATTATAGGATCCACTTCTTTCAATTAAGTTTTGATGGAAGCAGTCAGTAAACTGACTTGGAGGGGGATAACATCATGCCATCTGAACCAGTTAGAGTGGCAGAGAGGAAGAAATTAAATTGGTTGATTTGTTTGACCTGCACACTGTCTTCAGACACTTTTCTCTCTGTTAAAATGTTATATGGAATCTTTTGTAGATAACTTTCCAGACAGCATGTTGGGGTTTTACTGGCACCATAGTGTGCCTTGTGAAAAACAATTTAAAAATTGCAGTTGTTACAATATCTGATAAAACATCTTGTATGGAGTTGGAGTGGTAGTTTCTATTCTGTTTGGACACAAAGACAGACTTTTGTTAGGCAAAATTATAAACCCAGTTTTATCTCTCTCTTCTGGGTTTGGGAGTAGGAGGAGATCTAATTTGGTGGACTTTCTCCTAGCTGCAGCAAATTTCCTTGGCAAGTAAGCTAGCAGCCTACTCCAGTAACATATTCAAACAGCTTTGCAGAACACTAAATATGTGGGAAAAGACATAAAATTCATTTGTCACAGTCCCTGGCTGTGTTCCTTCTTCCAGGCATAGGAATGCTTGTTCTTATCATTTACATGTACTGCGTGAGGACTTTCTAAAAGTGATGATAGTGCAAAAGACACACAGAGGTACAACATTGAACTAAGGTTATAAGTGGGTATGCAACACCACCTGCTCATTTTTGGACCTGTTGGGGCGTTTGCTGATGGTTCAGGGTCCCATGAGAGTCACCTGGGCTTTCTCATGGAGGACACATCTCCAAACTGTCCTTTGTCTTCAAACTCAGAGTTGCTCTCATACAGTTTCCTGCAACGAGTACCTATAGCCTTTGCCTGCTGTCACAGCCAAGGTTCTTGTTCTTCTGATAGTGTATCTCTCTTTTTCCTCATCCTTGAACTTGCTAGGGTCTATTTTAAATGCTCGATTAACCTCTTATGTCCTTAGTATGGGTCTTCAAATCTCCCTAAATTACCTAGAATATGTAAATTTTTGAATTTTGGGCACATATATTGTCCTTCCAGAAAACAGTCTGTAGATATTAAGGGTTTTGTTTCTCTTTAGCTATTTCCAGATATAGTGAACAAAACTTAATAGGGATAGTTGACAGTTAGCTCATGGATTACTTTTTACATACTGAGGCCTGCAGGTTAAGGTAAAGATTGTAAAATCAATCAGGAGGTATATATCATGTATAGATGCATAAAGTAAAAGTTAATAACAGATTAGTTTATCTTCCTACCTGTCAAAGTAGAAGCTTTGTGAAAAGGAAGTTCTATAAAAAAATGGAGTCAATACGAGAACAACTGAAGTATTTCTAGGAAAAAGTGTAATGTTAGGACCTACTCCAAGCTTGTAAACTGATTTAACGGATTTCAGATATGAGTTGATTGAATATGAGAGGAAGACAGATTATGGGATATTCCATATAAGTTATGTGTATGAACCAAATTCGTATGGATTTGGATGGAAAAATTTATGCATCTTTAGGAGGTGAATTTTTAAGAGATGCCCCAAACTGTTCACTAGAAGGACAGGAATGGGAGTTACTGGTGCTGTTGACCTGCTGTCCTATAAAACAGTCTTAGTTGAAGGGAAGTGGCTTATAGAGCTCTGAAATCTATCTAGTTCTTGAGCTCTTCTGAGTTGTACTGTTTTCCATTTCTGGCAAGAGTGATTAGGAGACATTGGCATACAGTATGATTATGGGCATATAGAGACATTTAGTTTGTGAGCACATACAGAGATGTAATTTGAGGCAATGGGGGAGGATATTAAATTAGACAAGCATGAAATTAGCAAATTATGGGCAAAGACTAAGAAGATGGAGGAAGCTGCCTATGGAATGCGACATTCTTTCTTCCATAGTTTAATTTTTCTGTTAAAGCCAAATCAGGTTTTCTTGGCAGTAGCAATATTGCTTTTATTGATTGGTGACAGAGGCAACAAGAAGGCTTGTCAGCATTTAATCAAAAATTACCCTGGTAGCAGAGAACCTAGGAACTACGGTTATAGCCAGGAGGAGTCCCCAGGTTTCAGAAGACTTAAAGCATCTCTTTCTTCTCTTCCCCATCCCAGGCTGTGTCCAGTTCTTTGAGGATCTTTCTTAGTTTTATGATCAACACATCCCTTGCCCCATGCCGTCATCTGCCCACTGTTGCACACCTGCTTCTTCCAACACTCATCACTACTCTCTGATAGGGACCTGCCAGGGTGATGGGGAGGATCAGTTCTTGGGTGAAGGGTTAGATGTTCTTCCAGAAAGGAGAGGTATAGGAAGAGGTGGAAACAGAAGTGACTTTCTGCTGCTGTTGATGCCAGTGATGATACTACTGCTGGGAAGAGAGAAGCTTCCTTTCTCCCTTGGTCCTTGGGCAGGAGTAGGCAAAGTCGTGTGTGGAGGCCAGTGACCAGCTGGGCAAACACAGCCAGTCCATCTCTTTTCTGATAGAGAAGAACCAAGCTCTCGGAGGCCTTGGCTACTGCCTACTTTGCCTGGTGCTGCAGCTGGCTCCTTACTGGTATAATTTTCGATACTGTCTTTCTGTTACGGAGGAAAAGTATCAGTGAGGCTGAAGGAGATCGTAACTTCAGATTTTATGTGGGACGTACAGCTGGAAAAGGGTACCAAAGCTCTCATACTAAGCATAGAATGAGATAGTGATGAAAAGTGAATGATTACCACCAACCTACTGTGGGAGACTGCTGGCAAGGGCTCCAAATCATGCACTTGTCACACACATTTTTCTGTAGTCAGTTTATCATTTTGAACTGGTAGCTACATTTGGGGGAAAAAAAACAGTATAAAGAATAATTTATGCCTATTTTTTCAATGGCAAAACATCCATGTATGCAGTGCAATTCTACTACTCAGTCAGAAGTTTCAAAAGCTTTGACAGTGAAAAGAAAAAAATTAGATACTCAAATGAATGTTTCAAAATGCTACTGTAAGCCAGTGTCGTCTTATAGGAGAGATTAATGGAAGCATGAGTCAAGTGCAGACTTAATTCACAATTCTCTATTCCAAAATGCTGAATATTTTCTCTATTATTTTTATGAATCTCTATAGGTATTACTCTAAATCCCTGAATGCCTGTCTTTGTTTAAAGACAAATATTGGGGCGGAAACTCCAATAAAATGAACACCCTCCCCTTTCATTCTCTCCCTAATATAGAGAGACAGAAGTAATGCGAGGAGGTTCTAAGTGAAAAAATAACAGTTTACAAACAAGGAAAAATAGCAGCACCACAAGGTGCTGAAACAAGGGAAATGGCTTACCCACAAAAAAAAAAAAAGGGAATCCACTGCATCACATGGCCCCTGGGGAAAAAGGGGAAAGAGAATGGTGGAGTGTCCTCCCTGTCAGCCACCCTCATCTGCCCAGCTAAAGAAAAGAAAAGAAAGCAGAATATCACAGAATATGCTGAGTTGGAAGGGACCCACAAGGATCATCAAGTCCAACTCCTGGCCCTGCACAAGACCATCCGCAAGAGTCACACCATGTGCCTGAGAGTATCATCCAAATGCTTCTTGAACTCCATCAGGCTTGGTGCTGTGACCACGTCCCCAGGAGAGCCTGTTCCAGCACTCAACCATTCCCTGGGTGAAGAACCTTTTTGAAACACCCAACCTAAACCTCCTCTTACAGAACTTCAGGCCATTCCCTTGGGTCTCGTCACTCATCACCGCAGAGAACAGATCAAAAAGCTGGGAAAATTGTGTTTCTCACAAGGACCTACACTCCTAAACTGGCCATTCCACATCACCTAGTTAGCAGGTTCAGGTCTTAACTGCAGTGGTGGTGTTATTTTGGAGGGTTTTTGTTCCCTGCCATGTTTTGCCCCTGGCATGGTGTGTTGGCCTGCTTGGCTTGGCTGGGCTGCAGAGTGGCAGCAGGGGCTCCTGGCAGGGGCAGCGGTTCCACGTGGCAAGCGGGTGGCTGGTGAGCAGCGGGGGACAGCTGTCTGGTGATGAGCGAGCAGCGGGCAAGTGACGAGGCCAGAGCTCCCGGCTCTGCTGCTGTCCCAGCAAGACAGGGACGGTTATTGGCAGCAGCTGAGACCTCGGAACAACTCCAACCTGCAGCAAACCCCTCTCTCCAACTCCCTGCGCCGGGTGGGCCAAGTGGCCCCTTCAGATGATGCAGCGGTGTGAATATTCATCACTATAGCTCCTTCCCCTGGCTTGTAACCATAACAATGCCACCATAAGAGTAATAAAGAAAGAAACAATCTTCTTTCTTAAAAGGGAGGTGCTTGGTTAGAGTTCCTAGAAGGAGAGTATAGTTTTTATCATAGTATTTATTTTTATAATAAATATTTTCTGGTTTCTTAATGCTTTGAACCCCTGTCTGCTTTCTCTCTCTTTGAATAACAATGTTGTGTGTTTATATTGAAGTGCTTAATTTTCTTCCTTAGTAAGCTACATAAAGCACTGCTTATATGTATGTATATTAATAAAGTAACTAATAGTTATTTTAAAATGCAAATGCTATAGAACAATGTGGTTTTACTGAGTTTATGTCTTGAATAGTTTTACAAACAGATCAGTTACACAGCTTCACACACAAACCCTATAAAATTTTTATTAGAGCCTGTGAAATGTTTCTTTATTCCTTCCAACTGTTTCCTGCCTTTTAACCCCGCTGAAAATCCGACCGACATAGCCGGTGACCTTTTCTTCCAGAGATCAGTAAGCAGAGCCCTCAGAGGGCACCTTCAGTTGTGCGAAGCTTTGCATAACTTTGTTGCTGTGACGCCACAGGGGGTCATCTGGAAAAATCCAGTGCTTATTTCATTTTTCAAATGTTACTCATGTGGCTTCATTTTTAGTCTTGTGGAATCTGGTGTCCACATGTTTTCTTATAATTGATTTTTATTTATCCTGAATATTAAAATAGTGTGATTTCTTGAAAGCATCATGTTTTAGGTATGTATAATCATGCCTAAAGATGAAAGAAAGGAATATGCTATTTTTCAGTACTACAAGTGACATTTTCTTGTCACATATTTGTGCATTAGGAAAAGATCATATCTTGTATGAAGAGGAATTTTAATAGAGCCAAGATATTCTTCATATTTTGTTGCCATTAATTGCATAATCTTATTAAAAGGGCTATTGTATATTAGAAGTATGTGAAGAATACATTATTATATCTGACTAGAGGAGGCAGGGAACCTCAATCAGTTATGCACAAATAAAGTAAATGCTGCTTACATTATTTTTATGCCATATTCCACCATAGTTAATTCCATAAAGTATTTGAAGTATGAGAACTTGTGGATACATAATTAAAGATTACACACCAAAACTTTCACAGAGGTGTTTAAAAATAATAAAAAGAAAGGCCTAATTTCTAAAATTTAAAACTTCCTTAAATGACATGTTCACTCATGAAAAAAAAATATTTTTTTTTTAATAGGATGTTTTGAGGATATGGCCTAAGATGACATTTCTGAAGGGCAAAAGGATAGACAACATTTATAACGTGTGACAGTCATATTCCAAACATCAGATAGTTTTATTTCTTCATCTTCATTGTAGTCCTTACAACTTCCTAATTTTTATTTTTGATTAAGGGAAACAAAAAGATGGTAATACTTAAAACTATCACCCAACTTCTGGTTGCATGACAGAGGTGTACAGTATGTAAGGAAAGAGAAGGCCAAGGTACTCTTCCCACCTGCTACTGCTCCATGTCTGCATAAATGAAACTTTTTTTGGTTAGTACTAATTCAATTATACTGTTAATTTTCTGTAATCATTCCTTGTATTGTTTGCATGTGTATGAACCCATGTTCTTGCTGTTGCGCAGGAGAAAAAGTAGAATAAAAAAGTTTTACCTGCCTCATATTGCTTTGATTCTTAAGTAGAAAATGAATAGAATAAACATAGGAAGAAAGGAGAGACAGAAATACAAGTTTTGGCTGATCAGAGAGGGAGTAATCAAACTCTTCTGTTGCTAGCAAGCCAACCAACTCTCCTTACAGTGAGGAGTTTTTTTCTATTCTTTGTCTGGGTGCTTTTTTTATTGAAATGAGTATATCTGCATATGGGATTTTTTACACAGGGGTAATGAGATTGCAGTTTCATAGTGCCTGATTTAACTGTGCTTAGCTTGCAGTTCATATGCTTCCTATTGCATCTTCTGAGGATAAATTCTCTTTAGGATTTAGTTTTTTGATCAAGGTCTTTTATTTGATGGATTTCACGTGTTCTTTTGACTGTTACCTCTGAAAATTTTTTACTTGCAGATAAGTGCAGTGAAATCCAGTGTTGATCTCACAGAGGATAACAAAGTAGAATTGCTCATCCTACTTTTGGCATACAGACTTATTTTCTTTAAAACTGAAACACATTTTATGCAACATTTACGAAAGAGAGTTTATACATTAAAGAACCTCTGTGTAACATTAGTAAGATTGTTTCATAGGCTAAAGCTTGAGCAAAATAATTATGCTGTTTAATTTACACAGTACTGAAAACTTGGTGAAGGTGAGCATGATCCTTTAATAGTATTTTGGAATTTTAGGGAGGCGAGTGGGGATCATGAAACGAAAGAAAGTATGTGATTGAGTATCATATGACTATTATAATTTTCTCTAGGATTCATCTTTATATATCTAAAGGATAAATTCCATCATTGCTTTCATCTTGTCATAAGTCAGTACATGTTTCTTTTTTTGGTGCAATTCACAAAATAGGGTGGAACAAACTACCTTTCAAACAAATGGGTGCTATGATGAAATATCATATATGTTGGTCTTGCATCCAGCTGTTAAGGGGAAAAAAGAAATTGACAGTAGGAAATTATCTGATATTTTCTTGGTTCTGCAAAGGAAATGACAGAGAAGAAACAAAATATACATTTATCTCAGCCTGTGCTCTGGAGTAATGATGGAAGAGCTTCACAAAAAGATGGATTCAGCTGAAAATATACGTGACAGTTTTATTCGGTTATTCATGATGCCTTGGTGCTATGTTCTCTCATTGATTACCATTTTATATTGTCTAAGAAATTTTTCATCTCTCTTATTGCAGAGAAATATGAATTACATACAGGCTTTTAATATTAAAAGAGATTTGAAGCTCCACTGGATAATAATCAGAGCAACCTGATTTTAGCTGGCCTTCCTCTGAATAGGGTTTGAACTAAATGACCTCCAGAGGTTCCTTTCAGCCTAAATTTTGTGGTGATTCTATGATTAACTCACAAAATTACCTATCTAAGGGACTTTTGAAAACTGCCGCTATTAGAAGGGAATATTAAGTTTTCAGATAAAGATAAGCATGGTATGGAAGAAATTGGGGTGAGACAAGATAATTAAGGTTGATTGTATTCTCTGCTCTATTCGGATAGTTAAACATAATCCCTGTGTCATCAAGGCATATATTAGGGTATATAATATATATATACTCTATATAACATATATAGAGAGTGTTAAGCCTCCTCATCTAGTGGCACTGCCAGAAAGAATAGCTGTTTTTGGGTACCTGTCTTCTTTTAAAATGTAAAATGATATTACATGTCTCTTGCAAGACTGATACCAGTTTTATTTCACAGTGCATTTTGGAAGTATTTGGTTTTGAAGCTGCATGTCCCACTCTTATACCTTTCACTGTAATAATCAGGGCTTGGAGAAAGACTGTTTACATGCTCCTTAATGTACATGATGTATCTGTTTTCATTTTCATTCCCATGTGATCCACAGCAAATGCAACTGATATTTTCCAGAAAATATAAGAATTCTCTAACATTGTGCTAAAGCATCTATGGATGTGTGATCTGACTTAAAACTGGAAGGCATTTGGCTATGAATAGCATGGTGTGGAGCCAAAGCTAATTAAATCTTTCTTATAAGAAAAATGCTTTGGATCAGGCTAAGCCTCATACTAATATAGCTACCTGGGTATAGCTACCAGTCTCTGGCTGGGTCGAAGTGAAGGCAAAGGCAGCCTGTAAAGTATCATCTAGAGGGATGGTGGTCTGTCAAAAAAAAAGGTGAGACTGAGAAGGACTACCTCAAATTTTACCCCCAGTCTCCTCCTGGAGTACTCTGGTAGAGTGGATTTGAAATTTATCGTTTGAAGTGGTCTGCACCTGCCTCAGATTTGGAAAATTTGGTTACTGTTTATGGGCAATAGTTGACATGAAAACAATTGCTTTGGATTTCTGTTAAATTTTTATATGATCATAATGTCCTGTTTTACATTTTCAAAATATACTATTCTTGCATCTTGGTTTGAAGAGAGCTTTCAAAAATTTGCTTATATTCGTTGTAAGCAATACAATACAGGTACATTCAAATTAATTTCTAAACATTTTACTAAATACAGTGTTTGAATTGGAACAGCTGTTACAGTTTTATTAGTTTTGGTATGTTGTTTTGGGTAAAGAGAAAACTTGAGGAAAAGGGTTTGAAAGAAAGAATTTTTTCCTTTTGAATCCTGTTCAGGCTGTGAGTACTTTGTACATGTCAAATGCTCATGACATTCAGAAAACTGTTTTTCACCACATCATGGGCAGACTGTTCTCTGCTGTCGCTGTGTTAGTATGTGCATTGATCCTCAGAGGTGTCAGGAGGTCTGGTACTTTTAGAATACAGAATAGTCCACTGAACAGATGAAGAAAAAATATTTATAAATCTTGAAACTTTTTAACAACTACATATCGTTTCAGGTATGACTCTACAGGTTAATGTGCCTATTTGAAAGCAATACCAGCAGATTGAGTGTAGGAGGACAGCAAAAACAAAGGCAGAATAATGTGGACAACTGATAACAGTAGGAGTCAGAAAGAGTAGTAAAAGGGGTTTCAGAATAAAACATACCAGTTGGTGTGATGGCAACTGGAATACTGAAATCTTCTGAGTTGATTCCTGGGTCTTCCCTGATAGACTCTTCAGGCTCAAGTGGGTCAGTCTGTTTTGGGATTTGTTTTCTCCCATCTTCTGACTGAAATGACAGCATGTACCTGCTTCATCAAAGTACTGTGTACAGCAAAGTACAACATTTTGAAGGTTTAAAGTGTTGTACAAATACTAAGTAACATGAAATAAATAGGAATTGCAACTTTTAACAATGTGCAGATGGATTCATAATTATCTCTTTCAAGGTAAAAGTGAAATAAATATGCATATGGAAATATCAGGAGCATAAATCACCATATCTTGCCTTTGTGTCCATCACCAATCTCTAACTGAGTTTGAAACTTGGTGGGAAACTGGAGTTAATGCTTTATGAATTTTTCACATAACATGTATCAGTAGTTCCTAGTGCCTGGCAGTATCAGTATAGCTACATACCAGTGAAAATTTTCACTTGGCTTGTCTTGGTTGTCTGTATTGAAAGTGAGATGGGAAAACAAGACTAAGTAATAATTTATTCATACTGTTTGTGTTTGTGATGACAACACTTGTCATAATAGCATTCTGTATTGTTAGAGTGCACTTTTCTAATTTTCAGTGTAGGAAGCCTAAATGAGTGTTTTTACTTAGTTGCTTATTATGCATTGAACCCCTCTTCTGGTTTGCCTTTCTGGTTTCTATTAGACACTTTTTTATTTTAAAAAAAAATAAATAGTAATTTTGAGCTCTGTTAATTCCTTTGTTTAAAACAGTTGTTATTTTACCAAAGACAAATCCTGAAAAAAACCTGCATATGATCAGATTATTCTTTCTTTCCTTTCATATTAGTCTAGTTGTGTAAAGGAGCTTTAAAATATAGCATATCCATCAAAACACTGTATCCTTGCTGTTGCTGAAATAAGGATCCAGTTCAGAGCTTTTTGTTTTTGATAAAAAAGTTCCAAGAAGGGATTCCCATTGTTTCATAACAGTCACCCTGAAACCGCTTAATTTTGCTGCTGAATCCAGAGAAAAAGAAAAAAATACCCACACATTTACTCTTTCTGATTGCCTATGCTAGATAATGACTCAACAATGCATTCAGAAATGAAATGACAAGCTACTTAGCGTGTGCGGATACAGGTCCTTAACACCCAACTTTTTTATAAGGGCAGTGCTGAAGAGATGGTTTGTTAGTCTGCATTTCAAACCACGAGTGTGCCAAGTCAGAAGTGCCCATGTAGATGGAAATAAATGTTAAATGGTAAAAGACAGTAGTGTAGATTCTGCTTAGGTGGAATCAAAGGTGACCTGTAAAGGCAATTGCATGACTTTCCGTCCTTATACCAAGTCTTACCTTTTTGCTGTACTTTTCCTTCCTCCTGTCATCCATCTCTGTAGAACAAATTATCTTTCTCATACCTATATTTCATAGTTTTAGGAAGATTTTGATGGAAACCTCAGGGTTAAACCCATTACTATTGTCATGCTCCTTGACTAGCTAACAGCCCTTAAAATAGTAGTTAAATACAGGAAGTATTTATGCAAAATATCAGTGTTTCTTCAGTAGGGATTGTAAAACAATGAATCTGTAATTCTCACCAAGATTTGTGCATGAAATAGTGGAATCACAGTGGAAGAGTAGAGTCAAGACACATAAAAGATTAGATGAGATCAGTGATGAAAGGCCAAGATACATTTCCAAGCTCATGATTTAGATTGCCTGAGCATGGGGCTCGCCTGTGCTTCTACTGTCAAAGGACATTATGATTTGTTTAGGACTTTCTTGATGCATTGGTTTTCAGCTGCAGGTTGCTCTGAGCTAGGAAATCGTACTTCCATCAAAATAAATAAGTAATTTTTAAATAGAGAAATAAGAAAATGTATATTATTTTTTTCCAGGAAAAACATTTACAACTTAAACCCCATTATAAGCATTATAGAAAAGTAGAAGCCTACAAGCTCTTTCCCTTGTGGTTTCAAACATGAATTCCAGATCCCACTGATGTACTGGAGAATGCATACATGAATAAATGTATATGAAGAGATAATGGTTGTAATGTTACATATAAGGAATAATCCTTACCCTATTAAATCCTTGGTGCTGCATAATAAACTTGTGTTGCTTGTGCATTAATTTTCAAAATCCTTTTTCAAAAAACTTCATTAAAGGGAGAAGCTTCAATGTTCATTTTATTTTTTATGGTGTGCAAAATACAGAAAATAAACATGCCTTTGGGTTGTATGAGGCAGCTGTTAACCTTAAAACTATGATTTCTAGTGTAGCACCCTGGTGTCAATCATTACCAAATGGATGGGTATTTTTGTGCTCACAAGAGAAAAGGAAATGCTTATGATATTTTTCCAGTTATCAGTGGGAAAGAGCTAGTAGCCATTAGCAACAACTAATACTGCCTTTAGGAGTCTCAGTAAAAATGCCAAAATCAGGTAAGTATGGATTTAACTCTATTTTTGTTTGTATGAATGGAGCCTTATCATCAAATTATAGATTTATTGTCAGATTGCTGTAGGATAACTTGCACTGCTGATACAGTGACTGGCTTGCTCTCACATTTTTTCTCTCTCTGTCTGCGTACATGCAGTTGGAGTTAGTAATATGCAACAGTTCATAAATTCCACACTCAATCCTTCACTAAAACCAGAACATTTGTCAGACCAAGATTTGAAGTGTTTTTAAGTATCAGTGTAGTCAGATGTGTCATGAAGGTGCTGAGCTTTATCTGTCCTTTTGTTTCCTGGCCTTTCATGTCTTAACTAGCACTGTGAGTATGGTTTCTGACCTGAGGATTATAGATACCTATTCTTCTACTGTCAAGGTTTGTTTCTAAACAAAGTAGAAACAGCAAAGTTGGTACAGATTCTTGAAATAGTTGAGATACAGAGATGTTACAGAGAACTCCACATTCAATTTCCAGTCCAGCTCCAAGATGTGCAAAGATGAAGTGCTGGTAAATGTCTTACTCCTGTGGAGCAGTAAGATGCCTAAAAAACTGGCCTGGATGGGTCTTCCTGCTCATTCCAGCTCTGTGTACATCCCTGTGTGGATAGGAAATAAGAAAACTCTTCCTGAAGGCCTCTTAAAGTAATTGAGTGAATAGTTAAGGAACCTTTTCAGGTACATTTATGCAGTAGAGTTAAACAAGAATCAAACCTAGAACGATGCAAAAGGAGGCACCACCAAGGAGAGCAATGTATTCTGGTACTGGTTTCAAAAACAAGATTTCCTTATTGCCGAGGACAGTAAATTCCTGATGGTGTAAAATTTCTGTAGATTTGATATTTTATCAGAAAGTATTCCAGTAAATAGGGCTAAAATAAAATTTCTAGATATTTGCTTAGAATAATAAATTTTTTAACATTCACTCGCATGATCTCATAAAGAAAAGTTTTGACTTACAGAGACCATGAGTAGAGTGGAAGACCTGAGAGAGAAATTTGCTACTGTTTCCAGTGTATGAAATGTGTTGCAAACTGAAGTAGAAAAACAAATTTGCTTAGAGGGATTTCTGTGACACAGTGATAAATCTTTAGCTGAAATAAACATTCACCTTCTTTCTGCTAGTAGGTACTTTGGCAGTGAAGGGAAATAAACTTTGGCAATGGATTCTGTTACTAATTACAATATCAGCCCACATACCTCTGACAGCAGCATAAATATGGTGAAAATACTGGGGTTTATGATTAAAGATGAACAAATATCAAATCGCTGCAGTTTCTATAGTAAAGAGAATGAGTAGGTACAAGCAAAAAAATTATGTAAAGAAAAATTATATAGCAGAATGAGAGCCTGAAGAGGCAGAATTGGAGGATTTTTTCAGACTTTGTAGGTTTAGAGGTCTACAGTATGCTCCATGGGCTGCAGTTGCCAGTGCAGTGAGCACACTGCAGCATTTAGTGCTGAGATTGTTGTTCCTTTTAACTTCTTTTCTAGCAAGGTTTAAAAAACCACAAACAAACAAAAAACCCAACCATACAATAAAGGTAATTATATAAGTTAATATGAAGATTGCGTGAGATCCATGCTTGTTTTGACTAAAATTTTGCACTTTCCATTGAGACACATTCGGCACCAAAATTGTTGACATTAACAAAAACCATTGGACAGACATTCATAAATCAGTGGCTCCTCCAAAGGTGGAGGAAGTGGCTGATTTGGTGTTTCCATTTCTTAATTTGGTAGTTAAAACATATGCTATTAAAATATGAAGCATTGCATTTTTCTATTTTGTTAAGAATTACTAAAGATACACTGATTGTAAATAACGGTTTCAGAAGATAGGTGAATTAATTTGGATGGTCTTCCTTCTCGCCCTTCCACAGTTCTGGAGCTGCATAGCAGAGCAAGCTTTAAATAAATTCTCTGTAATACACTTTGACTCAAATGATTTCAAAGTGGCACATATGAATTACTTGTTCTCACAGAAAGCCAAGTTACAATCTGCAGATTCACCTGCTCCCCTGTATGAAAAGTAAAAGATTTATTTTCATGCAGAAAATATTTCACTGTTATTGGCGTTGAAAGTTAAAATATAAAGAAAAGTAACTTATCTTTATTAAGCATTCAAATTCTGGGGACTATATTGTTAGTTCTTACTTAAAGCAGAAAGTAGTTCAATTAAACGACTAAAAAGTTTTTGTCTTATGAATATTACGAACAATCTTTTGTATGGAGGTTGACTTCTAATTTGTGAATCAGAAAAAAACATTTCTGGGAAGTACTGTATCTTCTCCAGGAAAAATATCAGGATGCAACCCCAACCTTCAAAGAAAGGTATAGATTTATCTGAACTATACTTAGCAGCTTAGCTTTTAAATTTAAAGGAAACTTTCCGCTACAATATTCACTCTAATTAGATTAAGAAGATGTGAGAACAGGAGATGCTGGTGTTTTAATAGGTATCAATGAATGCATTAGACAGAAGACAAATGTGTTTTGGAAGAAAAATGTAAATTTTTGAGAAACCAAGTGGATATGATTATATTAGCACGTAAAATCTATAAAGTGAAATAAGACATTACTGTAATGGTAATAAAGATCTGCATAATGATAATTATTGTTCAAGTATTAATTCTTTGAATTATTAAGTATCCTCCTAACCTATTTTCAACATTAAACTTACCACCTCTTTGAACAGGTATACAGATCTAGAAAGAATAGCCAAAAGTATGAGGAAAATTGATGGAATTTTAAAGTAGAAATAATAAAGAATTCAGTAAAATCATGTTAATTTGTTAGGAAGGCTATATTTATAATCTTGGCATTATAAAATTTATGAATTTAATTGCACAGTTCTTAATCACAGATGATGATGAGACTAGCTTATTCAAAGTGATTGTTTGCATGTACTTTGTAATTAATTTTAAGTTGGTCTGTATGCTGAAAATCTGATAACTCTTAATATCCTCTCAGATATAGTAGCTAAAAGTGTGATATCCATTTCAGTGGAATTTTGCTAAAATGAATTAGTTTTCATGAACAGGAAGAACAAACAAATAATTGATTTGTTAACTGGAGTCTGACCAGGTGTCATAAAAGAAATATCCAGGGAGAAAAAAAAAGTTGCAATCTGACAAATCTTGAGCACCAATATAATTTCAGAACAGTAAAGAGTATTTCAAAATAGGCTTGCTTGTGTAACAGCTGGAAGCTTTATTCAGTCTATCCCTTGTTTTGGGTCATCCTTAATAAATACTATGTGTCTGGTATGTGTTCGTGGCACAGTCTTTACAGCTCAGAACTTTTACAGGACTGAAGTTTATTAGTAGGTATTGACAGTGCAAAATACAGCCAGCAGGGACATTCTTATTGCTATACTTCGTTTCATACTGACAAAACAGAAAAATGCAAATTGCAAATTCTTATTAGCATGAACATTCATATGGGTTAAACTACAGTTGAGAGTTCAATATCATACATTTGATTAGGCTGTCATTTCTGAATTCCACTTCAGTTTTTGCCTGATGCATTAATAGTATGCATAATAACATAATAATATACTTTTAAATGTATAGCATAGAGATAAACTCAATGTCTCTCTGGATTATTGGATCTCTTATGCTCATGTTCTTTCTTGGAAGAAGCAACTAAAGTGAACATGGTACCACTTCTATTTTGGTTGCATTTTCTCAACTTCTAATTTCAAATGGCATGAATGGATACCTCCGCAACAATACAAAGCTTCAAAGAAACGGGACTTGTGTTCTAGTAATCCACAAGGAATAAGATGAGCTACGTGTACTTTGCTTTTATATTCACAGCTGAGAGGAACATTAGGTGCCCACAAGTAAGCGTGATGCTGAAGAACACAATCTTAGATTTGCTTTTTCTAACAGAACATGATTTCTCATGAGCTCTTTCATAAGGAATGATGGTAAAATCTAGTCCATAAATTCTGTGATCATCTAACAGATAATTCAGTTCCAAAGACATGTTCCTAAGAGACTATGAGAGTCTGCTGAAGTTCTGATCAGCCAGGAGCATGCAGATCAGTGGATGGAATATTTCTACCATAAACATTAAGCTTTAGGAATTGACTCAGACCGTTGCTTTTCATCCCAGGATTTTCACTTACTGCTGCAGATGGAACAAGGGATGGGAGAAAGAGGTCAGTCAAGGCTAGTGATGAGATCTGGTGTTAAAGGTGATTTCTAGTACTACATGAGTGCCAACAACAGGTGGATCACCCCATGTTACTCTCATTCACATCAGTCTCACACTGTGCGTCTAAACTGGAGAAGGAGCAAATTCTGTCAGGCTCCCTGGGCAAGGCTCATGTATGCCCCACCCCTCCCAGCCATGTCCTTCAAAAATGGAGCCTGAGTCTCCAGAGCAAGCTGCGCCAGTCTTTGAATCTGGTGCTGGGGTGCTCAAACCTGCTGCTTAGCTTGCAGAGGCTGAGTCACTGCTGGTGATGTTCTCTTCTTTAAATGCTTTAGTCAGCATGACCTCCCATTTCTCTTCTCTTTTGTGTGAGCTGATGCTGGCACTAGATCATAGAATCATAGAATTGATTGGGTTGGAAAAGACCTCAGAGATCATCAAGTCCAACCCTTGGTCCAACTTCAGTCTCTTTACTAGATCATGGCACCAAGCGCCATGTCCAATCTCAGTTTAAAAACCTCCAGGGACAGTGAATCCACCACCTCCCTGGGCAGGCCATTCCAATGCCTGACCACTCTCTCTGTAAAGAATTTCTTTCTAATATCCAGCCTAAATTTCCCCTGGCGGAGCTTAAGCCCGTGCCCCCTTGTCCTATTGCTAACTGATCTTTGTAGAGAGTGTTTGGGTTTGATTTGTTATTTTAATGGGAGTTTCTCTTGGTTTTTTTGCATGGTCCTGTCCATTATGGCATGAACAGTTTAAGGATTCTGGAAGCTCAGGGACAAGCAAACCTGGCATTTGAGAAAGCAGGTGGAGGTATCAAAGTGCTTAGTTTGTGTTTGCAATCTCAAGGCAGCATTCTTCCTGGAGGCAAAATTGGAGATACAACTATCTCATCTTTTATGAACATGCTTTCCCTTGGAAATCTCATTTCTGTATTGTGACAAAACCTACCCTTGGGACCGCTGCTGAGAAGAGCAGTTATGCTAGGCAATGTCTTATCCTGCAGTTGCAGCATCTATCAGCAGATCATAAAGCAGGTTTTCTTCCACTCAGCAAGGTAATTTCTTGTCAGAGTTCCTATTTCAATTACCTTTGCTGAGGTTGAGGCTATACACACCACAGACAGAGAGGAAGCATCTGTCTAATCCAGACAAAGCAAAGAAGACAGAATGTAACATAAGATTCAGTTAATTTGCAGTGAACCTGACTTCTGTAGTCTGCACGTTCAGTCACCTGTAGGACTGGTTTACACAGAACTGATGCTTCCTCATTTTGGTTATGTATTACTTTCTAGACTTTGTCTTGAAGTCAGTAACCCATGTTAGTAGAAAGATTTGCTTTTGCTTAATAGATTCCTTTGCTGGAAGATTGCTACTGTGTGTTCACTGTCCAACAGTGGAGAGATTGTGTATTCTTGCATGTAAAGTAAAATTACTGCTTTTTCTAAATAAGGCCCAAGATTTTGGCTTGTGTTGTACATACTTTTATAGAGCATACTCTTAAGGTCACCTTTTTTTTCATTTTATCGGTTTCTGCTAATCATAATATCTCAAGCAGTGAAAAAACATGAAGAGAAGCTGGAGCTGTGCTTACTTTTGCATTTTGTTTGTGCCTAGTAGCATAATCAGAACCAGTATCATCAATGCAGTGAGCTCCATGTGGTTGTTTAGAAAAATGAAATAGCTCGTTGAAGGAAGTTGCAGTCTAATTTGTATAACTTTCCTTTTTTGTACCACTGGTACACAGTGGGGGAAAGGCTGACAAACCAAGTGTCTTAATAGAGATAAGAGATTAACAACTAGAAGTCTCTTTGCCTAATTAAGAGTCTCTAAAAGCATGAAGCCTTGTGGCGGTAATTATCTTGCAGAGCTATAGTCACTCTGATGAATAACACTTTTTTTCTTTTTTTTGCAGTTTTGTTTACATTTTTTCTGCATTTTCATACTAAGTTGTAATATCTCATGAAATATAAGATTTTCCCTGCCTAAGTCTCTTAATTTCTGCATGGTATGGTCACCTGTAGTGAATTGAGACATGATTCTTTGCTGAATTGATATGACTTGCATGTACAAGATAGTGATTATAATATGTTTCATAGAACATAGATCTATCTTTATTTGCTTTCTTGCTGGGTTCTGTCTGTCCCTATAAGGCTATAGTTTCAGTTCTTTGGGATTTGCCATTAAAAAATTTTGGATTGATTTTTTATTTAAAAAGTCATACAGAAAAACCCTGATTTGTTTTAACAGAGAAAAGCCAATTTTTTCCATGTAGATATTTGATCTTGGATTTTCAAAAATATATCTCCCTTTTCTTTCCCACCCTCTTCCTCCAAAAGCTTGAAAATTAAGTTCTAGGTGTGCACTGATAAATATTTTGCAGAAAAGATGACAGTCTGTCACTCTAAAGCCTCTCCTCAGCACCAGTTAAATTCTGTTGTTTTCTTTATTGCAGATGGGGAACCCAAGGGGATTTCACCACTACTCATCCTCGGCCTGTTGTCAAAGTAAAACTCTTTACAGAAAGCACCGGGGTGCTGGCACTTGAAGATAAAGAACTGGGAAGAGTGAGTATTATGTGTAGACGCAAGAAATATGTGAGAAGTGATGGGTAAAAGTGTGAATATTGATAAAACATGCCATAAAATGGTATAAGGCATTTAGTACCAACCTGCTCTGCTGTGGCTGTACAAAACCCTGCTTTTTCTATTAGGGGTGACTTTTCCTAGTGTTCAAAACGTGGTATGTTGACTTGGATTACCTTTCAGAAACTTACGTAGGGGATCCATGGTGGTTCTCTTTGTCTTGTTTAATTTTTTTTTAATTTCTACATGACATACCAATGCTTTTAGCTATTCGAATTAGGAGTGAAAGGGAGAGAGATAAGACTTGGCATGTAATAAATACAGCAAACCATTAGGGAAAGGAAGGGAAGGACTTTAGTGGTAGAAGGATGGAGCAGAATGAGAGAGGAGTCATGGAGATAATATGTCAGACTAAAATAAGAGCTATTCTTGTACTCCGTGAGCTTCTCTTCTCTTTTCATGTTTTCCCTATCTTGACAGGATCATTTGTCCTTAGGCCAAAATCAAGAGCTAGAGAGTGCAATGTATTATAGAAGGAATGGGGTAGTCTGAATGAGGCAGAGAGGGTCTGCAAATCTTCCTCCTTCTCCTGTTGAAGTTTTCCCTTCTGACATGTAGCACATGAAGGATAGCTCACATTTTAATGCTCAGTTCTACAATCAGAGTCCTGGATGTTTCTCATTCAAGCAAGTACAACTTCTTGGAAAGAGCTGTGCTCTTCCCCATTTTGTGTCTTCCAAGCACAAAGTGTCTTCCAAGGTGGCTACACAAATTGAGATTCTCCCAGATGTTGTGTCACTTATTGAAGTCAGGACTGTATCCCCAGGATTATTCTTCTTGCCTCATCTCATGTCCTTCTAAGGGGCTTCCAAAGTCACTTGATCAAGAATGGCTGAGGTGAAGGTGGGATCTGCGTGGGGAAGGCAACACCCTGGCAGAAGCCAGGCAGGCAGTGTGATAGGAACAGGGGAGCCACAGGGGTGCACCGGAGCAGAGCAGGGTCACCAATATCTGGATGCAGAACAGTGAGAAGAGACACTGAAAGGATGGACTTACAGGAACTACCCAGTGCTACTAAACACAGAGAAGTTTCATGTCTGTCCCTCCTTGATCAATCCTTTCAAAGAAGCAAAAGAAAAGTCAATGCCAAAGTGAAGGGCAGTGGAGAAGGGAACAGTAGCCAGCAAAGTCTTTGTCCAGGAGTCAGAGAAGAAACACCATCCATAATAACAGGCTAAAGATCACATGTGTTAACACTATCCTCTGGCTCTGCAACCTTAAATAGCCAAAGTTAAGGTACTGGCCTTGGTCTGCTTTCTTATGCTGCAGCCTGTCTGAGTTACTAGGATAGGAGATTAAAAAGATCTGTAATTTAATTTTAAAGAATGGAAACATTTCAAATGTAAAATATTGAATATAGGTCTTTCCTTAACTGTATCCAGTGGCCCCAGATGGTCGGTTTGTATTTTTTTTTTTTTCCTGCTTCCTCTCCCTGCACTCTCCTGGCTGCCTTCTGACACATCTGTATTTGTCATCTGGTCAAACCAGTTTAAAGATGGTTTCTTGGCTGGAAGGGGTGAGGGGAAAGAGCGAGAATAAAAACAGGTAATTGGGAAGGGCTAGAGTGAGGTCAGTGCCCTGTTGTTTGAGTGTGACCCAGCTTTCCCAGAGACAAAGCAAGATATATAAAAGATGAGGTAGGGAAGAGCAATCTTCTCTTTCTGTTGCTGGTTCTTACTCTCCAGTTGTTCTTTGGCAGAGAGGTTGCTTGCTTTTGTCAGATGCTCTGAGATTTGGGAGTTTTTACCAGAATTAGGCTATTAAAATAATTTCTTTTCGCTTTTTCTTCCCCTTGTCACAAAGGATAAAGGCCATCACCTTTTCTCCGCCTTGCATTAAAGCTTGTGCTGAGACTGCAAGTAGCAAACAGGAGTACCCAAGAGATGCTTGGATACCGCTTTTACACTTTATAATCCACTCCTGATGTACCAAAAATGTCCAGCCCACATCCTTGCCAAAAAAATACCTTCCGTAAAAGATAAGTCAGTAAAAGATAAACCTCCCACAATGACCTCATGTGCAAGGTCCTTAACAGTGGAAAATAACGTGAAAAAGAGCATGTTGGATGTGCATTAGCCTATTTGGGTGTCTGTCCTTCTGCACCTCCCAGGTCTGACAATATTGGGGGTTCCTGACAGACACCTTGCACCTCGTGGGAGTAGATACCCAACTCAAGAGAAGTAGTAGTCTTCCAACTTCCTTCTTTAGTTTAACCAGAGTATTTGAGAGTGGTGATTGCTTAGCTTCAGGGGATTTTGGGAGAATATTTGATAGAATTTTTACAAAATAATTTGAAGGTACTACGTACTCTTGTGGTACACATTTTCATTTTAGAAGTCTTCTTTTGTTGGCAGTGTCTTTGTTTTCAGGTCTGAGAGATTTAAATTCAGATAGCCTTTGAAAAGATGCAGGATCCCACTGGATAAGCTTAATTCTTATAAAGTTTGACCATTTTATGCCTGGTCAGTACACTGCAGTGACTTGCAGGAGTACATCTGATCAGATAGGTTTCTTATGCTCTGAAAACATTGGAAGGTACTTCCAACTGGTATTTTTCCTGTATTTAAAAATTCAACTCAAACCTGCCCCTTCTGAGGTAGGCTTACTGTGGACATTAATTCTTATCTGTCAAGCACTTTCTTGAAAGCGTGTGCCTTGACCTGATACCACTTTTCTACATTATTGAAGCTTGCATTTCCAATACCCTGCAGTTATTCTGAAGGTTTTGTTCTGTTTAATCTATAATTAGAAATAGAAAGCAGCATCAAGCTACATGATTTGAATTTTCAACTTCCATCACATACAAAAAGGCTTCTTCTGCCACCAAAGGATAAGTTTTTTAGGAAAAGAGATTCAAGGCATGAAATGTGGAGCTAGCAAAGGTTTCCCCAGAGCTGTAGAGAAGATACTTCCATTGACCCCATCAGTGCATAGCAGTCTCTCTCACTTATGAACTTAAGATGTAGACCCTGATTTCAGCACTGCAGGTACCCCATTTCAGGAGGAGGAACTACTGATTTCCAGAAGCAACTAGCTCATGGTGGAGCAGAAGGGATGCAGTCTCATGCTTTCAGTAGAGAGGAGAGACTGTACTTACAGCTTTTTCCCTGTTTGGAAGGCTGAGGGCTGCTCAAACTCTGCTGAAGAAGTCACCAGGTAAGCACCAAGCCACAGAAGGGCTGTTGTCTGTACATCTCCCTTCAAGGCATTTAAGATGTGGTTAGCTGACAGAAAGTAATACTTTCTATGTCACCAGTCTGACGTGTCTGTCTTCTTCTAAAAGAACCAATAAATCTAGTAATGAATGCCAAGAGAAGATTTTGCTTGCTGTAGGGTGTTCTCCTGGCTCCTTGCTGACCACTTTAAGTGTTTTCAAACAAAAACAAATCTTAACCTTTCTTCTCTGTTCTACACAAACTGGAGAACAGTTGAACAAACTCAGTTTTCTGCTGAAAACAGAGATATGTGCTGCACAGAAGGGGAAAGGATGTTATTTGGATTTGAGTTCTGAAGAAAATGAGCTTCTAGAGTGGTCTCTGCCTGTGGTTGTCCAGACCTCTGCATGTAGTGAACCCCTGATTTTAGCTTCCAGAAAGTGAGGCAAACTGCATCTTTGAAGCTAAGTTCATTCTAATGAGGAAATGTTAAGAGCTTACTTTGTTCAGATATCTTTGAAATGTGTGGTACAGGTTTTATGTGACAGACACTGATCTGGCCACTTTAATAGTTTTTGTATGTGTATAGAAAAGGCAGAATTGATGTTTGCATTTATATGTGCAACAACTGAGGAAACGTGAAGAAGCCTTCAGTTTGGTGTAAATACTTCTGAAAAATCAGCCTAGTGGTTTCTGCAACTCAGGAATCTGATACCACTTTTTCTTGTTCAGTACTTTGTGTATGAAGATGTTCAAACCTAATAATTCAAAGTGAAAACCATTGTGCATGCTTAGCACACGTGTGGATACAATATGAGAGCAGCAGGTCGTGCTTGATTGCTGATACTTTTTGAATATAAGAATATTTTCAGCCTTGTCACTCTTACTATTCAGTTAAAAGAGAACTATTGTCTCGCAGCCTGCTTGTCACAGTCAGCTGCAGCCAGCAATAATTAGCTGTGCAGCTAAGAGTTTTTTTCCTTTAGTGCTGTTATTCTTGGTTTGATTTAAAGACATTACTAAATAGCTGTACTGGCTAGGTACCTATACTTGCATGATTGCTGGATTTCTGAATGTGCCACATTCAAAGAGCCTCTGAGTAGAGATAATTTCATCCTGTGAGTATGTAAATTTCAAGCTTGCCAGCCTGGGGATTGTGAGGATTGAAACGACTGAGGTTTCTCAGGTTTTTCTGTCATTTTTTTTCAAGTTTTAAAAATGATAACAGATTGCTTCCATTGCACCTTTTTCTCTTGCCCCCCAAGCAGTATGCCTGTCAGCACCCTGCTATGTCTCGCTGAGTGGTACTGTTTCCATGCTAACAGAGGATTTCTCAGTATCTTTGAGAATCCCTCTCATCAGAAATGCTTGAGACATTTTTCATTCAGGTATGCTCTCTCTTAGATATAGGGGAGATGCTCTTTGGGAAGGACTCGAAGACAATTTTTATCAATTGCTAAGAGCTATTAGGGGATGTGTTTGGCTGGCACCATCAACAGATGTCCACTGTTTGCGTAAATTGTGAAGTCTTCCCAGTTCTTTGTCATCAACAGTACTTTACATAGCTCTCTCACCATACACCTATTCAGTTTTTCTGTTTGCTTTTTAACCATGTATTACCTAAAGCCTTGTCTCAGCGTTTCAGCTGTAATACAGTCACAGCCAAAAAGCAAGAGGTTACTCAATAGGTGAGATGATGGAGTTTGCATAGAAAACTCATAAATTCCCTTGGTGATCAAGCTCTTATTAACCCATTCTTTCAAGGGGATAACTTTTTAAAGATAGTTACTCTCAAGAGAGACATCTCATTTTCCCCTTTTTATCTCTGATTTTGAGCCTCTTCTTGAGCTTCATTTTCTGCATCCTTTGGCAGCAGTGCATCATGACTTAATGCTCAGGGAAAGTGAGGCGCTGTGCTTGGTAGGCTGCTGCTGGGAAATCTGAAGGAACTTCACTTCTTGTCACACTGACAGCAGCTTCTGGCTTTCTGACATTATATCCAATCTTGGGGCAAGGGGCTGATAGAATTCAGAACAGCTCCAAACTTTCAAGTTAGGGCAGAGGGTGACTTAAGAGAACAGTAAACATTTCTTTAAAAACCAGGTAAGTGTCTCATAAGTGAGGCTGGGGCCAGAGTTACACAAAAAAAACCCCAAAACACTAAAGGGTCTCTCTAGTAGTTTATTTCATATCCCAAACCAGCTCAATAATTTTTGGTCTATACTACTATTTTCAAATCTCTGAAACAGTGCGTATTTAACTAGGAGATTTTCTTATACTTGCTCAGAGAATGACCAGCAGCATAAATTTACATGTGCCAAACAACAAAGGGTACTTATTTTGTAATATAAATTTTGCCTGTTCTCTCTGTTTGCACTGGCATCTTTTTAAATTACTGGATTTTAAAATATGAAAGAAAAAGCCTAACATAGAATTAATTATTCCTGTTGCATGATGAAAGCTTCAACAAATGCAGTTGAGGAAGTGTATGATCTTATGTGTCAGGCACTGGCTGTTTCTCATAGCTTTAAATAATCACATATTGAGTTAGAAGTGTCTCTGGTAGAGCACAGGAGTTAGAGGGCTTGGTTTCTCCTGTTCAGGGTAGGGTTTCTACATGATCATGAGTGTACTGTTTATTCTGAACAGACCTCACAAAGCTGCTTATGAATAAGGCCAAGTTTCAGTTCTCAGCTGTTTGTAACTTACCCAGACCTTAAGATTGGAGGCTAAAATTTTTCATCCTATGTATGGAATAAGATAAAAAAGAAAATGTGCTTTTGGTCAATGGCAAAACCCCAAGCATTTTGTAGCATCTTTTGTATTCTGAAAGAGCACATCAGGCATGAGAACTTCTTTTGTCTCATAACATTTTCTAGCTTTCCTGTTGGGCACCGTGCAGTTTGAAGAAACAATAGGAAGCCCGGTGCCAGAAGCGGGAACAGGGCTCCCAGGGAGCTGGGCAGGATTGGGAGACACCCCATTCATCAGGCACCTCCCTGGGAATGGGGTCAGGTTGAGGGTTTGGTCTGCTTTCTGAAGATGACCTAGTCTGCATCATGAAGAGGAGACTGTGGATAGGCTGCATCTTTCTTTTTTTTAAGGCTGTATGGTGTGGGCTGTACTGAAGGCAAGATAAGGATTTTCTGTAATAACATGTTAAGTGTCACCTACCTCTGCAGCCAGGCATTAAGGAGCAGATGCAGATCTTCACTTTCATCTTTTTTGCTTGTGACAGTGAGCCAAAACTCAGCATAGTTGGCTCAGAATTACCATCATTACCAAGGTCTGCTGCCCGTGGTCTGAGATCTTAAAATATTTCTTAGATCACCCCAACATGTAAAATTTATCTCATCTCAAATACTTGTGTCAAAAGAGTGGATAACTCCAAGTGCTTGAATGTCATGGGTTTGGGTGGAAGTAGGACATGGGGAGCAGCCGAATGTGAGATCACAAGTTGGCTGAAACTAAACTCAGCCGCAAGTGTGGGATGGGGAAAAAGTAGAGAATATCCTGACTTTTGATTTTTCTCAAGTGTGCTTATGACTGTCTGCTTGCCTCTTACCTTCGTTAGTTCCTTTCGAAGGCTGCATAGTCTTTTGACAACAGGACAACTGCAGCCAGGTATGATAAGCCTGAGATCTTTATCTCAACACGGGGATACCAATAGGAGGTATTTCTGCACAGCACTTTTGACTTTGAATCTTCTAGGTTATCTGCTCTGAGAAGGCAAGAGTTTCCCCAGTTTGATTTGCTGAAACTTTCAGAGCACTTTGGGCAACTCAACTTTTCTTTCATACCTTTAAAAGAAGATAAAATCAGTCGGCCAAAGACAGAGGAGAGTTAATAGTTGCTGGTCTGGATTGACTGTTTGACTCAGGTGTACTTCATTTAACTTCTTCTGTTGTGATCCAGCTGGGAACCCAAATATACAACTGAATCACAAAAATGATGGTTAGTTAAGCCGTCAAATGATATTAGCTTCATGTCTTTCAACCTGTCATCTTTTAAGCCTAGGAGAGAAACATTTTCAGTCATTTACAATTAAGAAGCAGTGTTTTGAGAACATCACTTTTCACAAATGCATATAAGTGTTGTGCTATAGTATTTAGGATTTTTGTGTTTATTTTACATCCAAATGAGGAGAGGCATAAAGTGAATTTGACACTTTTTCAGTAATGGTGTGGTCTGAGGGAATGTAATGGAAGATATAATTGGAACATGTGGTCAAGTATTTTTAATGATCATGAGATGATTGAATGTACTGAAGGATCTCAACCCACACTGTTATGATACTATTAATTTGCCTTAAATGAGTTGAAGTAATGCAAGGCACAGCAGTTATGTTTGCTGTGTAGCTTTCTGGTGATTAATAGTTCATTATACTGTTAGTTTACTTATAGTAAACACAGGCCTAGACTAGAAACTCAGTTCTCTGTGCTGCTGCTGAATAACCTACTATGATGATATCCACAGGTATATGAACAGTAAAATAAGATAAATTAAAATAAAATACAATTTCAGAAATATATGATGTAGTAGGAATTTTATGAAATTTTTAGAAGTTTAGACACAGTGAGAGTATCCTGTAGTTGAGTTTTAGATCTGTCAGAGAAGACATATGAGTTGATACCATTTCATTTTTTTAAAGTACACAATAAAACAACCAGAAGATTGAAATCCGTTAAGCAGTGCTGAAAAGAAATTTGAGACAAAATAGCCTAGAAAGTTTCTCCATGGACAATGACAATGACATCACATTGCAGTGTGGAGACAGTGCTTTTAATAGAAATTTCAGCAACTTTTTGCATTTCTTATCAAGGAACAATTGCTGAGTGTTTTGGTTTCAGTGATTGGGTGGGAGCTTACACTTTGTTCCATCTGATGGTGTGGTAGAACATGGTTGTGACTGCACTTAAGGGCACTACTAGTGTGAAGGTTATTGTGAAGCTGATTAATGCCCGTCAAATGCTTTGTGCACCTGTGTGCATGTGTTTGCATGTAACAAAAAGTTTGATTACAAAGTTCTTTCAGCTGAAAGGCATGACAAAGTGTAATACAAAAACAACACAGTGCATACTTAAATGGTCTGACAGATAGTTATGCATTGTGAGAGCTTTGAAACTGAAGCTCCATAATATTTCTTTAAAAATTGAGAAAAAAAATTGTCAGTACCAAAGTTATGAATTAATTATACTCTTGTCTGCTTGTATTTTCGTCAGCATTGTAAAAACTCCAGAAATTGACAGGAGAAAGATGTCACTTGACATACATGATCTGTAATAAGCTGTTACAGGAGAACGGGAACTATGGCCTGTAGAAAAGGAAAAATTCTTATCATCATCTACAGTCCATTGTGAACGTCAAGTGATTAATGCAAGGAATGAGTAGTAATTCTGTTTATATAATCTTGCATTTAAAGAGATAAACAAATTAAAAATCATTTTCTGTTTGATACATCAGAATGTAAAGGTTGCCATACTCATAATGCTTTTAAATGTTTTTAAGAGATGGCTTTTACTCAAAATGAAAATCAGAAAGAAGGAATAAGTTCTGTCATAAATATTGTGTTTCAAAAAAGAAAAAAAAGGTAGCCTCCTGATTTGGTAAAATCAGAATACACTGATTCTTCTGCTATCTCTTTAAAAGGTACTGAATTTACTCAATAGATCTGACAGGTTATTTCTTACACTGGTGTTACAAAGGTTGCATACTTGATTAGAGGTGATGCATCATATTTCTCTGCTTGACTGGAGCTCCTGTATTAGCAGGATGCAGGAACATGTTTCCACAAAATAGTGGGATGAGAACCTGAAGGCCTTCCACTTACATCATTTTTCACATTATTAGATCTGAATGACACTATTGTAATATTCTTGCCTTAATAGCATCAATTAGATTTATACTTGCTTGGAGATTTTTGCTCAAATCCTTGATTTAACCTTCATAATAACACGGAGAATGTATTGTCTTTTAGATATGTGACACAAGCTCCCAGTATTATGTGTAAGAAATTAACTTGATGGTTAACATAGTGATTAATTTTAGTTTTCAAGAAATGAAGGATGTGAAGAACACTGCTTTTTAGAATGTTGTTACTTTTGAAATACTGCTCCATGTTAATGGTAATTCAGAACTCACTGAATGTTATGAAAGTCTTCCAAGTAATGTGTTTAGAATATTTTAAAGTCTAAATTGATTCAAAAGTAGTGCTTATAATAAGAATGAAAGGAAATTATGTTTCAGCAGCATTTTATTGCTGAACAAGTCACTGTGGGTAAGGATTTGATGAAGCAATAATATTTAATTGGCTATAAATGGATAAACGTTTTGGCTGGTAAATAAATATTTAACAGCTTGTGACTAACACTGATTTAAAATTAATTGTTAGTAAAATTTTCAAGAAATTTATATAAGTGTTTTAAAAACTAAATGTTTAGAATTCAGTGTATTTTTTTATTTTTTTATGTCTGCCACTGTATATTTGTGTCATATCACATATGAACTGGACACAGTATCTTACACTTATTATATTCCATTTGCAGCAAAATGCTTTGGAATTCATCTCCAATTTCTGCAATTTATACTAAAAGTGACTTTTACTAATGCCATTGATCAAAAAATGTAGATGAAGAGTATATTTTGGTTATCTTCTCTCAAACAACATCACTGCTGGAGGCCTGATCCATTGCATAATGCTACATCAAATTGTTTCAACAGGGTTTTTCCAGCAGAGCACTGAATAATGTAAAAGTTTAGGTTTCTGTTTAATTGTACATGCTCATTCTGAAATGCCAACTGTTCCTTTTCATTTAAAACTGTTAATTCAGAATCTATAAAGAGGAGGAAATTTTATTAACTCATAATATAGAAATTTCAATTTGTAAGAAAAGGGAGGAGTTAATTTTAGAAATTTGTCTGTTACAATAAGATCGAGTCAACTGGTTTATTAGATTTATGAAATCTCTTTTAGTTGTCTTTCATATTGGAGGAAATGCAACAAGAATCTTCACTGCTTAGAGGTTTCCATTAAAGACTAACAGTTGATTTTTTGATCAACTCATTGAAGTTTTATTTTATGACTTTCAGGTAGTGTTATATCCAACATCCAATAGCCCAAAGGCACCTGATCTGCATAAAATGATAGTCCCCAAAAACAGCCAGGACAATGACTTGAAAATTAAACTGGCAGTGAGAATGGATAAACCACCTCATATGAAGCACTGTGGGTAAGTGTCCATTTCTTATCTTTCTGTATTTTGTTATTTTTCATCGCTGTGCCTGTGTTTTAGCCATATCTATCTAAACCCATAAAGTTTGTAAAACATTATAGAAGTCTAAAACAATTCCTACGATATGGCATTGTGTTATATCCTCATTTTATACATAAAGTTTAAACTAGTCAGGAATAACATCCATTTCAGATATTCAGTGATATGTAAAGACACATGATGAGCTAAGTCTGAAATGCAGAACTAAAAGTACAGTCTCATTTAGGTACTAGCTTTGATGTTACAATTTATAGCACTTGGTTGAAAAAAAAAGATATTTAGGAGAAACATATTTTTCCATTAAAATAGGACCTGAATGTGATGGTACTTGACACATAGTCTCTCCTTTCTCTGTATGGTCTTTCTCTTGAAAGGAATTTGTGTATGACTACCAGTTTAAGGATGTTTTTCTGTCTAACATTGAAGCCATGTGGAATAGATTATTCATAAAGATAGCTCCTGTAGTAGACTGCCACCACTATTCCTCTGCCTCACTGCAAAAACAGGTAGTGTTGCTGACTGTAAGCAAGGGCATATCTTGTTATAAAGCAATCACAAAGAATCAATATACTGTCCATACTATTTAGATTTCTCTTTAGTCTCCTGCTGTTAGTATTCTGCTCATTAAATATAGGCAGTAATTGCCAAAATTTTCTGTACATGATCCTTTCTCAAAACCACCAAATTTATTTCAGTTTTCATGAATTGTTAATTTGTTGGGCTGAAATTTCCCAGGTATCAAGCTCATCCCTCAGTTTGCTTTTGGGAAACTTTGGTGCAAATGATCAGGACTGTAACAATGAGACTTGCTGGATGGAGACCGGTGGCTGGTGACCAGGAGCTATGAGGAAACCAGTCAAGGAATCAACAGGGGAACTGGTGCTGTTGTGCTTCAAGACTGGGACTGAGATGAGAAAACTTCAAAGTAGGGCTGTTAATACATGAATAAGGGAAATTGGCTAATGTAGCAGAAGAGAGCAGGAAGACTGGGCTGACTTGAATAAAGTGGATAGGAGAGGAGCTAGGGAGGAGAGAAATGTTTGTCAGTACTAAAGCATGATGCTCTCCTGTGAGTCCCCACCCTCTGCCCCATTAATTTGCACTCACCAAACACCTCTGAAATGCTTTGGTAATGGTGGCACATCATTGTTTAGGTTCAGCCCACTGTCCTGGTTTCAGTTTCCTGCTGCTGGAAGATATTCAGCATGATGCAGGGTGGCACTGTGCTGCCTGCCTTCTTCAGCAGGTTTGTCAAAAAGTAGCCGTGGAGGCAGGGTGATTTGAACAGTAATTATTCATCAGTAATGAATAATATGCAACAGATGCAACTTGCACATGACCCAGTTCAGTTGCGTACTTCACTCTACACATATCAGGGATGTGCTGCCTAGAACCTATCTCAGGTCATGACTAGAAGAAGTCACCATTTTTGATCACATCACTGATAATGTTGGGGTCGTGCTCTCTGCAACCCCAATTAGAGTATAATATGCAGCTGGAACTAGCAAAAAGGACAAGGCTCCAGCGTTTCCTCTCATTATGCTCCTGTGTTTACCCAGAGACTTTCTTGGCTAGCAGCTATTCTTCTGGGATCTTCAGGGGATCTTCCTAATCCCCCCAATTTACTTTTCCATAGCAGTTTTTGTCAGTAGTCTTCTTGTTTGAGCATTAAAGTGCCCAATCAAATATTGCTGTCAATAATTTTGTTCAATCATTATCCCTTTCATCTGCTGCTTCTGGTTACTTTCTCGCATTGATTTTGAATCCTAATCTCCTGGCACAGTTATTTACTTCGCTTTACGTCAGGGTCACTGCTGTCACTGTTCTCCAGGGAAATATTGTTGTTCTTCCTACTACAAATGCTCAAGGTCAATCATCATTTTCCTTTCTTTATAGCTGTTAGCTATAATGATTATTACCCACACAGTTGTCTAGAAAAGTTGTGGCACCAGGGAAGAGCTGTATGGACTTCTCCACCATAAATATATGTGAAATGAAATAAAAGCTTAGTAATTCCTTCAGTAACCATTGAAGAGGTAGATGAAATTCTGTATGATGGCACTGGAGCTGCAGTGAGAGGAAGGAAGAGAGTGTTTGTTTGGAGGGAAATAAGCACCTGCTAGTAGAATTATTAGAGTGTACAGTCAGGAACCGTTAATGTTGTGAAGAGCCATTATCCAGGCACTCTCTGCAGCCTTCTCTTGACTTCCTGGGTGAATATTAGTATTAAGTGGTCATTTGCTGTTTTTTCTAGAGAGATTGACATCTGTTTCAACACATATATTAAAGCTATTCTGATTCTGAACTGATATTGTGTTATCAGAGAAATCTGCATTTGTGAAGAGGCTGGAAAAATATGATGGATGGTGGACAGTATTACAGGAAGGCAGAGGAATATTTTGTGGTTAAAAAAGTTGAGATATACCAGGAAAAACTGGCTTTTATCCTATTTGTGCTGCACAGAAGGACGTCCCCATAAGAGACTGAAATGTTTCCACCTATAGTAACTGGTGGTATGTTATTTGTTTCCTGTGTTCAGTTTGATAAACTGGAATCTGATTTCATGGCTACTAACTGAAATCAGTGGGAATGTGGATGTAAATATATATTGTGCTGTTAGAGTCCAAATATTGAAAGAATTAGATCTTCAACTTAATATCTGAAACGTAAAATTTTTAGTACTTCAGTTGTTCTGTTATCAAGGGAGAATAGTACCACCTCCCAGGATCATACACAGTTGAAGGTAGATCTTGGGAAGCATCTGGTAGAAAAAGTTTCCACGAGCTGGAGAAGCTGGGGGAGTTGAGGCATTGTCACTTCGCTCAGCCAAAGGCTTATGGTTTGCCAGGCTGTGTTATTACCATTCCCTGGTGAACCTGCACAACGTGGAAATGCAAATAACTCAATTCTCTCTATAAAGCATTGTTTGCATGATGCACAGCAAAGCAGGACATAGGACAAAATAAAGTGCTGAAGAGCTCGAAGGCAGCTGCTGCTGTCCTAAATAGTGAAATGACTGGGAGATTTTTATTTGTTTTATTTTATTTTATTTTATTTTATTTTATTTTATTGTTAGTATGTGGTCAGATATTTACTTTCAGTGTCATAGAGTACACAAAAGGGAGAGAAACAAAAGGATGACAGAATGTGATCATCCTTTCTGATGGAATTTCATCATATTAACAAGTTGAATTTTACAACCTTAATAACAGAATTCTAATATAGTTAGTGTGATTAGCCCAGCTAAGTACTATTTCTTCAGTTTATTTTTCAGAAGCATCTCATGCTTTATCTTTGCCCAATCTTTGAACTAGACAAATTAAATTCTCTGTGTCAATCTGAGTTAACAAACTAACGCACAAGATTCTTATTTCTCTCATAGAAAAAGAAGGCAATCTGTTGGCATTACATAATGTCTTTCAGATTAAAATCTTAAATTTATTCAAAGTTGAATTAAAATTTTATCCCACAGCCAATTGCAGAAAGATGGGTTCATTAGATTAATGCTCTATCTAATTACAGTAAGAGTTTTTAGCTATGGGAGCTACGCTCAAGTATTTCAGGTTCTGCAGGGTTGGCAAAAGCCACAGGTCCAAGCTAATGGTGAGTTTACAATTTTGCCTCTCAGAAAAGTTTCCCCTATTTAAGACTGACTTTACTTACTGACTCGGGGTTTATGCTGGAAGACTTGAAAATTTGTCTTGCATTTGTGATCCAGAAATTTTCAATTTTATAATATTAAGTGCTGTCTTGTACTTAATTCACAAATAGTATTCTGGACTGCAGCACATTCAAATAAAGTTCTCTCTTTGATTTCCACTGTCATAACCAAAATTATAAACTAGGGATTTTTCATTATGAATTGTTACCTTTCTAAGAGCAAGAAATAAAAATCTTTATGACTCAACACTGCTATGAATCTCAATTACAGTTCATTTGTACTTCTCCAGAGCAGAACCAGCTTTCCTAACCACATACTTTTACTCTGATGTTTATGTTGACATGTTCATAAAGTTAATCTAGTGTTACTCCACTAATATGATTTTTAAAAAACATTTGATCAAGGAAACAGTTCATGGTTTTTCTATGCATTCTGTTACATGCTTAAAGAAGAAAAGGAATACTGATAAGCATCTTACAGTAAACATTATCCTATTATTTAGTATTGATTTTTATTTTATTCTTGCATGAAAGGCTCTCAAAGGAGGAATTAACGCAAATTATATATAGCCATCCTTTTATACTTCAGTCCTGTCAATACATTACAAGGTGAAGGCTGCACAGCTAGTCTAAGTAATGACAAGATAAATGTCATTCATTATTGGGGATTTCTAAAACAATTCCAGTTATTGACAACTTGTGATACTTCAAATTCCTTTCCCATAATTTGTAATGTATTCTTCTTCTCATAGAATATGGTAACTTGTCTAAAATGCAGACCACATACAAGATTTTTTTTAATCTTCTTTGTTTAGTAAAGCAAACATCCATATAAAAGGAGGGATTTAAGATTTCTGTATTTTTTTTCTGTTGCAGTCTTGAATCTAAAACAAATCTTAAGAGGAAGTGAGGAAAATTGGAGCTTAAAACTTTCTCTATAAAATGCTAAAAGCCTGATTATTTCTGTTGAGTTAGAATAGCAGTGTTCGGAAGGTGCTGTTTGCTTCAGGAAGGCTCACTTGGCTCTCCTTAACTCATAATTATACTAGAGCTGAAAACCCAGGCAGGACAGGTTAATTGACTCAAGATATGTGAGTTACTGTAAATACCTTTTCTAATGTGTGGGGGATTTTTTGATTTGCCTTTGCACACATTGTGTGCATTTGTAGCATGCGTTGTTTTTAAAGTAGGTTTTGTGCTTGTTAAGTTGACTGTTAGCATAGCCTAGTGGTTACTAAAGGGTATTATTCTGTTGCTACCAATCTAGAAATAAAAAAGCAAGTGAACTTGCTTTAAAAGGATTAGTAATGTTGAATGGTCATGCCAAAAACAGAAGGAAAATAATTAATAAACCAAAATTAAATTCTTACTAATTGAACAGTCTGAACAGGACAATATTACCAAGTGTTATTATTTGGGTTTGACTTCCAAAGTAAAACATTTTAACCTAGCTCTTGACCAGAACTTTTTCGAAGATTTGAAGGGCAAAATTCATTCTTATAAGTTCTGCTCTACTTTCTGCTATGCCATGTTACATAAAGAAATATTGTACCTTTAATTTCTTAAACTTCTGTGTTTGGAATATCCATTCTGCAAGCACTTAGGATTTTCTATCTGTCTCCCATCTGTAAAACAAGTGTTTTGGTGACTTTTTTGAACTTGTAGTCTCTGAAAATTTAATGAATCTGTGTGAACTCTGTGTGTTTCTCTCACAACTTGTTGTTTTATTTTTTGTGTTATGGGGGTTCTTATGGTTGTATTTTTGTATTTTCAGAATATAAAGATCACCATTTATTTGCTAACCCTTTAATTTTTTTTCTCTTTTGCACTTGAAATTGGCTGAAATTTTCTTAGGAGAGCATTTATAAACAATAAAAATAGCTAGTGGTTTCTGAATGTGACTGAAGTATCACATTTCTCCTCCTGCTGCTGTAGTTTTAGAGCTAAAGAAAATCTATGAGACAAATGCCCTGGTTAGCAGTCTTCTAAGATGCAGAATTAGAGGATAAGTTATTTTCCCTTCTCATTTTTATGACACTTGTCACCCATTGATAGAAGAATTCCTTAGACAGTAAGATGAATATAATCTGGTTTGCAGCTGAGTGAACTGAAGCACAGGAATGAACAGAGATCGCCCCAAGTCACAGGCAATTTGGAGACCAAGCTGAGGATAGCACTGGGGTCTGCTGGCTTCTCAGTGGTGGGGTACTGTACACCTGTCACCTGGATAAACCATTGTCATAGCTACTAGTGAGCTCATGAGTAAGAAGACCCACGGGGACACTGAAGTTAGCCAGAACGATGGTTGGTGCCAGCTCTTATGTGCTGTTTGTCCATGGTCACCTGGCAAAGAAGAGCAGGAGGAGAAATAGAATTAGCTTTATAACTTCAACATTTGTAATCTGATGGCTGATTTGAACATGAGATCTGCTCCCAGTATCATCATTTCAGAAAAATATGCAAGGTGACTACATTGAAATGACTCTGTTTCAACTGTGGGTTACTTCTACAGATAAAGATGTCAGGAATACAATCACACTTCTCTTAGCAAGCGCTGCATGCTCCCTGTCACAGATAGGCCTTTGTGATTGTCCTTCTGAGCCAAAACACTCAAATACGTCAGAATAATTTTAAATTATTTGTTTTACCAACAATAAAAAGATGAAATAGAAACACGTTTTTGGCTAAGCTTAAACACCAAGCTTAGTTTTTCTTAGATTAAGTAGATATACGTTGCTTCAAAGTGTTAGAAACCTACAGTGACACCTCAGATTTATCCAACATCTTAGAAAATCCTTAGCTAATCCTTGTTATTATATGATAATATGTATCATAGACTTCTTCAATCAGTACTATTTTCCATGAGATAAAACCGATAACTTTGTATATTACTTTTCAACAGTTACTGAAAATATGTTTCTCCTTAACGTTTTTCTCTTCCAAAAGGGAGAGGGGGCTATCTGAGAGATTCCTATTCCTCTTTTTCATTTCTTACCAACACGGCATAATTTAATCAACAAAATGTAAAGATATACAAATGCTTATCTAACTACAGCATCTCTGCATCTACATAAGTGAACTCTTCTGTATCTCTTTATAATATTTCATTTGTCTAATCAAATCTGTGTGCAGCCTATCTGCTTGTAACCATAAAGTCAGTATAGTAGCACCATCTAGCTTTCTGTTTGCTGCTATTGCATTTCTTCTTCCAGTTAAGAAAAGGGCAGCAGAGCACTGACTTCACCTACTGCCTTGAAGAGCAAAATTCTTCCAGTCCTTTGGTAGAATGCTTGTATTTTGTTTGTGAGTGTCAAGACCAGGAAGCATAAGAAAATTCAGATGGAAGAAACTCTTGAGTTTGTTTGAATTTTGCAAACTTTACACATCATGTAGTTTGGAATCCTTTTCTGATCATTTAGTCATATGGCCTCACTATAGTGGCCTAAAAATTTTGGTGTTTAGGTTATGTTAGAGTTCTTTGAGTTTTCTCAAAGCACCTATTAGGTAGGGAGGGATAGCTTTACTGGTTGGTTTAGCAGTCCTAATACACTATGGAAAAAATGGTACACTGGAGGTGGTAAGGTAAACTTTTCTCTATATTTATTGCATTAATGAGAAGTGTAGATTATCTACTAAATTAAAATAAATGCCCAATAACTGGATACAAAGCTTTGAAAAAGTGAATTACCAGAGCAAGAGGTGGGCTTCAATCATGTCATCTTTTTCTTCTGCCTAATTCACAGTTTCTCAAGTCTAAATTCAGATCAGAGATAAACTATGCACAGCTGCATAAGTGATTTTTTTAAAGCTAAGTCTCCTTTTATTTTAAATGAAACTCAGGATGATTTGATAGATAGTAAGACAATTGTGCTACAGCTAACCATGCAGTTAGGAGAAATATTCTCACTTCTACTGATATTTCTTGAGTTTCATACTATATTGATCTTTATAGATAGTGTCTGTTTGTATACTTATGAAGATTAATAAACTCATCTTTATTCAACTCTCATGAAATTAAATAAATATATGAAATAAATGTCACTACAATTAATTCCTGTGAGGTTTTGGTGTTTGCACCAGTAGTAGTTTAGGGTTTGTGATGTCCTCTGACATATTCAGCTTGTTCTGTTTGGCAGCAGACATGCTTCATTTGTATTTTTAATACCTGCAGGTTTATTCAAAAAGTGTTCTTATCATAAGAACAGTAGAGTTGTATTTCAGTATATCAGTATTCTTTATAATTTCTATTAAAAGTACTCCTAATTAGTCTCAAATACATTTAGAAGGTAAATCTTTCCACAAATACCTGACAGAGACTGCCCACTGCCAACATCAGTCCTTCCAGTATTCTGAGGTGACCTGCTGTTCGTATACAAATGGTATGTTATTAGACTACCTTTGTGCCATTTGAAACTACCTCTGTGAAAAAATAATCCTGCACCACTCTTCCATACGTGGGAAAGGGATGTCTACCACAAAGGAAAGATTTGTTCTTGGTTCACTAACCATATAACAAAAATAATCCTGATTCCTGAGTCTCAGTTGTTGCCTCATGAAATCTTGTTACAACATGTTGAAGTACAGCAGTGGGATGCAGCAATGTGCTGCAAGATGATCCCATCACAGGAACTGTGTGTATTCATCTCAGCTGGGTCTAAATAAAACCTAGTCACTCCCTCTCACTATGATTTTATAATGTGCCGTTTTTCTCATCTGTCCTGTTATTGGCAAATGGGACGATGTTGATTCAGTGTAGCTGGCCTCTGTGTAGTGCCCAAGTTGTCCTAAGAACCTCATTCTCATCTACCCATGTAGATTAACTCTTTTCCAAAGAATACCTTATAAGCTATGGGGGATGTCTGTAATACGGAAGATGAACAAAAGCGGACATATATAAAGGGAATTCTCTTATAAAGACAGAACAATGCATGGACAATGTGACCTCATATTTGCTTGTCATATACCTTTGAGACACTGGATGAAAGATTTCATTGTAATTTCTGACAGGAAGGCATAAAAAAGTACCAGACTTTCAGCTGAGTTTGTTTGACTTCAAAGACAAAAGAGGTATGAACTACGGTGCTTCATTTTGCAATCCATATTCGACCTAGACCTAGAATGACAATCTGAGGTTTGATCAAGACAAGCACTGTAGCTGTAGATAATTCTGCAGTGCTGAAGCAAACTGTATTAATGCCAGTGCCTTACCACTCATGGAAGATATGTTTTATAGTTGGTGAAATAGGCTTTGGTTGAATTTTAAACACAGTGGACTGTTGAAGAAAAAAGAGGGTTTGGTAAAAGAACCTGAGCAGCACCAGGAGCATACAGCACAGGAAATACCACTGCATGTTCAGGAATGTCTGCTCCTTACTTTGTGTCAAGGTGTGCCAAAACGTCATCTAACATGCAGCACCACATATCTATATGGTTAGAGTATATTTTCTCTACTCAGTGAACAATCCTGAAGAAGGATGTGTCACAAACTACTATGAAAAGTATCCTGTCTGCAAACTTTAGAATACCTTATGAAATGTATTTGTTGCTGAATATCTTGGACCGGAAGGGACTGGCATTGCTGATCTGTAACTTAACTACTGCATGAAGCTAACATGATTCCTTTGAAACCATGAGAGCTTTTTAATAAAACTTAGGAAGAGGAGAATATCTTTCTTTTCAATGGTAAATCTCAGACAGTTGCTGACTCCGAAGATCCAAGAGGCTGAAGACAAGCATGTGAGTATCCCTTTCTGCAAGACAGGACAGAGTAAACCCAAGCATTTCAAGAACTTCCGACATGTGGAATGAAACTATTGAGAAACTCTGAAGTCAGAACATTTGAAAATCAAAACAGTGGACTTCTATTTCAGCAGAAATATTGGTCAGATTTTGGCCCATCATTAATAAAAAATTTTAAATTTTGATCCAATAGCAATGGTGTACATTTTTTGTTTATTTAGGCAGAGGGTTGAAAGTGTCATTCATGTAGCTGTAATTACCTTATCTTGATAAATTCAGACAAACCTGCCCTCATTTTTACATTCATGAGGGTACATGCACTTGTATATACTAAGATCAAAATTTCCTATGTGCATTATAAGCAGCACTTTTAGTGATGTATGGATGCAACTATTATTCCAAGGTGTCTCATAACAATATTTTCTGTTATGCTAGTTAAATTTGTGCTAAATGCTAATATTTCACTGTGCTAAAAGAATGCTGGCATGTTGCCATGAAGAAAAGTGCTAATGTGTTAACTGTCTTCATTTAAATGATTTCACTATTGTACACTTTTGCAAAATCAATTGGCTATAATCAGTTACTTTTTCAAAATTAAATTGAACTTCATGAAAAGTGACACATTAAAATTACACTAATGATTGATTGGATAATGATAATGGGCTAATGCAAAATTGCTATGGAAGAAGCAAAAGTGTTTATCCTGCTGCTACATCCTTAGAGAACAGATTATAGCTATGAGCCTGATTTTCAGTGCTTCCCACAGTAATTGCTTCTGAGGAGGCACAGGGAATCTTTGAAGACTTTAATGATATTCCACTGCCACTTTAATTGCTAAAAGAAGCCAAGAGAATCCTAATTGCCAAGAGAAGCATTACTAATTAAGGTGTCATTCTTCATTCATTCCATAGTAATTAATCTGAAATATTTGTAAAAGCTGAGATATAAATTTAGATCCAAACTCACTTAGCTTAATCACAACAGACTTCATGTGAAAAAGATCCATGGGTTAGTCAAGGCTGATAGTAAAACTTCAAATATTTTTCTTACAAGAAAGTTTGCTTTGTTTTTGCTCGTAACTTTTTAAAACATGAATTTAATAAGTTGAGAATAGATTTAAGAATCTGTTCTTATGAATATGTAATTTTTATTTAAATTGTGATTCTACTCTCACATTTAAAAGATCATTAAAAGTGTTTATATAGGGTGTTCCTTTTTGTTATATTTCACTCTAAAGCTACGTGCTTCTGAATTGTTAAGATGGGTTTTCTACAGCTCTGTGATGAGCAAAATTATGCAGGTTCAGTTGTGTGTGCAATGTCTGTAGATCATAACTTTAGCAACACTTGTTCAGTATTTTCTTGCCTTCGCTAGGATTGAGTATGCATAATTGATTAGTTATAGGGATATAGAGAATGCCCATAATCAGTACTGCATGTGTGTCAGATCCTTCTTAAGTTCATCTCTGCTAAAATCCTTATTCAGCCCCACAAAATAATCAGTCGGAGTGCACTGCTCATATTGATACCTGTCTGTTTCCTGTGTACTGGGTGTTGTACCTTGTTCTCTTCTCAGCCTTCTTTACTGCAATTATGCCACAGTCTCACTCCATCCTAAACTCTTATTCTTTTGGCATGGATTATTTCTTATGGTTTATCTTAATGGTGCCTCACATCCATATGTAAACGCCAATTCTTTTCTTCTTGTCATGTAATATTTAAGAGCAAATAACCAAGCATGTCAGTGACCCATAGAACAGCTAGATAGACTTTTCTGATCTATACTATCAAATTTTTGTCTGCAGTTCTCAACTTTAAAACTCTCTCCATCTTAACTTCCTGGTCTTTGTATGCATGTGTGAAATAAAAAAGAAGTGAAAAAGCTCTTGGCCACAATTCTCAGTGCATTATGTCAGAGAACAGATCACTTCCAGGCCATAAAGATGGTGATGAGCTGAGCTGCAGCATCACTGAGGACTTGTCAGCATAGTTTATGTGGCTGATTCCTAATTCATGGCTTTACCACTTGAATAAATTTGAATGCAGTATCACTGTGAGAGAAAGCCTGGTTGACTGAGTACCTTCTAGCAGCAGCCACTTGTTGCAGCAGTAGGATGAAATTAAGCCCTATACCAGGATGGCAGATTGCATGTGATAACCCTATCATGGAGAAAGAAGAATTGAAGTATGAATGGTTCAAAGCACAGTAATCTGGACTTGTCTGAGATACCTATAAAGGATTTTTAGCCACTGATGGCTACTAAAATTATGCTACTCAATACAAAGAGATGTTAGTCTGGAAGACCTGAGCTGTGTTTGGCATGTGTCTCCTTGACTACAATGGGATCCAAGTGTGGAGTGTGCCCAAACAGATCTGTAAAGTGGCTCAGTTTTGCTTAAATTTGCTACTCTGTAAATGCACCCAAATATGCTGACAGTATCATTGGGATGAAATTGCATGCAAGTATTATATATGATAGACTATATTTGTTTATTTATTTCATACTAAACTTTTTAACTTTTTGCCATCTAAGTTCCTTTTAAAAGTTGTCTAGAAGCTTGCCTTACATGCATGAGTTGGTAGTAATGAAGATGTAACTGATTGTGATATTCATAATAACATTATTATTGTACATAGTCATCTAAGCAGTATTTTTATTTTCCCAGAGTGTAGGACCAAACATCATTGAAATAATTGTTTTAGATGGTTTTTATGTTGCTTTACTCCACTACAAATGAGCATAGCACACATATCATGTAGGTGAAAGATGAAGATTACTTAGTAGCCTTTTGTCAGATGATCTGACTTATTTCTTGATACCATGCACTATTCTGTGAATTTAAGAGAGAGCTATTTCACCTGACGTACATTGACATTGCATATGGACTATAACGGCCTGGCATTATTTCTCTACAATGAGTGCCAGTACTCTTAGCTGCAAGGATGGGAGCATGCCACCTACCTGTTATGACCTTCTGTCTCTTGCCCTATCCATCTGTTACTTGTAGGAAGGTAAAATTCACCTAATCTTCGCCTTTTGGAATATAAGCAGTTGCAAAATCAAAGGTAGTTATGACAGGAAAATTAATTTTAAATACTAGTAGTAGGTAACCAATCTAATTTTCCCTATGTGTCCCTGGGTCTGAGGGTGGATTTCAACTCATCATACGCTATTCTGTATGGGCAAAAATAGTTCTAACACAATATTGGATGTAAAAGCAGAGGCAATTTTTTATAAATTCAATTAAATGATTTTGGGTTTTTTCCTCCACGATAGTATAATTTCAATTATTGCAGTATTGCATTTATTTTGACATAATACCAGAGTCCTCATGGCCCTGCACTACTCTTGCCTTGCTCAAACAGTATATGTCACAGCCAACTCCCTTTAAATAGTCCATGTTCTGTTAAATGTCAACAAAATTGTGTTAGCAGTTCAATACTATACTGTTTTGTCAGGGTCCTTGAGTACATCTCACATTCTCAAATAGGCATGACTTTGGCAGGCTGGCAGTTTCTACAATGTCATCAGTCTGGTGATGCTGTCATACAGAGTTGGTTCACTCTGTCTTTTTGTTTAAATAAAACCTGTAAAGAAGAGTTAACCCTGCACTACAAATAGTATTTTCGGCATGTTTACTGTCACAAACCTGTTTTCATTTAATCCCAATCTAAATTAACTTTGTGTCTGTTCAGCGATGTAATATTGCTTTGTCTTTTTATAATATGTGAGATTTGGATTTTTTTCACTCTATACGTTAAGGATAAAAGAGAGCAGAATCACAGAATGGTTTGAGTTGCAAGGGACCCTGACAGGGACACTTTCACCAGACTAGGTTGCTCAAAGCCCTGTTCAACACTGCAAAGAATGGGGCATCCATAGCTTCTCTGAGCAACCTGTTCCAGTGTCTCACCACCCTCAGAGTGGAGAATTTCTTCCTAATGTCTAATCTAAACCTACTCTCCTTTAGCTTAAAGCATCACCTCTTGTCCTATCACTATATACCCTTGTAAAATCTCCCTCTCCAGCTCTCTTTTAGGTTTCCTTTAGTTTCTGGAAGGCTGCTCTAAGGTCTCCTCTTCTTCAGGCTGAACAACCCCAACTCTCTTAGCCTGTCTTCATAGGAGAGCTGCTCCAGACCTCTGAGCATCTTTGTGGCCCTCCTCTGGACTCGCTCCAGCAGGTCCATGTCCTTATGTTGGTGACCCCAGAGCTGGACACAGTATTCCAGGTGGGGTCTCACAAAAAATGCATGTATGTTAAATGCTATACATGGTTTGTCTTTGGACCAAACAGACAGAAAAGACTTCTAAGATTATCTTTGATACTGCTGCCTGTATGGAGTGAACTGAGGACAGATTGTCAGGTAAAGTGTTCTGGTAGGTGTAGGTTTGAGTTCCACCGCTAAGTCTCCATCAGGGTCAGACCAGCTTCCCCTTCCTTACCATATAATGTTATAAGATTCCCAACCCTAAACTGCCATCTGCTTTTCTTCAGAGTTTGTTCCAAAAATGAAAATTGGATTGGTTCTGGTGGGAGAAGTGTACATAATCCTAAGTACACAACTAGTTACTCTTGCTCAGTAAATCAGTGGCTTAGAAGTTACTATTTTTATTATGTCTTCCTGCAGTTGTGGTTTTAACTGCTGATTTAAATTTTGAGATCATTCGAAGTTCAGTCTTAACTGGAATGCACCATATCCTATAGACCAAGTAGAAGAGAATAAGAAACTTGGCTGTTTGTAGTAGTGCTGATGGGGAGAAGTCTGCCTGAGGATGTGCTCTCCTCACAGTTGGACAGCTGATAGCCAGCCTCTTCTCTAAAACTGAATGTTTGTAGCTCTGTAGCCTTTTTCATCTGGTTGTAAGTCTTGGCTTTGAAGGGCAAGCTAAGATCTGAAGTAAGGGTCTGAAGACTTAGACTACAGAATGATTCCTTTTAGATTAAGGGCAATAGGCCAGGAACCAATACCACATGACATGGGCATAGGATGTCATTTTACAGATCTTTCAGTCAAGCCATTTAGAAACGCATTCTGAGTAATGAATGCATCCAAATGAGATTGGAGGTATTATGCAAGCAACTGGGACTGATATTAAATGTTAAAAATATTGCCAGTAGCTGAGAACACATGCTAGGCTATGATCTCTAAAAATGTTACAGATGTTGCACTTGCTTTTTTTAATTCACTGTTTGTGAAAATGAAGAAGCATCAGAGGAGAGGAACCAACAATCTGTGTAAATGCAGCTTTACCATTATTTTGTATGTTGAGAAGCAATGGATCCGTCTGTAAACAGGAAATAACTGATACTTAGATTAGAATTGTATGATTAAGTTAATGAAGTAATCATATCAGGTAAAATTTTATTGCCATTATAGAATGTGAATGTTTGACTTAATCACAAATGCTACATTCATTTTTAATTGAGCTGTATGTATTCTTCTTAATGGGAGGCTTGAGTTTTTTTCTTGCACACTCAATATATTTTAATTGAGCACCTGATTCCTGCCACCAACACATTAACATCTGGACACTATCTCTTATGCATATAGATGCACTGATTAAAACTCAGCAGAAAAGCAGATAATAGGAAAAGACAACATTATGGAACACTTTCAGCCGTAATTTTTTATTATATATTGAGAAGCTTTTAATTACCTTACTTCATTTAATTAGTCCTGCTACTAGGTCAGTTGGGTTTTTATTGATATGCCATGTTAGCAACTTCACTAATTGGCACAAAATGGTGTGTGACTATACTAAATATCTTGTCTTTCTTGTCCAAAAGAATTTCCTACAATTTTTCGCAATTCTGAGACTTTTTATTTGTTTCAAAATCTTTTCAACAATATATAAAATATTTTGACAGAGTGGCTTGACTTAAAATTCAGCATTTCACTTTTCATTTTTGTTTCTGAGTTAAAGACAAAAAAGATTCTAAAGAAAAAGTATTTACTTCCCAATGTTATAACACTACCTTTTGTAGCTTTAAAATTTTAGTCTTTCTTCAGAAAGAAAAGTGTATTTTAAAACATTCTTTATCATTAAGACTTTAAGCATAATTTGAGCATTTATAAATTTAGTCTGGAAGAAAACCATCAGTGCTGTGTTACTCGAGCTGTTGTACTATAGTGATTTTGGGATCTGTTCTGTACTGGTCTGTTTTAAACCAATGAGTTAACAAGTCTGCGAACTCTGAGTATAGATGAGCTCAAGTTTAAACATTTTAGTGCGTAATATTAATTTCCAGTTAATTAGTAACAGACCTTATGAGAACAGAGACTTTATGGAAATGTAATTATCAAAAAAGTTTTTTTTCTGCATGGGATAATTTCTTTGAATAATTGATTATAGACCTCTCCTTAATTTTAGATTCTTCTATGCCACACCATTTTTTATATTTTTCTTTGAAGATGTAACATATTTGTGACTCACTGATTTCTCAAGATGTATTTGGTGTCTCTGTACCAGGTAAAGAAAGATTAAAGTTTAACTAATAACACTTTTTTGGTTTTCCAAATACTGATATTTCTGTAAATAATTTCTATGCTTTTTGAGTTTTTGGGTAATCTTTCTAATATATGTGTTCAACTGTGTTGGCAGTTCAACAGATAAAGTAATTCGTTATTATGCAATCAATCTTCTCCCCCTAATTTGAGAATAAATGTATTATTAATATGTATGACTCTGTGCTCCCACAAAGACATGATTTGTGGAATAATATGACATTCTACTTATTTAAAATACTAATTTTAAAATTATTTGAAATATAGGTTTTACAATCCTTTCCCTGAAGTTTAACTTAACCACTTTTTGTGATTACACAGTGACATTTTCTTTCCTCTTCAAATCTGTCACAAGCAGTTAGCAGGGATCAATTTGAGCTAGATTTTCTTAGTCTGGGCCGCGGCATTATACATATCCTGACATCCACAGGAGGGCAGCATGGTTAAATTAAGAGAGAAGATGGCAATATAATTCTATTCCAGAAGCTAAATTAATCTCACTTCTATTTTCTCTTAGATTTTCATGGATTTCATTTTTTTTTTAATTTTTAGGTTACAGTAATTTTAGAGTTGAATATCACTGCAGTTTTAGGTAGACAGTTACTTGTCAGAGCAATCCTGTGCAGCAGCAATGGACTGATCCCAGGAGATGGCTCTGATGTTCCCTCATAGGTAGTAAATTCTGTATTCCTGAAGTCCTTCTACAGCTCCGGTAGAATAACAGCTCCGGTTTAGTAACTCCAGAGGAGGGAACAGAGCATTTGAATGTTTTATTTTCTGCGTATTTGTTACGATAAAGAACTTCTGACAAATCCGTGCTGTTGTTATAAGCTTATATCTTTCTTGCATAGCACTTCTTTTTTTCCCTAACCACTACCCAAACTAAAACCATGTTAGGAATTCTTTTTCCTAATTATATTAATCCATTTTAGAAATCCTAAATTCCATGAAGTTACTTAAGTAACTTTCTCAAGGGGGATATATTTTTTAGTGATGCATTTCTGTTGTTTACTAGAGTAAGTCCTGTGGAATTCACTTTTAGATTGTTTGCTTCTGTGTGGCATTTCCAAGGATAAATATCCAATCACATTAATGGTTCTAATTCAAATTACTATATGCTGGAAGCTGTCTCTTCCAGTGCCACAAGACAATTGCTAAATATTACCAGTGGGTGCCAGTTTCAGAGTGAACCCAAAGAGCTGCTTCCAGGCACAGGGAGTTGAGATGTGGAACTGCGCTACTAAGGGCAGATTCCAAAAGTCTAAAATGTTTGAGAAAACCATTATGGAAATTAATTGAAACAAAAATCCATTAAAAAGTTATAAACACAGAGACACCATTTCTAGATAAAGAAACTACTAGAGACAGTAATAGCATGAGTATATGAGAAATTTCTGAGGCTGTATAACTGCATACTTCCCTCTACACCCTGATGAGATCAAGGTACAGGACTGGCTTTTAGGTGGCCACTTCTACATTGTTTTGGAAAGAGGTTTCTTCAAAAGAGGCAAAGTGACATGGAGTCAGAAGACTTTTTGTTTCTTTGGCATCTTTAAAATTCTGCATGTGTTGTGTATAAAAAACTTCTTAAAAATAGATTTTTGAGAGAATTGATTGGCTGGGTCATACTATGAAAGCTTTCTTCCTTGTTTTTACCTTTGTATTGTCATCAAAAGATAGCCAGCAGTATAAAAGTTTTTTTTTTTTATTCTAACTTTTGATGAAAGGATCACTTACAGTTGTTGTTCTGCACCACTTGGTTTCCTGAGGCAGAATGACTCTATCAGAATGTTAGATTAGCCTTGCTATTTTGGACCAAATGTCCATATAACCTGATATTGCGTCTCCCACTGTGGCCAACAGCAGATGACTGGGAAAGTTTATAAGAGTAATCTCAGCACTCTTCCAGACTCCACCCATCTGCAGACCAAGGACTTTCTGAGCAGATTATGACTCTGCATATACAAACATTCAATGCAATTAAATATTTTTTTCTGCAGCCAGTCCAGGAATGCCTAAAATGCACAAGGAAATTTAACTGATTTGTGTTCATGGAAACAAACCATAACAGTTGCATTGCTGTGTGAGAGTGGAATTTAATGTCTGGCACTGTTCCTACATTCCTTAAAGGTGCTAGAAATGTGATGGAGACAGTCCACACTACTGATACGCAGGCAGCATTGTGTTTTTCTGCTTGTGTACATTGGATGGAAAGAGAAGTGGTATTCATGGGTTCCAATGTTTACACTAAGTCTGCTAGACATAGGAGTCTTTCAATGCATGAAGTGTTAAAATTTTAATCCAGAAGAAAATAACATAGTTCCCAAAAAACCTTTTTATTTCTGCATCATGGGGAGATTGTATATCAATTCCAAAAAGGTAACTGCATTTTCCCTGCTTTTTCTCTAGCATACTAAAAAGAGTTATTTTCTGCCAAGTGTACCAAACATTTTGAAATCTTTACAGTTGATGTAGTTCGTTATCAACTACGTTGTCACTGCATCCACAAAAGTTTTACCTCATAGCATTGGCTGAAAAGAACAAACTAAGATTTACTATTCTGAATTGTGCTTTAGAATGAATACTTCTGTCAGATGGCAAACATTTTCCATGAATGTCACATTATCAACTTTTCATGATGCCTAGGTACAGAAAGCCTCTTTCATATATGTTTTTTCAGGTAACTAATTACAGTGGCTAAATTTGGAGTCTTTACACTGTAGGAATGTGGTAGAACCCATGGAAACAGAAGGATGCTTCCAAAGGGTAATTTGCAAAGTTCAGAAGATGAAATATACCCCAAGTACACTGGATCCATACAAGGTGCAGGGAAAACATATTCACTGAAAGTGGCATAGTGGATTGCAAAGACAAACATATTTAATTCACTGCCTCCCTTTGAAACATTTTATTTTCACTTTTTTTAAATTCATGAATGATTTGGGTATTTTGGCACACGGAGTTAAAAGACTGATCAACTTTACAGGCTTCAGAAATGCATTTTCCAATGTCTGGAAGCTAAGGGCTGTTATGAGGCTTTCCTGGATGTTTTTTTCTGGTGCACTAGGACCTCAAGTCTTGCTCTTTTCCACTTTAGTTTCTCTCCCACAGAAGTTAATGTGGTAATGCTAACCTCCTGCACTGGACATGTTGCGAGGAGTAATTGCTTGGTTTATAAAGCACTACTCAAGTGTCAAGCAATGTTCCTGTTAAGGGAACAAAGCTATGTAAGTGAGGACTTGGTAAACTGATTTGTTTCAAATTTTTGCTGATGTTTTTAAATGGTGGTTTTAATTGAATTCTTTTAGGGAATTTTTAAAAAATCCAGCCATCAAGGATTTTAATAATTAGTTTTAAAACATCATAACATTCTGAATAAACATATTCTGTGTGCACAAATTAAAGGAAGGTGCTAGACTGATTCCATATCATAATTTTTGTGCTTCTTTTCAAATCACAAATAGGGATACCAGATGTAACATACCTTCTAATGCCTTTGCTAGATCAGACATACTCCTTTAGGCTAATTCATAAGTATTTTAAAATACCTATTCACGATGATGACAACAAATGTTATGAAAATACTTAGACAATCTTCAGGTTGAAAAATGTATGCATCTTTTTCTTCTTATATGTTTTATTACAAAAAAATTTGCTCTGCTGAGGTCTGTATTCTTTATGAAATTAAAATTATATCAGTTCAAAGGTATCTGTGAAAAGAAATACATGAAATACATAACCACCCAGAGACAACCAAAACCAATTAACATTCCTAAAAGAGTTCATGCTTTAACTGGCCTCTGCCACCAAAGTTTTCAACACCTTTTTATTGTTTCCATGAGTGGATGTGTATAACCTAGAAACAAAAATAAATCTTTCAAACTAACAGGCCCTCCATTTAGGCTTTCTAGATCACAAATAATATCACTCCCTGACTGGAGAAATGGTCATCAGTTTTTCCATGTTTTTCTATGTAATTGCAGTGTCATGTGCTTCCAGTGACATGGAGATGTCTAGGCTGGATACCCGACTACTTCTGGGTGCTCAGATGCTTCTGAGTTATCTAAGGTCTGTCAATGTAAAGAACAATTTCCACAGCTAAAGTGGATGGTCAGGGGAGAGCAGTGGCATTGAAACTTTTTATACTGAATCAACATCAGCATTCAAATTCAGATTTTCACTTTGAAAACCAATCTTTTAGTTGTTCCTGCTTACTGTGCCTTTCTGTTCACAGACTATTATCTTTTTAGATGAAATTTAACCAAGAGTTTAGCTCCAGGGGTGTACCCATATATGCTGCAAACTACAGCTATTTTGTCCATGGGTTGAGACTAGAGCTAATCCAAAGTAAGCTGCATCAAAAAGCAGAGGGTGGATGTCTGCTCCTCAGCACCAGCTGTTTTGCAGTTGTGCTGCATTACCTATTTACATTACAATTAGATTACATTAGAATTAGAGTGCTTTCTACATTTATGTTGCATCTAAAGGATTTAGTTCTTTTGTTGCCTGGAATTCTCTTGAGGCTAAAAGATGTTCTTCTGTTTTGTTAAACACTTACACTTTACATACAAAATAGGTTTCATGATATGACATAAATTGGATTAATAATTCTAAACTTGCCATTGTAGTTACTTCACAGGTTCCATATGTACTGGCATGCATATTCACAAATGTTGAGGCACTCTGGAGTGTAGTAAGATATCGCTGTTAAAGAATCTAGGGATATCTGATACTGTAAGTGAAAAGTTGTTTAGCAGAAAAAAAGCCACACATTTTCCTGTTCATATTATGAGTATCTGGCTAATTGGAATAAATGGAACTATTTTCTGTGGCTGTGATATTTGTATTACTTGACATTCTTCAACATTTCTTTATCCTTAGCAGGCATAATTATTTAGGCTGATTTCTTTTTCATTCCATCTGTAAAAGGCTTATTTAGTTCTCTTTCTCAAGAGCACAGAAAGTACTAAAATGAATCTGAGAATGTTTACAGCTAGGTTTCTTATGACCCAGGTCATATTGTTGTCTTGAATCAGTTTTCTCTCTCGTCCTCAACTGAAGACAAAGAAATTTCTTAATCTTTCGGAGTTAAATAAAAGAAGGAATGCGGTGCAAGGAAGATTCCTTTTATGCAAGGCGCAGGGATGACTGAAAGTGCCTATGGGCATTTGGTCTCCATTGGCTCTCTCAGCGAATGCAGTGATGCCCACGGATAGCCTGTATTGTTGTCAGTTAAATGGGATCATGAGTGTCTGAAAGGTGTTTGAGAATGAACTGAAAATCATTTTCACAAGTGGATGATTACTTCTGCCACATGTTAACCGAACTCGATCAGAGTGGCCCAGATTTTTGAGACTGCATTAATTGCTCTTTCAACCTTGACTGAGGTTTCTCTTTAAGAAAGGCCTTTGCTGGACTAAACTGCTACATGTATTGATTTTTCCTTCTGTATTTTTTTCATTGTTTGTGATAAATGAAGCCTTTTACAAGTAGAGAATTTATCATTCAAGATGTAGATAGATTGCTTCATTCCTTAGAATAAAAAGGCTGGTCTAAAAATGATCTCTGTAGAAGTAATAAGTCCATTCTCATTTCTCCATCAGTGAATAGCTCCCGTATTCCACACACAATTATGTTTTTCAGCCACTCATTAGTGCTTATTTTTTTCATCAAAAAGTAGAACCCTGCAGTCTTGCAGTGAGGTGAGGACTTAGAGCAAATAAGCTACCATCTTCTTTCCTGTGTATGCCATCACATAACTGAAACTGAACTATAATATTTAACAGTGTGGTGTTGCGTCTTGGTAGCACAAGGAAATGTACTTTGAAAGCTATTCAACCTTTATGTATTTACCATATAATGATGCCCAGACTTTTTAAAGAAAATGGATGCTCATTTTGTTTATTCTATTTCTGGAGAAGAAAATTGTATTGACTGAGATGAGATGATTTATAGAACATTTTTATCCACATCTTTCTGTGTTTTTTAGTGAAAAAGTAATTTCTTGTATTTTTACTTGTTTTCTAGGAAAATTAGGTATTAAATGGGTTTATTTGTACCATATTATAAGCGTTGTGAAGGATAATCATGTAAATCTGTGTCTTCATACAAATCCAATTTTTACATTTTTATTGGAAATTAATGAAGAGGGAAAAAAAAGTAGTATCAAATAATGTTGAAGAAAAGAAGAGTGCAGGACTGTTTTTAAGAGAAAAAGTCTCAGAAAGTGATTGCATGGCTTGTACATTTGGTTGCATTTTCATATTACTACAAAACTGCTAGAAATTCTTCACACTGGGGTCACACTTAAATACTCAACATGCTTGATCAAGGTCCTGTTTTCTCTGTGCTGTATAAAAGCAGGTGTATTAGTCTTAAGTTACTGGAAATTAAGCAAGTAATATCAAAACACTGAAGAAGGCAACCACAAATATACAGACTAACTATAAATATTCTTTCTAATGTGCACATGTGCAGATACAGAAATTATGTGCACATTTCTCATTTCTAATATTAATGTATTTTTACAGAATAAAAGTCTGCCATCTGTATATGTTTCAAAGTACATCAAAATCCCGATCTTTCCTAGCTTCTTGTCAGTCTATTTATTAAACATTCTCAAAACATCATCTTACAGAGAAGTCAAAATAAATCTAAGCAATTACTATTGTAGTGTTCAGATACAGGGGAAGTACTGTAGTGTCTTCCTTCCTTGTGTATGGCTGAACTGTAATAATTCAAGAATTATTTTAGATGGTCCCAACTTTGGAACCCAAATTAGAGTGAGAAAAATTGAAGCAAATGGTGTGGTTAATGTTTAGAAACATGGACTGGCTTCTTCTGAATATCAGTTTCTTCTTTGTATTGCACATAATATTTTAACTAAAGAAAGGTAAAGTGTTTGAATGAATGGATGTTCTGTGTTTCTTGTTCCTGTTTAAAATAGTCTGAACAATTGACGTTGTGCATCTTGTACACATTTTTTTTTTGATAGAGTGAGTGGGTCTGATAGGTGAATACAGGTACACATATGGGTAGAGAAATAGCAGGCTGCAGTAGAGAGTTCATGACTGTGAGGGTCTGTTCTGGTTTGTGGTACTGACATTTACCTGAGACTCATAAAAAATAATGCAATTCCCCATCTTAAAAAACAAAACATTCCTCAGCTTAGCTCTAGGACTTAGTTCGTTTCTGATTCTGTTAACCTATTAATTTTCTGCTCCAGTTGAGAAACCTAAGTCTCATTTAATTCTGAAAACTGGCTATTGGAGATTTTTTCTGTCCTAGACATCACCTACAGTTTCTACAGAAAAAGAAGTTCAAAGAGTATTCTAGAATTCTAGGATATTTGGGTCCTTCTGGGTGTAAATATTAGACTCTTGAGTAAGAATTAATCTCTTTATCTTTCAGGAACATGCACACTTAAGATGAGCGCAGGAGATATCCCCTGTAAATGGCTGAAACTTTTTACATTAGAAAAAAACTGTCACCATTAGAGGTGGCACTGGAAGAGGGATTAATAACAGAAGATTATAACTGCATGTCTATAGTGATTTGTAAAACCAGACGACATAAAGTTTTGCATTTCTATACTAAATACCAGTTTTGTGCCATGAATGCTATTTTCCTTTGTTACCTAGTCTTATGTAAAATCAGCAGATTTTAAAGTTAGATAGTTAATGTTTCACTCCTTTGTTTCCTAAGGAGACTCTTACTTAACACCTTATTTGGAAGTAATTTATAAGAGGAATAAAAGTGCACATTGCTATTTAATTTCTTTTTGTATGTTTTCTTACTTTTTATTTTTTAATTTACTGTATCTTGTGTTAGTTCTGCCTGTACATGGTATATCTTACATGAAAAGCAATTTAAAAAGCAGCCCACCTTTCCCTATGGCAAATGTTCTTTTAAGACCTCTTATTTTAAAAGCACCTTTCTATACCAGTCTCAGAATAGAATTAAATTGAAAAATAAATTAACAAAACAGAAAACATTAACACTATTAATTCTGAAAAATCATTAACTTGGTGTTTCTAGGTTTGTGTTGCTCATTTTCTGAGATTTTCCTGTTAGAACATGAAGCCTAGTAATTGTGTACACAAAGCCAATTTTTTTCTCCTCACACAAATAAAAGGAGAGTAACCAAGTGAATCAGAGCTTTAACACAGGTATAACAGGAGCTGAAGAAGGGCAAACGTTGGTTTTGTAATAATAAGGGAACCACTACTTAATCTGCCAAACCATCATGGTTAATAAGCATTATGCTGAACATTCATTTTAGACACAAATTTGTCCTTTGTGATGACCAAAGTGGGAAAGAATTTGCTTGAGTGTACACCCAAGACAGGTATAAAAAGGTTTTGCCCATATCTTCTTTGCCCATTTCACATGAGATGTTGGTTCATTGCTCTGTTTTTTGACCTGAGTTACAAACTTATCGGGCAGCAAAGCCACAGAAGTGATCAGAAAACAGAGGGCAGCAGACCCTATCCTCTTACCAGAGAGGCCCTTGTTCATCTATCAATCATCCAACCAACCATTTCCCATCCTAGTTATTATTTCTTCATAATATATGTACCAGGATCCCCTAGGGAGTGCTCTGTGAAGCCAGAATTCATTGGTCTGAACGGTCGTTGCTCTGCCTTTGACCAACCCGGTTGTAGTAGATCCCTTGACAGAATCTGGCCAGCCAGAAGGGACAGCTCTTGGGTAATATTTTGCTCTCCTGTCAGGTCTTAAGCATCAGATCCTTACCACTCGTAGGCTCTTGCTTACAGTCCCACAGCTTATTCTTTTCTTCTTGCTGTCTTTGTTAACAACAGCACAACATGATCAGAGTGGCAGAAAAAAAAGTCACTATAATGCCAGAAAACTTGCCGCAATTTCGTGGGTAATGAGTGTGCTCCCTCTACCACCAAAGAGTATCAGCATCTGTGGTTTTCTCATCTCAGTGGTTGATACTTCTCATTACATGATCTGATTCAAAGCCTAGAAATTGCCAAGGTGACAAGGAGATGTTGTAATCTAAGAGTCTTTATAGTGAAGTGCTTCTGTTTAGGAAATTAGATTCTAGTTTACTCTGGAAAAAAAATTTAATCTTGTGTGTCTGCTGACATTGTGTTATGTGAACATTTTACCAAACTGACACTGTGGCTGACTTCTCACAGACTAAATAAACACTAGCAAATCTGTAGAAACCAAACAGGATAAAAGCTGTTGGGGAATTTAACTTTTCTAACGTTCAGTATTTCTGTGTAGTCAAAAGTGTTCTACTTTAAGCCATTTTTTCTATTTTTCAGACACAATTGGTGAAATGTAAGTGGTTAGTCTTCCCAAATATGAGGTCATTTGCTTCTGCTTTTTGTGTTATTTTGAGTGAAAAGGAATGTCTCTTTGCATTTTTATGATATGAGTAAATAGAAGAAAAAAATAACTTCTTAAATGTGACAACACTGAAGAAGCAGCTCAGTAGATAGAGCAAATTAATACACAAATTTGTATTGGGTCCTCCTAATGTCATGCTTCATATTAATGCAAAAACACTCCCTTTATTATTTCCTTTGCAGATACTTGTATGCTCTAGGACAGAAGGTTTGGAAGCGATGGAAAAAACGCTACTTTGTTCTTGTTCAGGTTAGTAGTCTGCCATGAAATTTCAATAAAAAGAATTCTTGTACTATCAGTTATGTATGATTTTTGGAGCCATTCATAAGTTAGTATCTTCAGGCAAAGTATGCAGTACTACTCCAAGCTTCTTGTTATTTTTTGTAATATACATACCTAGTAAACAAAAGTGTTACCAAGTTTTACATATATATAAATGGGTCTCTACAGTGAGCAATGTTTCAACTGAAACCTAGAAACTTCTGAATCAAATTTCTGTGACATTGTAATAGCCTGCTGACAGCTTTCTACCAGCACTGCAGTTTAAAATAAAGTCATATTTCACAAAAAGGATTGTACTTACTGTTTAATTAATTTAAGTACAGGGAATGCTGTTCTGCATCCCTTGTTTTATTGACAGAAAACTCTTAAAATCTGAGTCTCCATAAATGTCATACAAAGCCTGCTAATGAGGCTTTTTTTGAGAACTAAATCTTCTAAACTACTTTGCAGAAAGCCTGGTTCCTTTATCACTCTGTCAAACACACTCACCTGGTCTCCTCCTACTCTTAAATGATGAAAATTGTAAGGATGTAAAAGAAAATTACTGAACAAGTTCTTTATTAAAGTAAATTAAAAGCCAAGAGTATTTGCATATTATTCTTGCTGAGCTTGATGTCAATATGGTGGTTTTGCTGGCTTCAGTGGGAATTGGCTTGCGTATTGATAATCAGTGAGTAATGCTTATGAAAAAGTTGGAAAGTCTACAGAAGTCATTTGGGTTCTGATTTTACCAAGATCCTTTGTGAAGAGATGAGGACTTTTTGTGACTATTTGTCAGTGTTGGGAAGATCTCTATTTAAGGCATGGATGTGAAGAGAAAATTATTTAATGTTGCAGAGAAAAAAAAAAAAAAAAAAAGTCTACATGTTCCCTTGTCCTTCATGCTTTACTTTAACACTTGTCCTACTTATCACCCCTTTCACAAATGAAAGAACTTGTTCTTTTCCTCTAAGACACGGGTGTCATCTGATTTTTAAGTTGTACACCTGAGAGACACATAGTCTTTATGTGAGTGCGATATGGAACCATCATCTGGGAGACCAGTTTATTCTAATCAAGTGAATTTTAACTATCTTCTGCTCCCTATGCTGAAATTGAAATACTGGAGGAGAATATGACAGGAATTTTCCAACCGTGATGGGATTTAGTCATATATTTCATTTTAAAACATCTATCAATTCAAGAAAGCTATATAAAAAATACCATGTTAAATCAATATTTACTGTCCAGACAGCTCTGGCTCATTTATGTAGTCCAGCTGTGATACCTACACTGACAATAAGCTGAAGTCAATACATGTGAAATAAACAGTCAGTAATGACCCAGTCTGTTATATTGATATATTATTGACATATTGACAAGTATTCCTTTATAGATTAACTTTTAGCTTACGGTAGTAAAATATGAAGGCCATGAAATTCAGTTCTAAGACAGAGGCTATTGGTATGATTTACACATACTTTGCAAATTTAAGTCAGTTGTGACATTAGAAGAATAATGTTGATTTTTAGGAGTGTGATGTAAGTAATGTGCACCTTCATTATTGCTGCACGTATTAGAAGTTGTTAGTGGTTTCTGAAAGAACAGATCAGTGTTGCAGGAAGGTTACAGAATCTGAAAATTTTAACCTTTTCATTATATTTGTTTTTTATCCTTTGCCATCCAGTCACTTCTCTAAAAGGTTATTCATTTAAAACCAGAAAAAGACAGGGACATAACATGTTTGGTAAAAAGCCTCAGCTGGACCTGCTGTGTTTTACTTCATTTACTGTCTGATAGTATCTTCCTCCAGTAATCAGAATGCAGATTCACTTCTGTCATTTTAATTTCATTTGTTCTAATGTTTGAAAAGTCAGTCATTTGTTTCATGGATAATTTTTTTCTAAACACGCCAACCACGCAGGCTAATTCTTGCTGCTGAACTCCTGGAGTGGGCTGCCCAGTGAAGCCCTGTAGCAGACACCACAGAGTCAGCCTCCAGGTTTGCAGTAACACTTCCTCCCAGCACATTAAACAAGGTCTTTGTGCCCCGTGGGGACATCCGCTAGTGACATTGCTCATAAGTCACGTTCACATTTCTGTGCCTGTCTGTCATACATGCACAGGTTGTTGCTTTTCCACTTTGTTACAAAATAGGTGGAACAGCTGGTAGTCAGGTGTTTGGACATCTGGAAAATAATCAAATTCAAGTAAATGCAGTTGTAGGAAGAGGATTGCCTTTTCTTTTGTCAAGATTACCATTCAAGAAGATGGCTTAATTCTGTTTTTGTCGGAGAATGTGTTGTACATAGTCATGACCTGCAAGTACCAAAAGTATTCTATGAAGTATTTATGCTAATTTGCTGAATTCTAACGCAAAGCTAATTACAGCTCCATTAACTACTAATAGTACACTTAAACCCAGTCATAGATATATATTAAAAGGTAATTTCAGATTGTGCTGATGATTCTCTCTGTAATAAGTGGTGGCAGCCACTGATAGCCATAAGGAAAAGGGGTTAAGAGATTGCAAGTGTAAATAAACTAGTCAGGTTCTGTATTTCTTTATTTTGTTGAGACTTTTTTTTTACCCCAACAAAGTTTTCTGGCATTTTTGTATCTGTTTCTTTGGTCAAGAGACTTTAAAATGTCTCATTTTCAGCTGAAAGATGAAGTCACTGATTGTGACTGATTGTTCTTTTAAAAATAAGAGCATGCACTTGAAATATATTTGAAAAAGTAAACAGCACTATAATGTCTGTCTTGTTATAGATGTAAGGTTAAAAATGAAGATACATAGCCCAGACCTTCCCCAAGCTTATCTTCAGAAACACATAGTGGCTGAAGAAATCTGAAAAAATGGGCATCCTATGCATTTCCACAATTAGTGTCCTCTAGCTTCCCTTTTGCTGGCTCACATTGCCTGTACAGTGTGATTATATGGAATTGTTGGCATAAAAATGTCATGGCATAAAAATCATGAGACATGGATGTGGGTGCTTGCCAGTTTATTTAATGCAACCAAGTAGAATAATTTTAATTTTTGTTTACTGCAGTGCCAGGTATCAAAAATTAAAACTGTAGACTTACAAGAAAAGAAGAGAAGAAAGCTCTCATGAAATATGATGCTAATTACAAAAGATTTAGAGGTGTGTGACTAACCAACAGCTCCCTCCATGCTTGTGCATAAGGGCAAATATGGTTCTTGGGAATATAAACAGGGAAATACCAAGCAGTAATCGAGGTGATGTTGCTGCCAGGCCTAGAGCAGATGGCGTGGCATAGGGGATGAGCCCTGTGTCAGCGTTCCGAGGGGGCCAGCAGACCTGACTGTCCCTGTCCACAGTCCAGCACCCCATTCCAGCCTCCTGGGGCCATCATCTCCAGCCCCAGTGATGCCACAGAAGGGCTGGTCTCCAGCTCCCCACATCTAGTCCCAGCCTTGGCCCGTGCCCAGTGCCTGGCACTGGGTTTGGGGCAGGCCACCCCAGTGCCCGTGGCTGCCCCACTCCTGGCTGGACCCTAGCTTCGAAGCCCTGCCCTGCCAGCCCAGGGAAAATACAAAATCTTTAAACCAAGATATACTTCTTTTCTAAAATATATACTACGAATGAAAGCAAAACTGTGAGCTCAATGCACAAATAGTGAGGTGAAATTCTGCCGTGCCTGTCATGCTGAAGGATGGGCTGGCTGCTTGTAAGAGTCCCTTCTAACCTGAGAATCTGAATTTCTGGATGGGCTAGGTTGTTTTTTCTGTTTATGTATATTTAGCCTGGTCTTGGTATGACCTCCTTAAGTGAATGTACCAAATCTGATGTGGAAAGCTGGCACTCAGTTTTAATCGCCTGACAGTGTCTCTCAAATTCTTATCTCCTATACAACTGCCTTTGCTTAACTAATATATTAATTAAACTTGAATGCCCACGTTTAATTACTCTCCCCTATAGACTTCTGCTGTGGTTCTGGCATTTGAGGCCTGATGGTCGTTTTGTAGAGAGAGCTTTTCCTTTTGCTTGTACAGGCTGTGGCAGGGGATGTTCCATCACCATGCACTGCATACATATAACACAGCATAGTCCTGTGTCAAAAAAGCCCCAATAATTAAAATAATGAAATGTTTTTAGAGCATTATGCATATCATTCTTATTTTCAAAAAAATCAATCTCTTACAGAGAATAAAGGTACAGCACCAGAAAATATATGAATGAAGCTGAAATCAGCTGTCCAAATTTTACTTCTAAAAGGATAATTCCTGAAGTTGTAAGTCTAGATAACAATTAGCTGAGCAGTCAATAGCCAAAATAAAGATGGTCCATCATCTATCAGATGAGTCCTTACCTATCCATAAATTTTACAGATCTGAGGAATAATATTGTAGTTCTGAGGAATAATATTGTAGTTCAAAACAAGGCTGTTGGCCGGGTATCCTACAGCCCTTGGAGATGAGAGTTTCAGAGGTACATACACATTCACTTTCCCTAAGTTTCAAGTGTTCACAGATTCAGTCTTTCTTCTGCTCACCTCTTATAATCTTCCCAGCTCTTCATTTAAGGCTGGGAACACCTCAGTTTTGTTTCAGTGATTCAGCTTTTCCCCTCCCAGCTGTTACATTTATTTCCTTATCTTTCCAGTCACTTTTTCCTCAGCTCTCCTTATTGTTTTCTGTTCTGTCTACAGAGTCTATAACCTCACGGTGATGGATTCTTTTCTTACTGCTTTATTATTTTTTTAATCATTGATGAGAAGTAATTAATGTTGTTCATTGCAGCTGAAAGCTCCTTGGCCTACACAGTGCTGTATCTAGTGAACCAAGAAACCCAGAGATGGGTGCAAAAGATGCAAAAATCAAACTGAAGGTTCCAGTGCTTCCATCTTTAACCAGAAATGGCCAGATCATGTGTTCCTTTTTCCAGTTTCTTGATAATTATGGCACTCCTTCTGCAAACAGTACTTTCATACATAAAAGTCGGGATTTTTTCAGTATCTTGGAATAGATTACTTTTTACTTTTACAGTAGACTGAGAAATTTGGTCTGTACCATAATACCAAGTATTTTCCCTATAAGAACCTAAATGGCTTCCCTTCAATTTCTCATAAAGCAAAAGCCCAAAATGCATTGTATTTCAGGAAACTGCAGAGAGATGTGTTTATGGCTTTGGTTTGTTTCTTTCCTTCATTTTGGCAGAAAGAGGAAAGAACACAAAGTTTTACGCTGTTAATATTTCTGGAGGAAAAAAAAAAAAGGCTGTTATTTTTTCGGTGCAACTGAAAGCTAATTTAAACCATGGTACCTTTGTTATATATTTCTGGAATATGATTCATCAATTAAGAAGTACTTTCTTATCCAGGTTAGCCAATACACATTTGCAATGTGCAGTTACAGAGAAAAGAAATCTGAGCCTCAGGAACTGATGCAACTCGAAGGATACACTGTGGATTATACAGCTCCTCACACAGGTACTTTTCATGATTTTGAAGTATGATACTGAAGCACAATATATGTGTGTAAAACAGCTGATTCAATTTGATCATTTTGATCTAGCACCAAAAAAACCCAAGGTTCTTTGGCAATTATTCCACTAGGACATTCTGATGTTAAAAATCATCTTTTTAGAAGGAAGCTTGTTGTGAGACTAATGAACAATAAACTTTGCACTAAAGTTTCCTGAACCATTGTAAGACCACATAAAATACAAGGAAAAAATTATGAATTCTAGTCAGTATTTCTCTTTTCTATTTTTGATCGTGGTGACATGTGGCAGTGTACTGTGAAGTATATACATAAATAGCATAGAAAGGAAGGTGAATGATGACAGTGCTTTTGAAAGACAAATTACTCATAGTAATCAAAAATAAATTTGAAGTTATCAGAAAAATCTGCACAAGTTAGTATTAAAATGGCAGAAAAAAGCAAAGTTACACGTGCAGAGAAAAACAGTTCTACCTATACGGTGGAGGGTTATAGAATTAGAAGGCTTCTGAAATATTGAACACTGATCTTTGGAAATGTTGGCTCAGTGTTTAGAATAATCAAGAAGGCAAACAATGCTCAGAATGTGTTTGGAAAAACAAAACAATTCAAACAATTCTGTCATAAAGAAATCCCTGTCACAGCCATGTTGACTGTTGTATGCTATTCTCATTACGTGGTCTCAGAGAAAAATACTGGAATGAGAAAAACTACTAAGGAAGTAACAGCAACACTGATAAGAGGTATGGAGCTGTCTCTGTTCAATAAGAAATAAATTTGACAGGGTGTTCCAGCTAGGAAAATAATGCCAGGAAGGAATATATGTTAGAGAAATGCAAAATAGCATATTACACAGAGGAGATGAATAAGAAATAAACTGAAGCTGAATTGAAAGTGGAGTCAGGTAGATATTTTCTCCTGTGACTTATATATTTATTCTACTTATGTGTTACTTCCATGTATTACCATTTGATCCTTATATCTCTAGATTTGATCATATTTTTAGGCTCTAAATACCTATAAAATGTTTTAACACACCCCTCCACACATACATATTCAGAGTAAAACCAATAATGTAATAAACATTGGTGGTGACTAAGAAGTAACATGTATTTATCAAGATTACCTTCTTATTTACTGCTTCAGGTCTTCAGGGTGGTCGAATGTTTTTCAATGCTGTTAAAGAAGGTGATACCGTGATATTTGCCAGTGACGATGAGCAGGATAGAATACTCTGGGTTCAAGCTATGTACAGAGCCACGGGTCAGTCGTATAAGCCTGTTCCTGCAAGTCAAGCTCAAAAGATGAATCCTAAAGGAGGCAATGTCACAGATATATCCCCACTTTGTAAGTTGGCTTTGATTTTCTTTTGTGGCTTTGGTTTTGGTTTTACCTGTTAAAATGTGTAGCAGCTCCCTCAATGAAGTTTAATTAGGCAGAACTTATTCACTAGGCAAATGTGCCTAGCAGTTTGTTGTTAGCCAGAAGCTCTTTAACTCAGATTCTTATTAACAGCAAGGGAAATCCTGACTTGCAGGTCATTATTATAATCCTTGAAAATACAGCAATTAGTTTCATGTTCATTACAATTGACCAACATATTACCATGGAGACGATGTTTGGTTTGCATTATATTTTTCATTAGCCAGCCAGTGTAGGGTTGAATAGAAAAGCATCAATCTATTCTCAGAATTTTTATAGATTTAGGTCAGCTTTATCATACATTGTATGTATTAGTTATCTAAAAATTGCTATGCAGACAGTACCTTGTGAGCTGAAAGGCACTAGAGAGGCTGCTGGATTTTTTCAGCACACAGTGTAATATTAAACTACCTATAAAAAACTTTTTACAGTTACTCAAGTTTTCCTCATCTTTCTTTGAGAAAAATATTGTTTCAGAGAAAATTAAGGTAGATAGCATATATTAAATATATCTTTCAATTTTCATATAATCTCTTTCAGAGTGTTCTGTCATGTCATATATCTGCACATTGGAAGCATATATGCATTTTTTTATTGTTGTTATAGCGGTTGAGTGCAATCCAAGGATTTTTGTAGTAGCCATTGGATTTTTACAACGTCATATGACTGTATACAATAATCCCTCTTTATTATCATATGTCTGTACATGTAGAGTGACAGAAGGGAGATATATGTTTTAGACTAAGCTTGGTTCAATGTCTGAAGTCTGTAACAGGTTGACCCAAACCCAGTCTCCTCCCTCAGTCCTGCTATCACTCAGTCTCACAGCCTTCCATTCATCCCATAATCTTATATCATTTTGATGTTAGAAAAAATGTAAAATGTACTTGTTAAACTCAGTAATATTTGTCTAAAATCCTGACTAGGCTTTCAAGATCATTGAAAAAAAGTTTAGTCTCACAAAAGCACTGATATCTGTTTTTAATCTGAAACAATGTGGAAGGGAATTAATCTGAAGCAATTTGTAAAGTAACCATTCCTGACAGGGGCATTAAGGTGAAGTATTTTGTGGTATGGAAGTAATGTTGCAAAAGCAAAGGTGGAGCAACAGCCAAGGAGTGCTTCTTCTCACCTCCTTCCTGTTACCTGGATCTGGGCTGGGTAGTGGGAGTTCACTGTGTTCCTGCCTAATGTTTTACTTCATATGCGCCAGTCAGAAAGTACAAAAGAAGTGACCATAGTCAGTAGTAGCCAAGGAATTGCTCCTGGTTTTGGACACAGGGTTTACCTGGAAGTGAGAGTAACGAGAAAACTCTGACCACGGGGCAGCAAAAGTCGTAGAGAGAAAAAGGTACAACAAACAATTGCAAGTTCGGATGTACTGAAATTATGTTTTCAGAGATAAAATAGTGATAGTGGTAAAGAATTAAAAAGCAAAATTGTCACATCTGGATATTATTTTAGACATTATTTTAAGGTGACTACAGTTCCTAAGTGGAAACCATAGAAAAAAAAAGGTTTATTTTAAAATTTTAAGGGATACTCTAGAACCTCAAACATCATGTATTTTTCTGTCATATTTATATATCAAGTTGCACAAACTCATATGACTGAACTGTTTATAAATCAAAAATCTTTGGTTACTCTGTTATTTGCATTTGGGGTTAGTGGACTTCAAGGTCACTATGTTGTGATAGTAATTCATAAAATAATTCATAAAATAATTCATAATTCATAAAATTCTTTGCAATAGGATAACTTGTGTAATTTAATTTAATGTGATTTTTAAAATCACTCTTTGACTGATTTCTGTAATGCCCTAGTTCTGTCTACATGAGGAAAATTTTATTATTCTATCTTTCGCACTTGAGGTAGAAATGGGCATAATCAAATTAATCAGTTTTTGAGAAACTACAAGAACTATCTAAACTAGGGTTTAGATATAAAACCTTAAATAATTTTCTAAGACTCTTTATTTACATATACTGTTCTGATTTTCTTAAGGCATCGTCATACTCCTAAGAAGAATCCATAAATGATCTTTTGTCACATTTAAATATGTAAATATTAAATATGTAAATATGCATAGTTTAGGCATTTCCAGCCAATACAAGATCACATTGTTTTAGTTTCCACAGCATATCATGCAGTGCTCCCTCCACATACAGAAAGCAGAAAACCAACTAGGGCTTTGCAAAACAAATGTCAATTAATAGCATTCAAGTGTTGAATGCTTGAAGAAGAGCCTTGATGCCTCTTCTTTATCCTCTTGGAAGATGAAAAATCAACTTGCTCACTCTCATAAAATGTTCAAAAAGAACTTTCAATAACTTGGAGAAAATTAAACATCTTTAAACTCTAGGATGTAGAAAAAAGTCAACTTAAGGAGACAGGTTTCAGTGTTTTTCTGTATTGTGTTTATAAAATATCTTCTGTCATCCTGAAATTTTCTTGATAGATATGAAAAGCAACTGAAAGTGGTCATTTAAGAAATTAAAACATCAGATAATGATTAATACGCCACATACCTAGCAGTATTAAGGTTAGTTCTTTGCTAGTAATAAATACTAACGTTTCAATTCTCCATTGCCTTCTAGACAAAATTGCATCTTCTAAAGTTAATCTTACATTATTAGCTGGAAATGACAATTTGTTAAATGCAAGCTTTTCCTTAAACATTTAACGTTTATTATCAAGTGATTTGTGTAAATAATAATAAATATACTTTGTTTTCACTGCCCTTGCCGTTTTCTATGTTGCCAAGTTCAAAACTTTTAAGAGTTTTTTGAGCTGGGGTAGAGTTATTCCTGTGGCCTATACCATGAAGTCGTTTTGTATAGTAGAAAGGAAAGACAAAGAGATTCCTTTTGTATACCATGGGCTGCCTTTTTTTGCAGTTACTGGTGCTTGGTTCCACATAAGATAATTCCTTGTACAAAAGAGTGCTTAAAATGACATGAATAAAGTCCAGCCACCTCAAATCTAGATCAAAGCAAGTATATCAGGAACTTGTGAAAAGAAACTAGATGTGATTGTAATAGGACAGGCAGGGTCTGCCTGATCTTTACAGCTGTTACCACAAATGGGGAAAATGGAAATGTTACTCTTGCGTGTGCACAGCAGCAGCACTCCAGAAGGCCGGCCTAAAGATCTCTAACTGATGTGCATGTGCAGGCTCTTCCTGTTGATGCTGTATAGCAATTTAGTATCATTCATGTAGGTAGTTTAGAAGAAACTTGATACTCTATACTACCGATGAGCCAAATAAACATTTTGGTGTGGCATTGGAATCAAACTACTGTTATATCCGTCGAATTTCTAAAATGCATACTAGCCAACTTCTTAATTTCTAAGTAAACTAACTTGGTATTGCAGTTTTGTAGTATGAGGTGACTCCAAAACAAAAATGAAGACAGGCTAATGTCAGAACTGATCAAGAAAAAGAGACAGATCTCCAGTTCCACTGTTCTGCATAAGCATGTTGAATACAAAGAACAGAGTATTTAAGGATGGATGTTTGTAGAAAAGGTAGAAGTTTCCCAAGGTCATTAATGTTTCAGGGAACTCACCAATGAAAAATAGATTCAGCTGAGTCACATAACGGTGTGGGAAGTGATCCCTTTCTTAATGAGCAATGTATTAGGAGATTTATTCATATAGTTGGAAAGGCTGTTGAAGTGCTGAACGCTCATAATAACTTGGTCATGACACAGGAGTTAACAGCAGCACATCAGGGGATTGTCATGTCTTAATCAACAAATATAAAGCCGAACATCATTCTGATCCTACACACTCTTGAGTTTGGAGATGGTCTCTTTGTGAAAATATTTGCAGAGAAGAAAGGTGAGAAGTTAGGTGAGAAATCATTTGATCTGAGATGTATAGCTTTCTTCATCTCTTTTTTGGAATCACGTCACATCAAAACAGCTCACAAAAATAATTTGACACTTTTCAAAGACCGGTTATAACTGTTGTCATAAAAATACTGTTTAGAGCCCACGTACAAAACATCAGATCTTATTTCTTAAGTAGCAAGGGGTAGCAAAGGAAGTCAAATAGATAGGCCATACATCGGTATTACAAAACACCAATCCAGTGACAGCAAAGTTGAAGACATTTCCAAGTGAAATATCCATTTGACCAGAAGACCTCCACAGAGGAAACTTGTATGGACATTTAAATCATGCAAGTGGAGCAGTTAGTGTTGTGCAATCAAGAAGAAAATGCAGGCAATTTGCCAAATTAATTAATGCTTTGGAGTTAGTCATGAAAATATAACTAACATTTTCAATGTATTTGCATATACCAATGATAAACGCTTTAAAATTTCTATCATAGTTTGATAATGTGGGAATAAATTATGAACTTTATGGGATTTTTAAATGTTATTTGTATCACTCTCAGTCTTTGAACAGGCTCCATTAGAGACTCTGCGAAAACCAGAATATGATTAATATTAATACTGGTGTCAGGAGACGTACACACAAGAAATACTGCTGCTTAAACTAACGGTGGCATTGCTCAGTTTTGGAATAATTTGTAATATTATTGTAATGCAGTTCTTTTAAAATAGTTCTCAGATGTTTGCATCTGTATGTCCGCTTAATTGAGTTTTTAGAAACAAATATATTTTTTCATTTGACGTAGTTTTCTCAGCAGGTGTGTCAGCTTTATTTCCATCATACCCTTTGCCACCTGGAAGAGTAGAGTAACTCCAATCTCCCTGCATGTTCCCCCATTCTCCTTTATGTCTGTTTCCTGCTTGCCTCCAACTGCCCCCATCTTCCTTTTAGAAGGAAAATGTTAACACTGGCCTCTACCACCTTAGGCATTCAGTAAGTCATCTTTATGCTCTTCTCCTGTACTACTCAGAAACATATAAAAATTATCTACTATCCTCTTCAAATCTGTCCTTCAGCAAAATACTGACAATCCAATGGTGGTCAGTGTGGTATCCCCAGCCTGACAGTCTGTATGAGCCAGCTGCTTTCTCATTCTCTGCCACTTTCTCTGCAGCAGTGATTTCATGGCCTAAATTATAATGTTCTGAGGTCATAGATTGTCTCTTTGGCCTGTGTTTCTAAGCATGTAGCACCTTGGAGTCCTGGTCAATGATCAAGAGTCAAAATGTTCCCAATATAAGCTGTCACTATCTGTCTGGAGTGGCACTTGAAGGAATGTAATGCGTGTCTTGCCACTGTCTTTTCCAACCAGTTCCAGCCCCTTCTGTATCAGTCATAGTTCTTACCCTACTCCTCCTAGTCTTTAAATCTTTTTAATCTCTACAATACTGAATTTCTTGCCTCTACCTGCTCTTCTTTCCTGCCTGCCTGAGCTAGTTCAGACTGCTTCCACAATGTTTAAACTCAAGCAGGAGTGTCACTGAGAACCACAAAAGGGAGGAGGTCACCACTTTGCTATGCCAGTTCTTGTAGTTCACCCTAGCATACAGTAAATGCTGCAGAAAATGTGTGTTTGCTTCTGGGCTGGAACAGGGCAGAGATGATGTCTAGGGATACTAAGAATCACTTGAGGATGTGCCATAAACAAGAAATTCTTGGTAGTCTTAATTCAGTCAACTCTGCTGAGTCACTGGCAATGTGATGATTCTTATACCCTTTGCAGATGGACTAAAGTTGGAAGTTTCTTGCAAAGACAGCAACAGGCATATTCAGGATTATATTCTGCCAAAATTAATATTCTTGTCTAAAAGAACACCCAAAGAATTTGCTAGAACTCCTGCAATAGGTTTTGTATGTTTTTACCATCATTTGAAAATATATTTATTTGTCCTATCTTGTTCCAAAAAAAAAAGTGTAATTTTTTCATTAACGGTTTTCGAAAGATTGAATAAATACATAACCTGCAACAGGCAGTGAAACATGTAAATAGAAGTCAAAACAATGATTTTGAGATAAAGGAAAATTGAAAAGCAGGACAACAAGTTCCATTAAAAAGGGAAGGAAAAACTAATTGTGAAAGCACAGAAGAAATATTACTGCTTCAAAGATCTCCCCAAGTATCTTCTCAATATTTTCAAATATTGAGAAAGCATAGAGAAAAAAATGTATTTCTATTTTTTTATTAACTCTGTATGATAATATAGGACTCTTTATGTTTTCTGCATTTGCGTGTTGCTTGAACAGGACAGCTAAAGATCATTTATGCAGGAATTTGAAAAATGCAATCACTCTAACAATTTTTAAAAGTAGGGTGTTGATTTTCTTCATCATGGCCATACAACATTTATGAATTCCTCATAAACTTTGTTCAAGTTCTTACTTTTATTTAAGAATCCATTTTATTTCTAAATATTTACCAGTTACCTCATATGTACAGCATAACAATGAACAAAAATGTTAATGTATTACACTAGACCTATTTTTCTGTTATTTCTTGCTTGCCTACAGCTGGCAAAGGTAAGTTTTTAGTTGTTTTTCTGTTGTTAAAATATATTTGCTAACAGATCTTCTGTTGCTATTTGACAATGTTATTTGTGCTGTGTGATTCACTTAGAACAATGTGAAAGTCACAGATCTTTATGTAGAATTAAATCTAGCAAATATTTATACTTTTAAATAAATACTTTTGGTTATTTTGTCCAAATTGTGTAATATCAGATTTTGCTTTCACAAGCTGGAGGTCACCTTACACAGTCTAATCATCTGGATACTGTATCAGTATGTTGAATCTGTTTCTTTTGCAACATCCAGCCTCCTGGATTTCAAAATACTTAATTGCTTGTCAGTACTTATAGCTTCTCTTTTTAAAAAGGGACATCTTTTGTATTTGTGTGATTAACCAGAGAAAAAAATCCAGACGATTAGTTTAAGAAAGATTCAGCTCTATATAATTTGTAGGTGATATCAATGGCAGAAAGAAATATTAATACTTTTTCTTGCTATACTTTTTCTCTCTTGCTATAAATAGTGTCGTGATAAACCAGATATTCTTATAAGAAGGAAAACTTATAAGAAATGTAGAAATAGTCACACATTAAATATAATGGGTTTGAAAGAGTTTTATTTGTTTGTGGTCATTTTGGGAGCTATAGATAACTTCACATGTTGTTCACTACTTTCAGAAATGTATTGTGTTGATATCGGTTGTTTATCTTTGAATTAATCTGTTTAAATACAGTTTAATTGCACTAATTAAGAGAGAGCATTTCCTGTACCTTTGTCAAAAATATAAGCCAGGTTTGTCAATAATGGTAGCCTAGTCTAATGCTCATGGAAATAATGCTAATCTATGTAATCACATTAGCTACAGATCTTTCAACCATTAAAAATACTCGCTGCTATTCTCTGGGATGATGGTCTCATACCTTACACCATCGACATATTGTCATACTGTTTATTTGCTGCATCCACCTTGGTGAAATCTGTCACATGGATGTGACTCTTGCTTTGACAATGCAAAGCCAAGTGATATGAATTAGTTTCTGCATCTTTCTGGGATGTGATGTTGCAGATCCTTCAGCTTGAATTAAATAATTCTCCCATCCACAAATACAGCTGAAAGTTGGACTTGACATGGATCAATATGATCTGGGGCTAAATTTCTAAATGTGACTGATTATGTTAGCATCATGCCCACAGATCAATATTGAGTTTTATTATGAACCTGACTCTATAATTGGGTTTAATCAATAAACTTTTGTCTCCTTTCTTTAGAAATTTTAGATTTCTACTATGCAGGTTTTCAAAATTGCATTTAGGATACACTTAGATCTATACTTTCCTGGTAACGAATATAAAAAGACTTAGGTCTGAATTTAAAGGAACAAAGAGCTAAGACCCTATTGAAAGGGGAAGTCAATTTTTAAGTTGATAGGACTGTTCACCCCAGTACAGTCTATAGAATCCAAGACAGCTAATGTGCTAATACATAACTAGTCCTTTTGGGCACTGTAAGGCTTTTTCTGTCCATACTACATAGATAATTCACATTGAAGACTTTGACAAAACATAGCATTAATGAAAGCAATCACTAGAGCTTCTCTTTTGATAAACCCGCGGGGTTTAAAGGCGTTGAAAGATGCAATCTGTGAAGAAGAATAAATTTGGGCCTTTGATTGAAGTGCCATTTGGGATGGTATGTTTTCTCAATGTATTTACACAAAAATGCTGCTCCCTTTTTCAGTACTCTTTGCTGGAAGGTTGAAGGAGCTCTTTGCCATTACTACATTAAGGTTTGTCTCATTAAAAGCCGAGTACAAAAAGAAGGCTGGAAATGACCTAGCTCGAGCCAGTGTGTTCATTTCTGCTCCAGTTTGCCATTTGAGAAGTAGGCTTCAAGCCATGATGAATATTTCTATGAGTGGTACTTTGATCTGCAGTAAAGATGCTCTTTCTTTTCTGAAGAAATAAATGCGTAAACCTTTTTTTTTCTTTTTTTCTTTTTTTTTTCTTTTTTCTTTTTCTTTTTTTTTTATGTTTTCTGATTATTTTGCTAAAATTAGAGAGCACACAAAACCAGGAAATAACAGAATATTTTTGTTTTCTACTCATAACATTGTTTTTAGATTGTAATATTTGAAGACTCCACTAGAAAACAATGCTTTAAGAATTATTTTAATGTACTATGTTGTGTTTTCTGGCAGCCTTTCTAAATTTTGTTTAATCTTTCTGTGGTTAGCAATCTTTTTTTCACTGTTACACTCTATAGATTGGTATGATTGAGAAATAACTCAGTAATAACATCTTCAGGTTAAAAAAGCAAAATTCTGTAAGTCACCTGCAGGCATCTACTTAAGTGAGTTATTTCTTGGAGATATTTTCAAGAAAGCTTGCATACTGAGACTTATGTACCATGCTTACACTTGTGTTTGTAAGTCTGAATACACACACTCACATGTATTCGGCACACTTTTCCTTTGTATAACAGATACAGACCGTGGTCAGAAGCATGGCATGGATGAGTTTATTTCTGCTAATCCCTGCAAATTTGACCATGCTTCCCTCTTCAGACTGCTTCAGAGGCAGACCTTGGATCACAGATTGAATGACTCCTATTCTTGTTTGGTGAGTACTGAGTGGAAGATAGATATAAAGAAGTGAGAAATAGTTGTTACAAAGTAGTCCTTTCTTCTTAGTTCATTCAACAGCTGCAGTTGTAGTTGGAATAAAGGGTCCAATTGATTGGTTTCAAATTTGAAAATTATATACTTGCAAGCCACTGCTGTGCCACTCAGTAGAAAGCAAAGAGACACAAACTGTCTCCAATTTTATCAGCTGAAATTTACCATGCCCTCTGTGGAGATTTGAATAAAAACAGAATGTGTTGATAATGGTACGTACTCCTGTGCTACAATTTACTGACACCTGTACAGGCATTTTATGGTGCAAATGAAGTTGCCTCATGTCAGACATTTTCACCTGTCTTGTAATTCTTATTCCACTCTGGTATGAAGAAGGAAAAACACCCAAAAAGGGAAGCAGATCCACAGGCATTACAGATATGTGGGCATATATATGTTACCTGAATTGCAAGTAACAAATGGGAGGATAATTATTAAACAAAACCAAGTAGATTGTGAACTCTATATCAAAATGAATGTTTTTCACATTCAAAGACAGCTATAAATGATAAGATATTGGCTGCAGTTTCTCTTTCCTACAATCATTTTCTATTCTATGCTTTGACTAGTTGAGGATGGGTCTGCTTCAGGTTTTGTTTTCATTAGAGAAAACCAGAAACAATCTTGTGGAAGTCTGTTGGATTATACATACTTGTTAAAGAGGTTTGTATGGATCAGACTTCCTGAGGCTTTATTTTTCACCTGGTATCATGTCTGAAATAGTGATCCCTCACTAAGGACCTAAAATGCCTCACAGCACATAATTTTTTCAACTTTACTGTCCCAAAAGCAACAAAAAAGGGTAACTTTTTTTACTTCTTTTTTCCAACTTTTTTTTACATTTTTTTTTTCTGTTTGTCTGACTGGTCATATAATACAAAGATAATAACAGGAATTTTTGGGCTTGTTTACAAGTGTTAGAAAGGGGAAAAATGATGACAGTTTTTGATGACAGTTGCTTCCTTTTTAAAATACTACTAGATAAGTATGTATAGAAAAGTTAAAGGACTCATTTTCTGTCTGTGGGCTGCACATTGAATCAAAGAAGAGGCCCGAAGGTACATCTGTACAAAGTAATTGGCACTCAAAGAGAAAATGGTTAGCTTTCTAACAGTGCATTGGGGTCAAAATCTTTTTTTATAATAATAATATAGTGAGACACTTAATATAACCTTGAAATCAGGAACTTTTAGAAGAGGTTAGGTGAAATGCACAGTGCTATAGCAACCATAAAGCAGATGTATTTCTTATAGTTCTTTTTTAAATTCAGCATTTAATAAGTAGAATGCGGGATAATTTTTTTGTTGAATTGCATATTTAACTGTATTTTTTAATTCAAAAAAATGGGGAGTGTCAAAGTAACAATAGAATACATGGACATATAAGTGTGATTTTTTTTTTCCCTAACAGCTCGTTTCCTATATTTTTTTAAAAACAACTCATCCCTTTATTTCAACAATACAGAATAACCACACATACAAAAAAAAAATTATAGGAATTAATATTATGCACAGTTCTGTATTAAGTTACTATATGACCTAAACTTCTTCAATTCTACATTCTTCTCGGCATTGGGAGAGTATTGCAGAGGTTGGAGGATTTCTGTGTTTTGGTTTTGGGGTTGTTTTTCAATTACAAAATAAAAAATATGCCGTTATCTAATACCCTGTAGGATAGAATTGTTATGTGTTTGTGAGACTTATGCATGCTATGGGATTGAACAAGGGCAAGGAAGGAACACATTTATATGAAAATGACCACAGAAACAGATCTCTTAGAGAGACTGAAGTTGAAGTAATGAGTTCTTTAAAATTTTGTGTTCTTGTCAGAATTTTCTCCTGAGCAGAAATTTTAATAATAGTTTGCTTTTGTTCTGCTAGGCAATGATATGCAACATTTTGTTATGTTTTCCATAAAAATGTAGCAAGAGATGTGTGACAATGATGATGTGTTGGCAGAATACCAATCACAGTAATCACTGTTGATTATATCTAGGGCTACGATGCATATTATTGCAGAAATTCAGTTAAAATCCATTTCTTTCTTCTTTCAATAGAATAACATATTTTCTTTGAAACACAGTGTAACCTACACAAGGCATTACAACATGACAAGGTATTAGATTAAAATGCAGAGTACTGTTATGGGTTCTGTAATAAAGCTAAGTTTCTTTAGAAACAGCTGAAGCTCCTCAGAGGCAGTGGAAACACCAGTTTCAAAGAAATTACTCAGGAACAAACAGATTTTTTAAATATGAAATAACTTTGAGGTGTCCTTATTTGCAATAACATGTTCAATTGAAGAGCTGGGGGAGAATATAAAATTTAAATTCCTGTCCCTTGCAAGTTTTTAGTAAAGTTAAAACACAAATGATTTAAAACTGATGTGAATATATTTTTAAGTGTTGTTCAGTAGTATTTTTGCTGATATTTGTATAAGTATTAAACATCTGAGCTTGCAGAAGTATTCACAAGCAATAGACAAATATTGGTCTTCAGCTGCTATGGTGATGTTGTAAATTAATGACTTACAAAATTATTTTTCTTATTTAAGTTATTTGTATGTTTGAGTTCAGGTATTCCTCAATCTCCCTTAACCATTTGGCAGAGATGATGAGAGGGAAAAATCACCACAATTGAGAAAAGAACAAAGAGAAATGCTTATTTAGAACAGCTGTGCAATAGTTGTAGTTTCCCAAGGTTTATGTTTTTCTCTGTGCTATTTTTTATTATATTTATGCATCAAGAACAATTATATTTTTTACACTCTGGATTCACTCAAGAACTGTTTTTGTGTTAAGGAGTTTGTACTTTGTTTGTGTCTGTGTTTGGGTTATGCCATTCTGGCCTCATCAAGACTCTGCCCAAGAAAGCCCTCAGTATACCTGAGAATATCTAATTATTATTTAAGGTCAAATCCTACTCATTTTACTCAGGTGACTTTCAAAAAACTACCTAGCTTTGTATCTCTTTACTAGTAAAAGTTGTTAAAAAGTTGTTAAAAGTGCATGCATATTACATTAGAAACAAGGTATATGGTCAGACTGTGATCAAAACCTTAAAGTTGCGGCCACAGAGAACTGACCATCCAGAAACTGTCTTAATGTCCACGTAAGGGACATTTAATAACCCTCAGCATTACCCAAATATTCACTTGTAGCTTAGAAGTGATTGCTTGAACAAAATTAATAATTTGAAAGTGTTAATTTACTTTTTATTAGGTATTTATGTAATTTAATCCGTACCAGACTTTGAATGTATTAGTGTGGGTTTTGTAAACTATATATTTCATAATAGTGGTTACTTAGAACTGCAAATAGTTTCCGGACAATTAATCCTTTCAGTAAGAGGGCTATTGTTGGATCTGGCTTCTTCCAGTGCCATCAGCATTAGTCAGATATAAATCATTCCAGTATAAAAATTTTATGTAATGGACATAAAAATATATGATTCCATTATTTGGTTTAAAAGCTGAGAGTGGAAACAGAAATCTCAAAATGTTGTGGGTTTTTTTTGCCTTTCTCTTTCAGGGCTGGTTTAGCCCAGGTCAGGTCTTTGTATTAGATGAATACTGTGCTCGCTACGGAGTGAGAGGCTGCCACCGCCATCTTTGCTACCTTGATGAATTGATTGAATACTCAGAAAATGGTTCTGTCATTGATCCAACCTTGCTCCACTACAGTTTTGCATTTTGTGCTTCTCATGTTCATGGTAACAGGTAATTTAATGATATATTTTTAAATTCATAGTCTTTAAATGCATAGTCTGGGTGAAAGTACGTATAGGCTCTTATATTCACCAGGTAGGGAGGTAGGCGCACTTCAGAAATCAGTCATGAAAGTTTCTTCAGGGTTATTGGAGGCTCTGTACAGATTACTGTTAAAAAAAAAGTCTCCTTTCAGTGTGTACTGTCTTAATGCAGTGTGTTTTCTTGGGCATTATATAGGTACAGGCTGCTTCAAGGATAAAGGATATCATCTTGTTAAAAGGATTCTTCATTCTGCATTTATGTTGTGTTACTAAATGGTATTTTCAGTGAACATTTTGAACAATTTTGCAGTTTAAGGGAAATTTTGACTCTTTCTGCAGTCTGTAGCTTGGCACCTAGTCACACCATACTGTGTTCTCCTGGCTGTGCTACCACAGAGTAAAATAACATATATTGGGAATTTGGTATGACCCGCAGACAGGAAGAGATATGACACTTCTGAAATCCTTTCCACTAGACAGGTAGACTGCTTCAGAAGCTTGTGATCACAGTGATTCTCTTGGGATGATGTCTTCATTCCACTTGCAAGTGAAAGACTTAGAAGAAATTAAGTTGCTGCTTTGCTATGCTAAGCACATTATTTAAAAGAAGCTTTGCTTCATCTGTATCTTATTCCAAACTGTGAGAGAACTATCTCTGCTGTTGAACAATGAGTGTTGCAGATGGGATCATTGGGTAGCTCAGGTTGGAAGGAACCACAGGAGGTGTCTAAGCAAACCATCTGCTTGAAGCAGGGTCAGTTACGAGGTCAGACCAGGTTGCTCAGGGCTTTATCAAGTCAAGTCTTCACCTAATTTCAACCTGTCTAGTTTCAGTGTAATTATATCAATTGTCTCTTGTCTACCTCCCAGTACGCCTGGGGGGCTGTCGTTTGGTCCCCTTAGACCAAACCTCCTAATCTCCAGGCTGAACAATCCCAACTCCCTCAGCCTCCTCTCAAAGCAAGAGCTCTGGCCTCTGACTATCACAATGGCCATTCACTGAATTTGCTGCAGTTTATCCATGTCTTTCTTGTATTAGAGTGGGGAGTGGGGCAGGCAATCTATCAAATTATAGGAGAACATGCATTTATACCCATTCCTTGCACTGGATTTGTAGACTGCTTTACAAGATATGTTTAAAAAGTTCAAAAATAGCAAGGGAAAACCCAGCAGGTCCTCCCAACTGATCAAATCCTGCCACTAGAGGTAAACCTCACAGCCCCAAAAAGCAATTACTGTGATGCTGTCAGTAAATCCCCAAAACTAAATCTTGGTAGGAATTGGAAAAGAGAGATATTTTCTTCTCAAGATGTATGCTTATGTTGCTTTTCAACCAGTCAGCCACAGAGGCCATTTTATTTGTATGGAAGCCAGAGAAGAAGGGGCAATCCTTAGGAAGGATATTGTTCCCTTCATTGGCTCAGAGAAAGCCTCATCTGGAGCTGGGCGTTTGTCACCCGAGTGATTTCGTAGTGGTAAATTGACAATATGTAATCCTTGATAGTAATATCCAAAATTGAAATGTTTTTGAATGTGCTTGAAATACTGTCAAGGATCTTAACATTCACACTGGTAAGTTAGGAGATTTCTGGCTTTTACTGGGTAACCTATTCTCTGTAAAAGCATGCTTCTTTGTCAGTTTCTGAAGAACCTAACACATTCGTATTTTCTATTGAGTCTAAGTCTTTGTTGCTTCTCGCCTTTTTATTACTGGTTCCAACCTAAGAAGACAAATATGCGGTGATAATTGCTCAAACTTATTTCAAGAATTCAAAAGAAAGGTAGATACATTTCTTTTTATTTCATAATTTGAGTGAAGGACAACAGTGCGCGCAGTGCATGAAAATATCTCAGGGAGCACATCATTTACACAGTGGTAAGCACTCTGTATTCTGTCTGTTCCTACTGTACAGATACTCTCTGAATAGCATTACGAGTGTTTTAGGAATAAAAGAAGTGTTGAACAGAGAGGGTCTGACTAGAACTGAGATATTGTAAAAAGGAAATCAAAAGAAACATGAAGAAAGAAGAAAAGTAAGTCAAGGACAGAAGCAGACACGCTCATTGAGAATGACAGACACACATATACAGGCACATAATATATCCACTCATTCATCTACCACAGCACTAAGAAATAGTGAAAGGAAAAAAAGGATTTCACAGACAATGCATGACAGGCCAAAGTTCTAGGCTGGTCCCTGGCGTTATACATCTTAGTTTTATAACTCAGGCTGGGAATTAGAAAGACCACAGAACAAAGAGCTTTATGCTCTGGGCACGATATATTTAATTTATATGTCATCTTTGCTTCACAGAGGGATCTTAGACCCTCCACTAGCCTGAGAAAGATCATCAAAATTGATCTTGAAGTCAGGTGATGGAGGAGCATGTAGAAATGTAGCTGTATCTGTAGTTCATATTGTCCATTTCTTTAGGTATGTATTTTAAAATAGTAGGCAATTTAGCGACATCAGTCAAACGATCAGATACAAGTGTCACTCACCTTCATTTCTGGTAGTCTGGTGAGGAGGAGCTCAAGGACAAATCAGAGCAAAGCCACAAAATATACCAGAGCCATGCCAGGACATATGGTGAGCACACCAAAGACTATGTCTGATTTCTTAAATAAAACTGGTGAGGAAGCATTTTCATACAATGGATCCCAACTGGCTATTAGTCATAGACACTGTCTGAGATCTCTGTCACAATTGTGGGATTGCATGTACAGAGTACTGCTCCGGGTAAATATTGTGAACAAGCCTGAATCAGCTTTGGCTCTTTCTACCCTTCATGCTTCTAAAACTCTTCTGACATTTTTTTGATCCTTCAAGTATCCCCTATGCTCTTTTGCTGCACCCAAAGACTTGAAACATAACCGCTGTTTTCATGCTGCAGGCTATACTGCTCTTGCAGCCTGTAACATAATAACCATGCGTTTATTTCAAAACACCTGGAATAAACATGTAAAAGTAAATTGTTGTCCTGGAGCTTCAGGGGCACTGTGGAGCATAGGGGAGACCTGAACTGAGCTCTGGTGTAGGCTGTATGCAGCAGACCTTGTTCCTGATCTCAAGACCAGAGAAAACAGTCCCTAACAACTTCCGGAGTTGAAGATACAGGTAACAACTTCTGGTAGATATATCAGGCATACGGGTAATTGGTATGTCTTTTGCCGATGTTGTTGATTTGGGAACAGAAACATTTAGTCAGGGTTGAAGACAATGTGCTGAGTCCTAGAATGAGACATTCAGGCCTTTTTTGTGCCTTTCCTGCTGAAAGAGTTAGTCCATTACAACTGGGCTAACAAACTGCTTACGTAGAAAAGGCGTTTCTACTTTTTTTGGATAATATTCTTAAGATATTCTCTTCCTAAGTAGCCAAAAAGGAAAATATTTTATTAAAAGAATAGCCTTGCTATGTTTAAACAAAAACAAATCCTTGTTTCTGAATCAACTATTTTCATTTCCTCCAGTAAATAAAATCATCTTTCTTTGGTTGTACTTCCAATTCTGTGTAGCTTTACACAAAAGCATCTCCTTTGGCTTTTCATCACAATGTTTTTCTTTTGAAATGTTCCAGTATATGGTCTCCATCCAAGTCATTATTTCACAAGTATACTTTTTGCACTGCAGTTATGCATACACGTGTGTGTTGCTGGTGAAAGTGAAATGGGCAGAACAAGGAACTATAGGATATCCCTAAATGCTGACATTTAAGTCTAAACAGTCCAGGTAGGAGCTATTGTTTTCTTCCCCATCGTGTTCACTCTTGTCTACTTTTCATGCTGTGACTTCTATTCAGTCCCTCTTGTCTGAAATGAATGCTGGTGGGTATCACATGAAGTGCAAAGTGACTTCTTTACACCTGCTGAGTTACAGACTGAATTGAAAAATTCAAAATTCAAGCAGTATTCCCTGGTTATACTTTTTCCTATTCAGAAAGATACCTGATTTACTGGAAGTTCAAATATGAGAAGTGAACGTGAAAGTACTACAAAAATTAGTATATAACCAAAGAGAAATAGTTTCTGTCTTCCTTGTAAAACCTTCAGCACATGTGTGTTTCTATAGAAGAACAGTCTTATTGAATCAGGGTTCTTCTAAGCCAGTCAGTCATCCGTCTCCAGCATTGACTTGCTTGGAGTAAAAGAAGGGTAAGCATATGCAATATTTCCTGTTTCAAACTCCCAACTCTTTGTAGCTCAGAATAAGCCTGTTTGATAACCTGGAGTGAGCCTTTGTTTCAGGTACTTGTCCACTGCACCCCTGAACCTCTGTAAGCCCTTTTCACCCTCAACACCTTTGGCAGCAAATTCTACAACTCAGCCTCCTCTTGCTTGAAGAACTCTTGCTTTGAACTTGACTCCTACACATCTCATTTCACGCTCTGTTGCTATTGGAGAAACAGAAGAGAGAAAAGAAAAATCCTATTCTGTCATCTCTTTGCTATTTAAGATTTAACATATATGAGTGAACAGTGCAACGATTACACTGGATGGAAGTTTTCTGCTAGTTCCTTGTCCTTTTCTGGTGATTCCCAAAGATCCTGACTGGCTTCTTTGCTACTGAACAGGACAGTTTCATGGAATTATCCATCATAACACCAAGATCTTCATTCTGAATAACAACTGATTTTTCCTTACATTTATCTGTGTTTACTGTTTTATTGCTACCTGATTTCACAAGATCTTTCTGGAATTCCACACTATGCCATATAACTATCATTACAATTACATTTGCTGTCACCTCAATTCTTACCTGTTAGCCAGGTCATTTATGAATAATGTAAAATAGCACGGGTCTCAGTACCGATCTCTGCAGAACTCTGCTAGTAACATTCCTTCACAACATGGACTCAGCACTCCAATTTTAAATGTAAATGTAAGGACTTTTATTCAGTGGCTGCTTAATTGCCTCTAAAAGCTTTTTGTTAGGGACTCTGACAAAAGAGCTTTGGAAATCCAGGTACCTCATATTAGTCAGGTCACACTTACCCCACCTGTTTTTGATCCCTTTAGAGAACTTCAAGATCAGAAGGTAAGATTTGTCTGTCTCATGGCTTCAAAGCCATGCAGACTTCACAATAGGTAATATTAACCCATTTTTCTTTACTTTTATACTTAAATAAAAGGATATTATGGTTCCTTGCATTAAAGTTCCTTTAATTTTTTGTGATGTATGTAAAACTTTCTGGCCTGTAGTTCCCCCTACCTTCCCTGGAGACTTTTTCTGGTTTTTAAATTGATCTCATGTTCTCCCGGTCTAATTCCTTGGGAGGGTGACAGTTCTTGGTGAGAACTTTCACGAAACCATAGGTAATTCAGGTTGCCAAGTGGTCCTGTCAACTCACTGCTGTCCGTTTTTCTAATTTGTTCTGTAAGGTTTTTTTTACTTGCTTTAATTTTTAACAGATTCTGTGCTGAAAATTAAGAATTCTTTTTCTATGAACAAAGAAGGGTTCCAGCACAGAAGTCTTCTTCATAATAATTTCCTTCATAATAATGCAAAAATTCATTTCCTCTCTGTGTCATAGCCTTGCCCTCTCTGAGAGCTACTTTTAGATCATTGCCATTATTTGTCCCTGTAGACTCTCTGATAGGCTCCTTGCTTCTGTTACGCTTGGAGGAAATATCTTAAAGTGGAACAAAGGAACACATAAGAGAAATGAAACTATGGAAACTTTGAGAGTGATATGCATTCATGTATTTCTTTTCATGTTTCAACGTTTTGTGAAAAGAACCATTGATTGCAATTTTGCACTTTGTGTCAAGTGATAGAAGAATGTTCAGAGAAATAACCCCTTTTAAATCTGGGACAAGAAACTTTGTGAAAATAAAGAAAATAATATCATTACCTTGTTCTAGCTCTTCTAATATTTTTTTCTGGAACTTCTGAATATATATTTCCTTCTGCCCTAACTAACTTAACTCTAAAGTAAGGTTGTCTGTATCTTGATGGTTTCTCCTTCATTTTTATCTTTCATAAACAATACCTAATAAGACTTAATCTAAAGTTCCAGAACTTAAGTCAGTAGTTTCACCATTTATCTGCACAAGGTCACCATCTGACATGAAAGGTTTTGTCCAGTTGATCTCTTCCTAGAAGTGTTATGTTTTTATACATATAATTTTATATATACAATGTTTTAATATCATGTAGACTTATTCATAGATGGTTTCTGCAAGAAACCATTGCTAAGAGGATTTTGTGGAACATTTTAGTTTTAAGGAGTTGAAAATGCTTCCTCTTCTGCTGCGCTTCTTATTCACTTTCAACCATACATGTCTCTGTTGTAATGATGGCAGGTGCAAGGTCTTCTTTCACTGTTTTTTATTGGCAATTGGGTCTCCTGTTTTAGTCTTAGATTTGTTCCAAGGCTGTTCAAAAGCCGAAGGAAGAAGCCTGACATCCCTTACAGTGTGGATGTTTAGGGTAGTGTGTTACATCGGAAGTTATGTTTCATCAATTGGCTGTTCTCTTTCGGTTTTGATACAGCATCCAGAGATTTAACGAGAGTCTTTTGATTTTGTAGTTTGTCTCAGTTTTCTATCAGTGCTCTGTTATGGAAATGGTGAGAGTGGATTTCTCATATTCAAACCCATGTTTTTGTTCAGAATTCGTTTATCACTCACCATTTCCCCAGAACAATGAGAAAATATACCTTTTAGGATTGATATGCTCTGTGAGTTTGTGCTTCTAAATGGGAAGCAGTATCCTCTCAAAATTGGAAAAACTAGTTGATCCTTGGGCACTTATATCCCTCTTCTTCAAGTGAATGTATTCTTCCCTTTTTCTAAGGCCTGTTAGGCAATGCTGAGAACAGAAATTTTTCACTAGGCCTTTCAGTTTTATGTACTGCCCTGTGCCAAGCGTCTTGCATCATCCAGTTCATCCTTCATTTTTGGAAGCTGATTGTCTCTAAGGTATGTGGAGCACTGAGGAAGGTAAACCTTTAGTTTAATCTGTATTCTCCTTTTTATGTGGTTCACTTACAAGCATCACACCCCCAAGCCTCTGATGTGAGACCTCTCTAAATAGTTGCATTTGGAATGACTAGTTTAATTTGCGGGGGTTTTTTAATGGATGTTGTTCAACTAGTGACGCAGCTTTTCATATATTACTCTTCTAAGTAGCCACAAGAAAGTTGTCAGTAGGGTTTCCTTGTGTCCAAAGCTAGAAGCAAAGCCAGTTGCAGGTAGCAAGTAAAGCCATGTTGTCTTCCCCTTTGGTTAAAAGAAGTCTACTGTCCTGTGTTGGAAAGTGTTCCTAGCTATAATAATGTTATAAGAAAGTGTGTCCTCCCTGAAATATTAACAGAAACACATTTTTCAACATATCAAAACAAATCTGCTGCTGAAAAGACTCATAGAAAATGTCAATAGAAAATTAAACATCATTCACATATCAGTAAGGAGTAACAGAACAAAGTTCTGTGTGTTTAAGGTGGTACTTGCCATCTTAGGCAATGAAAGAACAGTTAATGCTATTACTTACTCTTACTTTCCCTAAATGTTATACAATGTTTTGTCATTAGTTTTATCTGATTACTGCCTATACATACCCTTATAAATTGGGTAAAACAATATTATATTAGCACATGCATTGCTTTTCAGTAGAAGGATATTAATGAATCATACCTAAAATATAACTGCATAAAATATCATTAACCCAATTTATCACTGTAATCTGTTTTAGTGGCCTTCAGAATTGGTCTTTTTCATTCAGTTGTGAAGAAAGGGTCTGACCTGTAAGCAGATGTAGGAGCAGCCTGAGAAATGCATACAGCAGAAGGCTCTATTGTGCCATTTCTTGGTCAGAATGTTTGAAGAACAGTCAATATAAACAACAAAATGCTTGGTCTTCAAGTGTCTGCGAGTTAAAAGCTAAGTTTAAATGCCATGTGATAAGGTGCTCTCTTCATTTTCTGTTAATAAAAAGACTTCTGCTCTTCCTGCTTCTAAGCTGATAGTGCAATCCTTGTTCTTAGACTTCTCTAATATAAACTGTGGACTTTGCAAAAGCCTTAATTAATACAGTTGCATTTTAAAGGAAAATTTGCATATTAAAGTCCTTGAATATTAAAGTCCTTGAATATTAAAGTCCTATAAATAGATAATAAAAATTCTACCTCAAAATTCTAAGCAATTAAATCTTTGGTTTCCTAAGAAAGAAGCAGCCAAACTTTTGTCTTGCTAATTTGAAACTTGTCACTGTTCTTTCATTTGATTGTGTGTCCGGCTGAATTTAAAAACAAGCGCTCTTAGAAACCACTTGAGTCTTCTAAAACAATTTGTTTCTAGGAGACAAGATGCCATTTAAGTTTGGTTTTGTTTTTTCTATGCCCTTGAAATGTAGTTTATTACAGAAATGTCTTGAAGTAAGACCTTGGCTGAAGTATTTTTCTTTTATTTTGTTTTATTCTATTTATTTTCTTTTATTTTTCATCATGATTTCTCATATTTGGCAATTTTTTTTTTGGTCAGCCTTACTGTTCTTATCTGATTGTGTATGTTAGAATATCAATCTGTGAATTACTCTCCTCATGACAGACCAAAGTGGTGGTCTGTGTGTTTAATGAGGAAAGCTCATTGAAAAGACTTCCAATATTTTAAAATATACAAAGTTGCAAAAAAGTAACAGTATCAACGATGTTCCAAAGGACAAAAGTCAGCCATGTTCCATTAGTATTTCCAAGGCTGTCTCAACAAAGCAGTCTTGCTTAAAGTAACAGTTCTCTCTCCGAGAGGCCACTAGGAGAAGCTGTTTCCAAAGTTGAGGGCTAGAAACAATCTACAGTCAACCCACTGTCATCATATGTAATTCCTGTTGTAACTGAAATACAATCTCACATGCCATAGGTATTCACAAGAATCTTAATCTTACTATGCATAAAGTGACCTCTGCAAATTATTGTAGGTTGTAACACTTGTATATAGCAAAATAATTCTACAGGGTACTCGAGGCCCTAAAGGATTGTATCAGATGAGGAAAAACAGTCAGTTCCAAGAGGAAATCCAAAATCCACCACCAAACCAATCAGCTTCTCTAGAGTGACTGCCATCAGGCTAAAAATTTTGCAAGATTTTCACAGTACAAATTTGTTGTAAGATTTTGGTCAACCATTATTTTTGGTTTATTATTTAAGTGGTTTATGGTCAGACAACTATTTTCCACTTGAATTTACTAGCTCTAGTTCGTGAGGTATTTATTTCAAATCTCTTTTGATATTTAAGTCTGAGCAAATTAAGCAATTTGACTTGTGACCAGCGATAACATTACATCTGTGCCAGTTAGCTGTGATCTAAGCAGACAAGACAGGCCAATCCAAATCCAGTTGTCAGAGTTCTCAAAAAATGGAAAACTGATATAAATGAGAGAGAGAGAAGGCTAGTCAGGTTTTGAATGTTCGCTGTTTCGCCTAGTTCTCTAATTCTAAAAATAGTTGTTAACAATAAAGAGGAAGAAGAGTGTGGAGGAAAGGAAAATCCACTCTCTCTTTACCTTTTTGAGAAGATGATGTTAAAAAGAAAATACTTGTTAAGACAGTACATCACTTTTCTTGACCGAGTTCTTGTAAGAGAGGTCCCAGGTTACAACAAGAAAGCTTAGCATTGGTTTTGAATTGAAAAAAATCAAGTCCAAACCAGTATCCATAACATTTGGAATAGTAGGAAAGACACATTTGTTTTTGCTTTTAGTTGCAAAATAGTTCTTGCATAGTTTATGGATGACCAAAACTTTTGCAAACCAAATGACTGCTTGAGTCTGATTTTTTTGGCAGACCCAGTAATTCCTAAATAAAAATAACCAGCTCAAGCCACTGTTATTTTATTCAGTCTTCAAAGTAATTCAAGAAAAAAAGACTTAGAAAATTAAATTAGTGAAAATTTTGAAACTACTTGTCTATTTTTTATATGTCAGCTCATCTCGGAGTCAGATACTTTTTTTCCCTTGGATTTTTTTATCAGTAGTAGATAAATATTCCCAAATGTAGAAAAAATTATCACCAGTACAATATGTCTCAGAATTGTGTTGCAAAAATGCATTTTTATATTGTTCTTGTTGCAATAAGCTTGCAACAAGAAGAAATAAAGTTATGATTCAGAGTTCATGCTATTTTCTAAAAGCACGTTTTTGAGAGATGAATTTTTCAGTACTATGGATGGTACAGTTTTCTAACACCTTTTTGTCTACTCCTTCTTTTCTTCTGGGACACCTGCTTCTATGCAAACATCCACTGAAAATGTATTTAGCAGTTCTCAAAATTTTAGTTGTTGTCAGCAAGGTTCTTTGTGACAACAGACTCAGTGAAGTGACAGGTCCCTGGTCCGTAGTGATCCTAGCCTTAGTGCAGGTTGACAGATATGACATCCTACTGGCTCACCTTTTTCACTTACTGTTATCTGAAGCCCTAGGTCTTTTCTAACATATATATGACATGCCTCAGTGAGGCTTAATATGACAGAACTATTTGCTTTATCACTCCAGAGTGTGATCTCTCCTGACAATAAAATCAGACAGTGCAATTTACTTAAATTTGAGCTCATTCCATCTGTCAGAAGGCTGAGGTAAAGTATCCTGGCACCCATCAGAAGAGAAAAGATAAGTTTTTTGCTCTTTCACATCAAATTTATACAATGGTGTATTGATGTGCCTGGTTACTCCTATCCCCACCATATCTGATTTTTTATTGTTGTCTTCACAATAATTTAAGGAATTTAGGCATTCTTTCCACCTTGACTTGACAGGTCACAAATGTAAGGGATTTAAAGGGTGAGAGAATTGTTTATGTCATGACGAGGTAGCAACTTATCCCTCTCAGATTTAAGTGTAGTGCAAAAAGTTAAAGTAACCATTTAGGAAAAAGATGTTAATAGAATCCTAGAATGATTCCTGGAACATTCACAAAATGTTGTCTTTCTTCATGTCGTTTTACTACAATTTTCTCAGTTCTAGAAACATTGAGATAGTTTTGGAGGCTCTGGAGAAGATACAGGGCAGATCCACTCCTAGTGTCAGGCTCAGAAACTCAGGTGGGAAGCAGTAGCTGATTTGTTACCCTGCAGCTGAAAGTTAAGAGAGTAATAACAGGAAGTTTTCAAATACTTCTTTTTAAAGTGTTGTATGTGGGGAAACTGTGACTGTATGGCAAAAATACCATTTGGAGATGGTGTATTTAAAGTTTTTTACTTTTGTCATCATTTCAATATAAATACATTAATAACACCTTTAGGCTAAGACTTTAGACTAAGTGTATGCTTGACATACATATCACAGGGCTTATTTTTAATTATTGGGACTTTAATTTGATGTTTGAAAAAATGCCAGTGCTTTTGTTTTTTAAAGACTTTTTTGTTGCATCTTTAATGCTGTACCTATATTGAAGTCTTGATTACAGGATGCTATTTGTCAATATAGGATGAGGAATCAAAATCCATGCTCACTATGCAGGGGGCTTCCTAAATGTTGCCTGCTAGGGCTTTTCTAACAATAGTTTCCCTCCCACCTTTGTTTTAGACTCATTTTCAGGCATATTACATATATGTAAGATTCAAGGAGTTGAAATTTAACAAGGTTCAAGTAGGCCTGTCTATCATGCCAATAGCACTAATTTTCTTGGGAAAAGATATTGTCTACCTTTTGGAATTATTTGGGAGAGATATATGTTTCCTTGTGTTCATATCGGGATCAGGTAGAAACTTAGGACTTGAATGTAAAAGTTCAGCTCAAAAGTTGAATTCTTTGTCTAGTTGCAGTCTGCTCTATAACAACATCCTCAAGTGCTTATCCTTCAAGGTAATGGGAAAGGGGGAAGGTGCATTAGCACGCGTGTTAAATGAAAGCTTTAGAAATAAAGATCATTGTTCAAAGAGGAATCAGCATGAAGAGATATCAACAATTATTAAACATTTAATATTACAGGCCAGATGGAATTGGAACAGTATCTGTTGAAGAGAAAGAAAGGTTTGAGGAAATTAAGGACAGACTTTCCTCCCTTTTAGAAAACCAAATAAGCCATTTCAGGTGAGTGTATAATTTATTCAATGAATGCTAAGATTTTTTTCTGGAAGAATTTTATCACAGTGTTCAATTTTGGTCTTGAACAAGTAGAGTGAATATAAAATAGTCTACCTGCAAAGAAATTTTCAATAGATTAATATGGAATAATTTATTTACACAAGTGTTTGTACTTAAAATTTGTCTATCATGTGAGTAGTATTTTTTATGGTAGAAAAGATTGTGCAAGAATATAGGCCTTGGTTTTGTTGATGCTTTTAAACTAAAACTTTGTGTAACTCTAACAAAGAAAATTGTCTGAATGAAAGTGACTGAGACATAACTATTTCTGGATTACTATGGATCAGAAAAATCCTATGAGTAGAGAACAACTTTGATAGATAGCAGCTAAAAATTTTCTTGGTGTCTAATGTAATTTTCTTGGTTTCATGATATACTTATCTTTTCTAAATCAGCTCAGGGCCATCATCCTCACTAAAGAGTGTCATACTAAGGACTCTCAACACCAGCAAAAGATGTTTAGGGAAGGACTACAAGAAACAGAGGAAACATTAGATTTCCTGCTATTTTGTAGCAATTGATGGTTTATGAAGCTTAGCATAGAAATGACATGCAGGCCACCACACCTGTTAGTTTATCACACTAAGCCAACCTATCTGCCACTATTCTGTCAAACTAATCCTTTTTTAGACCGTATTTGTAGAAATTTTTGCCTCTGTGTCATCTTATGACATCCAGTTCCATGATTTAAATAGTGCTGTGTGAAACAGCTTGCTTTCTTTAGGCATGGTTGGCTATGAGCTTGTTGAATGCCCCTCTGGTTTGATGAGGTAAATGTCTAGTATTCACTGGCATCATAGGTCATTGGGGATTTTTTTGAGCTTAGAGTACACAGGAGTCTTCACTTGGGATTTCATACCTATATTAAACTAAAGACAGTTAGAATTCTTCCTGGAGAGTGTTCCTTTTTGGGGAAAAAAAAGATCCTTCCTTTCCTTTAAAGATTCTTCCCTGACACATTTTCTTTTTCCTCCCTTCCATGGGAGTAAAGAGCTCTTGCGAGAGAAGTGATACAGAGCTGCATAGAACAGGCTGCCTCCTACATTCAAGCCCTCACATGTGTGAGACTAATTAAAAAATGTATGATAATGTCTAAATAATCTTTTGAGTTGGTACAACTAAAAAACCCCATCATGTCTTCTAGCATACACATTAGAGTTATGTCAATGAGCCTGAGCTACATCACCGACCATTTAATCTTTCTGCCTTTTGGTGGATTCTGAGCAAATTTAAACATCATTAGAAACTTCTTGAGAGCAATTATATATATATAATTCAAAGATAAATGCTTCCATCCTTTAGAGGACTTTAGAGGACTACGGTTTGCCTTAAAATCTTATTTAATCAATGCAGACAAACAATGCTCTGCCAGCTGAAGAGCAATTACTATTTCTTCCTGTGAACAAGTGTTAGAAATAAAAAAAAATGAGGTGAAATGTCTGGACTTAAGCAAGAATGCTGGCAGAATACCTGAAGAAAGAAGGATAGATAGTGCCCTAGAATCTGAATTTATAAAGCATATAGGACAACCCAATAAAGCATTGGAAATAGTATTTTAAATAAAACTTTGACGTAAGAAATGTAAAAATATCAGCACTATCAATTAACAAAGAATAACCTTGTCTGTGAGGTTGCTTTCTTAAGAAAACATGGTATTAAAACAACTCCATATTTCAGTCCATCAAAATTACTGTGATAACTGTGAAGTGCAGAATATTTTGAAAAATACATTCTGCAGTAAATACTTATGCAAAATATGCACTGAATTTCTCTATTTTGGCCTTACTGTTCTTGAATGCCCTGTATTCCTCATCATCAGACAGTTCCACCATCTCCCAGGCTGGCTTCCTGCTTCCACTGTCCATTCTACTGTCACTTGGAGCATCAGTGCTGTTTACATGTGCTCTAGAATATTTTAGAGTCTTTCATGTCCTCCATATTCAGATAGGTTTTACAGTTTTTAAATGCCAGATTCTCTACAGTAACCTCTTTATCTTCCTCATGGATTCACAGATGGCGGGGTGGGGGGGGTTGGTTGGTTGATTTTTAGCACTTTGATTTCTTAATTGTGATATGCATTTGACTTGGGCTCCTACTTTTTTCAATTTTCCCTCAGGCTGCTTGTAGGTTTCTTGCTTTGTTGATTGCACCTCTATGGTTTTTTTCATTTTTCAAGTTTTTCGTTTTTTCATAGTTCCAATTCTTGAAATTGTATTTACATGTACAGAATGTACACGAACTGAATTTTCTTGGCCTGTTCTCTTTTGCTACTCTATTCAATTGTATTGTCTTACGATCACTACTACAGAGCACCTCTTCTATTGTGCATCTCTCAAACTATGTCCTCTTTACACTTGAGAGGAAATCTGTAATAGTATCTTTTCTTGTGAATCTTAAATTAGCTGTCCAAGGAAGACATTCAAATCTGTGTCCCAAAATATTGTCATTATATCTTATCCTAATAAGCTATCAGTCAGGTGCATATATCTAGAGTTAAAATGTTGAATTTGCAGCTCCTGTCATCTCACTTGACATTTCCTAATCACGCTGATCATCCTAATTAATGGGTCAGTGGTACAGACTTTCAAGGATCATCAGCATGCTTTTCTTTTCCTGTAATATATCAGAATTTTTCTAAGCTTTGCCCTCTCTCCACTGCTTAGCATTTCATGAACTGGTCAGCTGTCATGGACAGTTTAACTGAAGAGTGTACATCTCTTCCTGCCTTTTCAGAGGTGCACTGAACAATTGCTGTGTCCACCTAAGTCACTAGGTCGCGCCCATCAGACAAAAGATGCTCTTCCATGCCTGCCAACTGACCCACACCTGCCCTACTCCCCAATACTCCCCTATGGCCTTTTTAATTTTCATTTTTGTTGCTATCAGCCTGGCTTCATTATGACTAAAAGGCAATCAGCCCATCCCATGCTGGTGGCCGTCATCTGAACTATTTCCCAGTTCTTAAGGTTCTTACACCTTTCCTCTCTGTCACCATACCTACCCACTGAGATTTCAGTTCTCTGCCTGACTCTCAGGCATCAAATGTGGAAGACGCAATATTTCCAAGAAAGCTGTCATGAGGGTCTGAGACTTTAACCTCTCTTGCCTGGCTGTGTGAATTTTCTCTCTCAAGTCTTTCCAGAGATAAAAACAAATATTGGAATTCTCGCTGCAGGAAATCCTGTTTTGACCTCATTTACAAGGCTTTATTTTGGCTGACCAAAATGTAGATCTAAAATTTACTGGTCTGAATCCTTTTATCATTAGAAAAGATTTGACTAGTGAAAAACATTAGAAGAGGAGGCTACCGTTCTCACTGGGTAATATTAAGAAAAAAATAATCTCAGCAAAGTGAAAAATCCTTTTTTCAATTGGAGATATCCCACCAAGATTTTATAGACAGGATTAAGAGAGGTTACAGTTGCCTGAGCATTGTACTCTCATTGAGCCACTATATTGGATCATTCAGTAAACAAAAATAAAAAACAAAGCTATGAATACAATCACTTTTTAATTTACAGATTTTTAGAAGTGGGCATGGTTTAAATTGTAGCAGATAAAATTTAAGATAACATAAAGTGCTTTTCCAAAGTATTTAAATATAATAGGAAAAAATATGGAATATCTGCCAGCATTTATACTCTCATGTATCTCTAGAAACTATCTGTCATTTTATTTTGTCTTGACCCAATAATGAAACAAAGTATAGTATACAGAATTCTACTTCATAGCTGCAGTAGCAGTTATGGCTACATGGGAAATAGTACCTCTTTCCAGGAAGATGACAATTAAGCTCATCAGAGACCTTTAAATATCCTTCCTAACTGAGAAATTGGAAGTGATGCTTTTTGCCTTTTGGAGTTTTTTTTCTGTATTTAGGCCTGAGATGCTGATGGGCTGATACTGCTGTACTAAGTATGCACTCCATGGTAGACTACGGAAGAGCCTTTCTGCTTTTATTAGTATTTCTTGTATGGGAGTCTTCTGCTAACATAATTTAATGCAAGTTTTATACAGTTACATTTCAAAGTAACTTTGTGACACAGGTTTTATAATTCTGATAATTTTTTTCCTTTTCTTTCTTTGTTGTTTTTTTATATTTTTACTTTTTAAGATACTGTTTCCCTTTTGGTCGTCCTGAAGGAGCTTTAAAAGCCACGCTTTCATTACTTGAAAGGGTAAGTTTGAGAACATATTTTAAATTCTGTGTGACTGCTGAGCCTGCACTTTTCTTTTGCCTTCAGACTGTTGAAAGCAGACTCGTGTTTTTTCAGGTATTTTACTACTGGTTTTAATTGCTTTCTGAAAGGTTCACTTTTTTCTTTCTCAATGTCTTCCACAAAGGCAAACAGCTTTTTTCTGTAAGGCTTATTTACTGGACTGTCACTTCAAGCCACTGTAGTGACTCTGTTTCTATTTAATGTAATGCTTACGCAGCATTACCTCTAAAGTAGTACAAATCTACTCTGCAGCCCTCTTTTCCTGATTTCAATGCCTTCTATGCTGCTGATGTTGTTTATACTTGTATGTAACATTAAAAAGCTTCTGTATAGTTTAAATAATATTCCATAAGTGCATAATCTGAATCAATTTAAGAAACAAAAGCTATATGCAGCAAATCTGACATGGGCAGCTATAAATGTAAACTCCTGCCCAGCAAATCCTCTTGTATTGTCTGGAAAGGGGAATACCTCATAATGATAAAAGCATCTCAGTCATCTCTGAGGAAAGAAGACTTTAAATTCCAGCAGAGATTCCAGAGGAATTGTATCAGCAGGAGTCTGATGAAGATATGAATTCAAAGGAAGTTTAGATCCCAAGCTGTGTTGCTTTGCCAAAATCTGAGAGGTTTGGTCCTAGCGAATGTTAGTTATTCTGCACTGTAGAACACTCCATGGATAGAGATTCTGTCTTAGAAAACCTCTGCCACGTTTGAAAAATACATAGAGAGTCTGAGTATATATGTTTTATTTCACTTGCAATCTCAGTATAGTGCTGTGTAGATTCCTTTGTGCTATGTGAAACATCCATTTCCTCTCACCATTCCTGCTGTTACAAATGGCAGTGGTACTCTAGCTGGTGCTCAAGCAACACTGCTGTCAGTCTTGACTGAGAATAAATGCATATTCCTGTATTTGTGGATGCAGAATGGGTAAGAACCATTTTGTTTTACCTGTCTTTGAAAATTTTGAAAAAAAAAATCAGATTCGGAATAAAAGGTTTGGTAGAGTGTATATTCATTTGTTGATAACCTAGAATTTATTAATTAAAAGGAAGCGAGTTAAAACAGATAAGCCATATGTGTGTGCAAGTATGGTAGTTCTGTCTTCTTTGCCACAATGTCTTCCTAATAGCTGCCCTGTTGCTTAACCTGTTTCTTTTCTGCCATGTCCTTCCCCAGACCATATGTCTTGCTCCCCTCATCTAACAGCAATGTTTAGATATATTGTATAAGGGTGTAGCTTGTCTGGGAATCCACCAGAGAAGCATTTTTTAAAGGTTGTGAGTTATCTGAAATTTTGTTATTTATCTCAAAATGGGATAAAAACATATTGAGGTTTTTTTAAACCTACCTGTTGAAATTTAATGGATTATAGAATTAAAGGAAAAATGCAAGGGAATTTTTAACAATATTGCTTTTTTTATATAGCTATCCAGAGTATGTAATGTTGGATTCATATAAAGAGGTATAGATTCTCAGTTTACCTCACTTACAACAGGTGAGGTACAACAACTCACAGGTTTTGAAAACCTTTATATGGTCTGTTCTTCTACTTGTCTGTAACAAAACATTCCACCAGAAGTTCAATGTTTTCCCTGTCTACTACAGATGACATTTTTTTTCACAGCAAGGACATGTTGAATTTGAATAACTTTACCCTGTTGAAGAGTCTATGGTTGTGCAATGGTGGAAGCTTTTCCACAGGTGAGAACAAAGCAAATTCCTGCAACCCGGTCTTTGGTGATAACCATGACCCAGCCCATCCATGGAATGCTGTTGTTATACTGGTCTTGACGTCACCCAAACTAAGACTGACTGGCAGGCTGAAAGATGCCAAACAGTAGGGATAAATACCATATAGGCAGTCAAACCAGGATTGAACAGAAACCTTCAAAGATGAATATCTAGTTCCACCAGCTGAAATAGTTCCTTTTTGATTTCTGCCTTTAATCATTATCAGATCTGCAGTAACTTTAGGATACTCTTATTGTTTTCCCGTGAGGTTTGGGTAATGATTGTAATCAAGTGGTATAATTGTCTCTGACACAGGTTTTAATGAAAGATATTGCCACTCCCATACCAGCAGAAGAGGTGAAGAAAGTGGTTAGAAAATGTCTGGAGAAGGCTGCCTTGATCAATTACACTCGACTTACAGAATATGCCAAAATAGAAGGTTAGTACAGCAATCTACTACCAAAATGGCTGTAAAAGCCAACAATGCCTATTAACTACATATTCCGAGAGCAACCTTTTCCCTTTCTAGAATAAGCCCCTTCCACAGCAAGGGGAAATGTCTCATTAAAATCTCAGCTGGTGAACTGTGGAGTTTTTTCCTATTCATTGGCTTAATATGCCTCCTGGGAGCCTGTTTGAATGAAAGACTAGAACTTCCTAATTTAAGTTGCCCTTTGTTCTTACTTTTGAGTTTTTCATAAATCTAGGAGGTTGTCGTTTATGGGTCATTTTTTATTTCTCTAACTATTTCTTGTAATTAAACTACTGACAGAAAATTCTTTCCATAACAGCAGTGTCACTACTTTGAAATTTGAAAACTCTGGGTATAGATGCTTTTCTAAAGTATTTATAAGGCAGACAGATAGATAAATGTTAATTATTTTTGCTGTTGTGTTGTCAAATGTACAATAATAATCTGATTATTAAAACCTGAATTACATCCTGATTGCCTAACTTAATTAATGGGACAAAATATTAGGTTTGAAGGTAATCAGAAGTTTTTCTGGAAAGTATCTAATAAAATTAGCTAAAATTCTGCTAAAAAAAATGACAAGGATACACAATTTCATTTTAGTATTTGTAAACCTTATATAGAACAAAAACAAAATCATAATAGCCGTGTCAAGACACATCTCTTATTCTGCATAAAGCAATAAAAGCCTAAGATACACCTGTACAGATATACTCAGGAGTAGAAAACTGTGTGTGCATCTATATAACTGTTTTTTGGACATAAAGTTAATTATAGGGAAATATTGAAGGATGAATTGTATTTTTAAAAAATGCTAATTTTTATTCATATTTTTAATAGCAAATATTTCTAGCCATACACTAGAAGAAACAGAGTTAGCATAGCAGGAAAATGAAGAAACCTCATCTCTTTAGCAATATTGTAAAGCCAAGATTTTTTTCATTTCTGCTCAAGTTCTCTGAAAAATATGAGTTAACCAGTCTCACAAGTGATTAACAAAAGATCCATCTCATCACTATAGCAACCAGTATTATATCATAGAAGTAACAACATGAAACCATCTTAGTAACCAGTTTATCATAATTAATTATGATATCATGTTGTGTTAAAGAAAAAAGGATGAATAATAAATCTATTCTGGAAAATGAAAAGCAAAAAATAACCGTTTTCATTATTTTTTATCTTTCTGTATTCATAAAGGGAATTTTTAACGTTCAGTATTTAAGTCGTGTTGCAAACCTGTTGAAAAAATGGTTATAAAAATAGACACATTTTTTTCAATATGACAGAAGCTTGCAAAAGGTATCTAAACTCACTGACAATAAAGTGATTTGGAAAAGTTTTTTGTGGTGATGTAAATGCATCTTTTCCTAAGATTTTAAACTGTGGGACTTCCACTGAAAGTAGCTAAGTTTGGACTTTAAAATATGCACACTGTTAACGCTGCAGTAAGCTGGAACAGCACACGAAACTGTCGCCCATACTTTGACTTGCAAATTTCTTTTTGGATTTATTGCCTTTTGATTAGAATACAGCTAGATTTCTTTAAGTAGTTTTACATTCATGTAATTGCAAACTCAAAGCACAATAGATCATCACATATATAATGGGAAATAAGTTAAGTACTTTTCTGAGAATAAAGTAGAACGCTATTTGAAGGTGAAGGGCTCCAGCATCATAACATCAGAAAATTTAATGCATTGTTTTTCAGTAGCAATGTATTGGTCCCTTTCTATACTCTGGCCATTACAAACATCCTACATTTTTATCCATATAAATGTAATACCTTTCAGCAATAGGTTCCATTCTGCTTCTTTGGGTTTATAGCAGTATTATTGTATCTGTGCACTGGAAAGTAGTTTATGTTAGAGTTTGCATTACATACATACTCCAAATTGCATATAGTCCTTATCTTTGTAATATTCCTGAATTGCTCAAAATGTGACTGTCATAGATTTTGGAGATTTTTCTCTTTTGAATATTTCTTCAGTGAACATCATGTCAGTCAGTCAAAATGCAACTATTACATGATAATATCAGCTATAGACCAATAGTAAGTACCAAAAAACAGATGAAAAGAAGATTCTAATACAAATAATATTCTCATATTCTTACTTTCTTGTATTCTTTTACTATTATTAATGTTTCTAAATTCCCAGACACAATATGAATGCAAGCTCAGTGTGGGAGCCTGAAATGAAGACTAGATAGACTGCTAAATACAAATATACTACTTAAAAACATACACTATTTCTCCTTCACCTGACAAAATTCATCACTCATGTGACGTACTCAAGATTTTAAGATTTTTTTGCCTCCTTATTTGGTATTTATTCTTCCCTAATTAAATTAAATTAGTTTAATTTATGTAATGATGTTTTTCTTCTCTTTTTTTTTCTTTTTATATTTAGCAACAGCAGAAAAGGACTCAGGTGATTACTATTTGTGTGCATGTCTGCATGTATTACAGATGTAGTGTGTTGTGTCTGTTGTTTTATTATTTATTATTTTTTGTTAATTTCTACAATACCAAGATACCAGAATATTTGTGAACATTAAAATTAATTTTGTTGTAGTATAATCCATTTACACTGATACTTAACTATGATGTACATATTTATCAGCAATTTAGCTAATTTTCTGTGTTGGCATATGATGCAGTTGTAGTTTCTGTGAAAGAGATACAACTAAATGATGGCAGAATGTTTGTCTGTTGAAATAGATGTGCATACTGCTTTTTCTCACCTGACATATGCACATACCCGAAGGAAGATTGATCATGATGCTTTGTGGGGTTTCACAAATAATATCAACCACTGTTATGAGAAGGGGCATTGACCTGGTAGTGCTCTCAGGATGAAATAATTTTCCATCTGGAAAGACAAACTGGCGTGATGACTATAAAGGTTGCATGAATGTAATTCAAAGAGGAGATCCTTGGCAATGAGGAGCTTGAAAAATACCAGCAGATTCTTAAAAGTACTTCTTTTGAAGTCTATGTTCATAACTAAAGATTCAAAAAACTCCACTGATGTCCAAAACTTCCACTGATTTTTGTTTGAAAGCTTTAAATACCCTGTGAAAAGAAGAGATCTATTTGGAATTCTTAAAAAAAGAGAGCCGACAATGCACTGGTCATATGGCTATTCTTGCTACAGTCTGTTAGGATGAGTTGATAGGATTGCGCAGGGAATCTGCTGACCCCCTCTGATCAACAGGGAGAGGTTCCTTAAGCAGAGGATTGAGAGTGCTCAGAGAGTCCTTCAACAATTTCTCCATGAAAGGACCTGTCCTTCAACAATCTCTCTGTGAAAGGACCTATCTCACACCATCAGATATAAATATACCCTAAGACAGTTGCCTTTCTAGGTAAGATACCTAAAGCTAGATAGAACAAATAATTCCAGTTGCTATTTTTACACCTGTAGGTATTAAAGAAAATATGTCTTAAAATTAGATGTTCAGAAATTAATTTATGAAATGAGTGTTTCCTTTGAGCTTTGTACTCTAAAACCTCATCTGTACACTTTTATATGATGTATATCACCTCCAGTGCAAACCTTCCTTGTGCCACACCCTTATTATTTTTTCTCAGGCTCTTTATGTCAGAAACCTAGACCATTAAGCACAGATGACATAGTTACAGGCACAACAAAAAAAAAAAAAAAAAAAAAAAGAAAAAGAAGACTATACCTGATTTCAGTCATTTTACATTAGGTTTATGCATGCTTTGAAAGAAACAATTGCCATGTTCTTAAGATAGGATAGCAAAACTGTCCCTTAAGTGACCTGGCAAATAACTAGATTAGAGAATGGATGAGAGGCTATCACATATAGTGAGTAAATGGAAATTCACTATGTGAGTTAGGTGAAGCTAGAGGGTTTTAGGCTGTGTCTATAATTTAGTTTCTTAATTAAATATGAGTTCTGACTAAAAATGCCTCTAAAAAGTAATTAGAAACTGAGGAAAAAATTATAGAAAGGAGTAAATAGACTGTGTTCACCAGAAACTTGTATACCATTGAGCTAATTTCTCTGATGCAAAAGATAAAGGCATTGAAGGGAATCCCAATAAAATTACATTTTAGCCTGGCTAACAGGGCCAAATCCTGCTCCTGTTGGTGTCACTAGCTGGACTCCTGCAGATTTCATAATGAACTTGATGTACAATATGCTTAGCCCTAATATCATATGTTGCATTTTTGTGAAAAATGAGGAAGAACTATTTCTTGATAACTATTATTTACCCTTTGGCTTGTGCACTAGCTACTATATAAAGAATTGCAGGAGTGTCCTTGTTAGGTAATACAGAGGTGAACATGCAAATTCTTTTTGTTGAGAGAATCCTTTCTCAGCAGTGTGGCTGCCAGGTTCCTAGGTCTATTCCCCAAGTGCTCTCATTTTCTTTCTCAATTGAACAAGACTCTGAATGTTTTCTTGAAGACGGTGGTTACGTTCTCAATGGCAGACATGGTGGTGTGAGCAGTACTTCCATCAACAATATTTGTTTACAGTCAGGATGACGTTTTATGTAACACTCCCCTGTCATTGTATTGTTATGAATATAGAACAGATTTTATTAACAAAAATTACATTTGCAATGACGGGGTCAGCTTATCATTCCTTATTACACATACAGCTGAAATTCTCATGGAGTAGCTAATCTGCTCAGTCAGTATAATTGTCATTATGAGGAGAACACCAGCAAACTTACTATTATAATCTTGAACTATATCTAAGAACTCTCATATAATGCCCTTGTAGTTTGCAGGAAGGGTTTATAATTTGTCGAGGATATGCATCACAGCATCAGTATGGGAAAATCTCTGTTTAAGTATGACCCATTTTCACTTCAGCATATGCTGCCTTTGAGACTTTACTACCTGAAAGTACTTTTTAGATCATTTTGTGTATGGCATATTTTCCTGTTTTATTCAGTATTTAACTTGCGTTAATTCTTCCTATGGATAATGTTGAACATAACTGAACCTGCTATATTCTGAGGCCAGAGACAAATAGCATCCTTTATATGCATTTTGTGTACTTCCAATGAGGAACCTATAGAAATTTGCATGCCTCCCTCACTTGTTTTCTCTCTCCTTCAAAAAAGATGGCGTTCCTTATACAGATTTCTTAGTTTTACTTATATTTTACGCACATCCATTAACACACACAGAGTATTAAAATACAGTGTTTATTCCTTCTCAGAAATTAATTTTTTTTCCCCATTTAAAAATCTGAATAGCTGAGGAGTAATTAACTCTGCTATTGCTTCTGTTATTGTCTGAGAAGTGATAGAAACTTACACATAAATACATTTTTGAGCACAGGGGCATTACCTTGCTGTACAGATACAAAATGACTGCGTTAGGGATTAAAGTGGTAAATGGCTGTAAAGTGAACTGTTACTGTCCACGGATATTCATTTCTCAGGCAATAGACAGATGGTAAGGAATTGACTTATTAGGTAGTTGTCTTTTAACTCATTATTTTTAAAATATGGTAGTAACTCAATATACTGGGCTCCTTCTGCCAAACAGTTTGAATAAAAGGAATGGGAATAAATTCCATTAAAATCAGGGCAAATAGTTACTGTATAGTGTGCAATTGCTCAAAGACAAATCACAGTTGTCATCCTAATATTTGTTTCTGTCAGACAGACTGCCAAAGGCTGAATAACTATTAACTCCATCCAAGAGAAGGTCAGGAGCAACTCAACAGTTTGCTGTTTTTTAAAAGACATCAATCATTAACATACTGATTATGTGTAAGTTTCTAAAGGAAGGGTAGTATGTAAATTCCCTCAAGGCTTAGAAGGATCCATCTAACTTAAAAAAGAACAATACTACAAACATTATTGAAGCTGAGAAGGCAAGTGGAGAGAGTCATTGTACCTGAAGAGGACTTGATTAAAGCTCTCCATGCATATTCATTTCACTGAACAAACAAAAGTGAATGAGTTGCACAGTGGCATAGCATCTTCTTGGTCTCTGTTTGTTGTGCAACTAACTGGAAAGAAGGGGATGTGGGCAAACATCCCTGATTTAAGTTTTGGAGTCTGTTAAAGAACTCCTGGATTGTTAGGTTCACATCCTGATACTCTTGTAAACATACCTACATCCTCTTTTAACAGTAGGGCTGAGTCTGTCTTTGTCACTGTACTTCCCCTTTTCCAACCCCTGCTTCAGTCACGTGAGCATTATTTCAAGTCCGGTTTGGTCTATACATGTATCAATCACCTTACATTAAAATTAGTTACCAATTTTTAGCACACTATTCTTGTCCTGTATCAAATGAGGAAGGGATAGTTCCATCCTTCATTAGCATTTCGTCATCTCCAGTTCCTCCATGCCCTATGATGCATTTTTAGACAGCAGTTTCATACTCATACAACCTAGGCTTTCATCACCTTGTCTCAGAGTCTTAGCTTCTAGTTCTTCATTTTTATCATTTTAGGAGTCTTTCTTTTTAAAGTTTGAATTCCACCCTCTTGAACATTGGTGACAAGAACTGTGCAAAGTCATCCCTATGGCATGCCTTGCACAGTACTGGCAGTACTGTTATACCAGAAATGCTTCATCTAATATATTCAAGGAACACTTGTCTTCTGATGTCGGTATCGTGCTTGTGGCACACAACCATTCTGTGAAAAGTTAATTTAACCTAGTCTTCAGAGTCCTGATAATTTCCAGCTGACATATTCCCAGTTTGTAGCAAACGTTTTTGCTGTTCATGTGTCAAAATGTGTTGCTCTCCTTCCTAAAGTAGTTTAATATGTTTTTCTTGAATTCTTTAAAGTATTTTAATATGTTTCTCTCCTATTCTTTGGAATTATCCAATTCTTGTTACTGCATTTTGACCCTGCTATCTATTACCAGTGTTTTACAACATTATCAGTGCATTCCTAATGTTTATTCTAAAGTCATTGGTGAAAATGTTAAGGAAGCCCAGATGAATCTTCAAGGAATCCCTCAAGAAACTTTTCTTTGCTCTTTCTCAACATGACCTATTGCCTCTCACTTGAAGCATCTTCTTTATCCAACACATAGTTTCTTTTTTAATCCTCATTTTCTTCAGCTTAACTGATAGTTTTCCCATGAGGCACAGTATCAAATACTTTAATAGTCAGAATAGATGAGATCTACTGAATTTCTTTTATAAGAAAATATCCTATCAAGAAAAGCTGCTGCACAAGTCTAGTGCAACCTACCTTTGCAAATCTGTTACATTTCATTCTGTTTTCTGTTTATTTTATGCCCTCAATTAGTTATTTTTTTTAAATTTGTTTCAGTTAATGATTGTAAGTATCTCTTTTCCCTTCTCCCTACCTGCCAGCATTAGATTTGTTGTTGTCATTTTTCAGTAAGTGTCTAAACTTTAGACTCTTAAGATTATTCTGTTTTTTAAAAACACTTAGTAATAAGTCTGCACTTTCAAGTGCCAGTGTTCTCTCCATCTAGTATATGAGTTACTCAGATCTCTTCATTCATGGAGCCTTGCAGTTTGCCATGTTTCTTATCTCTGAGTTTTACTCCGCTGGATCAGAAAGTGCTGAGAACATCAGTTCTTTTGCCCTTTGAAGAGAAATTAGAAGTGAGGAAAAGAAAGAAAATACCAACTGCATGTGTCTGTGCTGTCAAAACCAGAATACAAAGAATCAAAAAATAAATGTTTTGAACACCAGTAAAAAAGGAGGTTTCTTTCAATCTCTGCCTTGTTTTGGCTGTTTATACCTCTTCAAATTTGTTATTCCAGTGCTTTTCCATGGGCCAATTCCCCTCCTTGGAAAAAAAAAATACTACTAAAAAACTACACACACACACACAGAAAAAAAAAAGCAACCTGTGATTGCCCCATAAAGGTAATGCAAGTGAATACTATGATAAATTTCTAGAACCTGAAAATATTGTAGTGTGACCCACTTTATAAAATGATAGGTTGTGGACTAGGAAATGTAAACTCTAACTTTCTACAAATCTCATAGTCTCTCTGTAGAGAGCTGATAATGGTAATTGATTCTAATTTTTTTCTGTAGAATTTAAAATGCTATTGAATTTTTAGAAAGTAATTATGGACAGACTGGTTTCAACTTCATAATTAAGTTAAATTCCACTATTCATATAAGGATAGATTTTTATTTTTTAATCAGAAAAATATAGAATGTCTTCCCAGATGTCCCTCTGTACTTTTTCATGCAGAATTAATTCTGTGAGAAGTTGGAAGAAAATCCAGTACAGTCAAATCTAAATTATCTGTGGGTGGATTATCCTAGTTGTGGATTAACTCTTCAGAGTCAGTTAAGGTTTAGTAACATATTAGCTCCAGTTTATTGATGTTTCTACTGCTTTTGATACAAGTCTAGAAGCAATCTTGCAATTTTCACACATCAAAGGGATCAAAGTAATGGGCCCTACTGGAGCAGAGTTGGATCTGTAAAGCCCAAATTATGACGTGTCTGTATTATCAAATGATATGATGTCCTGCTTTACTGTGGGGTGTTCCTGTCATGCCCTCTGCATCAATGTGAGTTCATTCTCAGGTTCCTATTTGGAGTGGATCAGTCAGATTCCTTGGCAAGATTTAGGTCCCCCTACAGAATATCTATACAGACAAAATGCTTTCAGGAACTCCAAAACTTGCCTAAGCTGTGCACTGCTATGTGTGCAGTGTATCCTGGAAAGAGTTTGACAGCAGACAGTCATGGCATTATCTGCTCTTCCCTGCATCTAATTCTGGCACATGCAGAGAAACAAATTAGTTGATCTTCAGATACCTCCATTGTTAGTCATCTTGCACTTTCTCCAGGCTTTATTTAAGGCTGGTAGCTTTAATGTTCAATAGCACAACTCCTGAGTGCTGCCAGCAACCAGAGCGACAGTGCTGACGAAAATTAAAACAAATGCCAGTTGTCTTACTTGAAGGATCAAAATGCAAATAGGATGTTCTGTTGCACTTTCACATAAAATGAGCTGGACCTCATCCTAAACTGCAGCATCATCCCAGAAATCTCCAGCCACGTCTGTCTCTCTGGATGTGAAGGTTTCTGTAAACCCACCGAGACTGTGTACTTGGGAGTCTCTTAGCATACTAGCCTTTTTTCCAATACCTCTTGCATTGGTCTCTCGTCTTGAAACAGGTTGACTCTCCTGAGTGTCTTGTTCTGGATATGCTTGTTTGAAGAAAAGGAGGAAGGATGAAATACCTAGGCAGGGAAAACCAGTAAGAGATGTATGCTGTGTCGGTGGGGGGAGACTGGCAGGCCAAGGAAAATTGTCTCTTTAATCAGCAGATTCCTGTGCTCAGCAAATGTCAATGAGAAATTAATCACACGTTTAACAGTTTACATGCTGGGCAGAAAATGAAAATTGTGCATTTGTCTTCAAAGATAAACTCTCTTCTGGAAAGCAAGCTTAAGTTAGGTTTTAGTGATAGTGTTGTTAGGTTTTAGACATCTTGATTGTCTCAGGAAAGGAGGACTGGCGAGAAGCTCCCGGACCTGTATGACACAGCAGGTGAGACTGGATGATCTGACAGTCCCTTGCGGCCCTAGACTCAATTGGTCCATGAAGCAGTCACTTTTTCATTTCAGTAGCGGTTTAGTCAGTTAACTTACCTCATTTAACAATATTTTCTCGGTACCTATGTGATTCACTGGTAATGCCTACTTGAGAAAGCATCCATTATTTGCAAAGCCTGATTTGCTTTTTCATTTCAGCAGAAAGTGAAGCTGAAAGCAGATGATTGATGGCTTTTTCTGTTTATTTTCTAAAAGATGTCAAGCAAGATATTTACTGTCTTGACTCCCACTGCAACTTGTTAGTTTGAGCAGTGTAAACACATCTTAACAACCCTTAGTAATTGTGGGAAGAAAAACATCATGAATATAATGAAAACTGACAGCACTGATTTCCATTCCTGTAATTCTTTTATGCATACAAAGCCAAGTACAGTATTTTTTCAGGTATTTTGGAGGTTTTAAAACTTCCAGATAAGAATTTATTGCTACTCATATTTCATATATATTACTTGCTTAGTGAAAAAAAAACGTTAGTATTTCATTCTTTGTGTTTCAAATTACTTCTTAGCCCCTTGTTTATATACCCATGTAAATATTGGTTATCCATAAAACATACTGCCTAGATTTGAAAGTGAAAACTCTTTAGTTACAGAGAAAAATGACTAGCTGATGTGGTAACTTACAGATGGAAAAGCTTAGATGAAGCTTAAGTGAAATGTAGGGAAGTACGTATCATCCAGAAGAAATTGTCTGTACTGATTTATTCTGTGAATAAGTAAATGACAACAAAATTAGAGAGATTTGTCCAAGGATGCAGAGTGAGTGCAATTCTCTGCCACCTTTTCTTATGAACAAATCTCATAGGAAAATCATGATTTTTAAAATATTGTGAAAAGCTGAAACATCAAGAGTGATTTGTTTGTTTTTAGCAAGTAATAAATTGTTTCAGAGTAAGCTAGTAAATAGTAAATTGCATTGTGAGTTTTATGAAAAGTGAAACTGGAATTCATTCACTGTAATGTTTCCCTCATTTTTAGTCATTGCTCCATGAAACATCATTCGGAAACTTGCCATACTCACCTCAGAGGAATATTTACAGTTTTCATACTCTCTTTCCTCCTAAACATGCTAATTCTATTGAAGAAACTAAACCTGAACATTAGTCCCATCATGACTGAAAATTACAGTTTCTAGTTTAAATCATTTATCACGACTAATTTATTTTTATGCCAGCATCGTCCCTGATCATAAGTAGGTCTTCTCCTTCCCAAGTGTTCCCACTCTGGGAACACTGTATTCCCACATTGCCTGTGTGGGAACACTTCTGATCCTGTCTTTCATCCTTCATTTTATTAGGCTTATGATGCCTTTCAGACAAACACACCAAAAAAAAAACAGACTCTCCATTCATTTCCATTTCTGACCAAAATTCTTCACTTCAGCACATATGACCAGAACTGCACTTCCTTAGTGCCTTGCTCAATTGAATTGGTATTTGTCTGAGACAATGTTTCTCTTGATCAGGATCTCATCACAGTGGTGCAGGATAATCTCACAGTTAGCTAGTAAATCTTTATTCTCCTGCTCTCCGTAATGAAAGAGGAGAACGTAAAAATGCAACATGAGATTCAATATAATTATTAGAATTACTTTCATAATAATTTGGAGGAGCCCTTCTAGAATATAATTTTTGAATAGTTTACAGCTTATTTAGTTTCATTAGGAATGAATGCCATTGCGAATGCAATTGCTTTGTTTACTTGGTTAGTAGTAAGGTGATGAAGATCAGGGTGAATTAGTAATAAAATGAGTTGTTTATGCTGAAATCAGATGTGCAAGTCATACTCTGTATTAATATCACTGGTTTATTCCTAGGACTCATTAACATCTGTGACACTGCTAGTGATGTATCATCTGTATGAATAGTACTTGCTGTGTGTTTGGGGCAGGGAGGACACTGACCGCTAGAGGAAACAACAGTTTCAGTCCAGGATAAGTGTAGAAACCACTGGTTTAGTCCGAATCCAATAGTAGTCTTTATACTACAACCTAAATAATAGGGACTGGAACAATTCTTCCTAATCTCACTTGATTCAGTGCGGTTGTTCTTATATTCATATAATTGTTCTATAGTATACAAATTGCAAATTCAATACAGTACAGCATATATAACAGTGATTTTGGCATTATGAATGTAATTTTGTGTCCTAGTCTATGTTTTGTGCTTGGCCCATGTTCCTACAATAAGTCTTTCTTGAGTTAGATTGTGGTTTTGGAAAACATATTATTTCAGTGTGTCTGGTTATATGGTTATTTTAATAAGATTTGAAAAAATTCTTCTTAGTTGCTTCAATTTACCTGGTTTGTTTTTTCATGAAAACAATGTGGGTTTTAATTCACCTTGAAGTAGGTGTTTGCTGGACATTCTAATCCAATGTTTCTTCGAAGACTGCATCAAAGCTGTATATTTTATCACTGTACTATGCATCAGTGTGTTAATGCTGAAGAACTGGACAAGGTCACCTGCCTTTAAAATGTCTGGAAAGTTGCTTTGACCTGCCAGAAATATTAACTGTTTAAAATATTTATTGCATGCAGATTGATACCAAGGAGATTATGTAAATTGTTTAATTAATCTGCTAATGTTCTATGTCATGATGAATGCAAAGTGGCAAAGAAATGTCAGCAAAATTTTCTGTGTATGAAGATGTGTATTCATGTAATTTGCTATTCAGGTGATCATGAACATGCACAAAAAATGAGAAAATAGGATTCCTGAGACCCTCACTGGCATTTTATTATCAGCTTCATAAGTCCTCTGCAAAGCTGGTTAATGTGACCATACTTTATGTATGATTATATTGTACATCATAGCCATCCATCACATAGTTTACTGTTAGCAAAACCAGTGTTGTTAAGTAAACAAGCTCCAATAGCTAATGCTAAAGTTACTCCTAACAATGCAAATCATGTAGTTGGACAAATTACTTTTACTGATTAAACTATGATTGTAAAAAAATTCAGTTGGACTCTTCCTTTATCTTCCATGATTCTTTCCGAGATCTAGTCCTATGATTATTTTTTTAATTGAAAACTAATCAGTGTTTCATTTCCCTGTAAGAATTTTAGTTACAGTTGTTTTACCTTTCATGTTTCCTTTCTTTTTGAAGTCTGCTATGTAGAATGAGTGACCCTCATGTCTTTTGTAACTTTTGCATTTATGCTTCTTTTATGTGGAGTTTTCATTAGGCTTGTATCAATTCTGTTATAAAATCCTTATTTTATAATGCTACTTTTTATTATGGTGCTGAAAAGAATGCAGATTCATTCATTGCTGAACAGCAAGTAGAATATTAGTTATTTGAATAATCAGTCACTAGAAATTACTTGTATGAATTATTGTGGTTTGCGCTTTTCCTATTTTTAAATATGCCTAAAATGGAATGTCTTATTTAGATGAAACATTTGGAATTTTGGACTGCTGCAAAACACATGAATCTTGCTGATGACAGTAATGAGTCATCTGGTAAGAACGAGATTGTACTGACGACAACAAAAAAGGTTTCTACTGTCTGCTGTCTTTGTATATATGACCTTGGAGAGAAAAAGAACTTCCTTATTGCAGAAGTTGAGCATCACTGATGCACCTGTTATTTCCCACATATTAAATAGATAATGCTTACAATGATCAGTGATGCTTTTGTGAGTTAAGTATTTTCTCTTTCTAGTGATCTGGACATTCAACTCTGTTTATGTGTATTAAATGGTTATCCTTGACACTCGAAATTGCTTATAGTTCAGAGAATTGTCACTTTGCACCATTACTATTAGTTTCTGACATAATTTTCTCTTACTGTTAATCATATTTGTAACTAAAGCAATTTTGATTTGCATTTTATATTCATATAGAGACCATGAACCAAGCAACACCTGCTAGAAAACTGGAAGAGGTTCTTCACCTTGCAGAACTCTGTATCGAAGTATTGCAGCAAAATGAAGAGCATCATTCAGAGGTGAGGCTGTAGCTGCATTTGCTGTAGAGGGTGGTTTGTTCCTAGATTTTTTCTCCCCTGATGTGAAGCAAGTGTGTCAAGAAACATTTTAGCTTTACTTTCTGACATATGTTTAAGGCAGTTCACATTTACAGAGGATTAAGAGACTTGAAGCTTATGAAAAGTGAAGTGAAATAAAACGCTACTTGAATTCGCTTGAATGAACTGTAGGTTTAGAAATGAAAATTAAAGAGCATAAAAAAGAGAAAGCATCTTTGTGCTGGAGGTGGTGAAATGGTTTGGAAAACATTCATAGCCTTATACAGTTGTTCCTTCCAACTTTTCACCTCTCACTCAAAATAGAAAGAGAATGTAACTGAATGCTTGTTTTCATCATGCTGTAGAGATCTAGATTGTAGATCTAAAAATAATGATAGTTCTAATAATCGCATTCACGTTGCTCTACTGTTGATTGGAATAGTATACTTTTAAGCTTGTGCTTTTTAAAATGGCATTGTAACGCAGAAGAAATAAAATAGAACAATTTTATGTTTCTTACTCTTATGTCTTTTGCCTCATGATGCAGAAACCACAATATTTAGAATTATGGCACCTTTTATATCAAGGAATTACAAAAATAAACTTGGCCAGATACACACAATTTTATGTTATAGACATTGAATTAATAAATACAGTTTTCCAAGGTTCAGGAAGTTGTTTTTAAAATGTTCTCAAAAACTCAATACATTTTTTTTTAAATATGCAAAGGAACAAACATGATTTAGAAGATACAGTTATAAAATATGATCATTCAAAACATCTGGTTTTATATCACACTATGGAATCTAGTTTTGAGCTTACATCTGTCATGTGTGAACTTGTTATAGATGTTTTAGCTTATACTGAAGAAACAGCTGTTTTGATGATTTGAAATTAATTCCCTGGAGGTCCTGTTCTACACTACCATTGCCACTGTGTTACACTATAATGATTACTTAATAAAATGTATATATTGCTGTCTTTGTCTTTTAAGGACCTGCATTCCTTTAAGAATTTAAGACTTCTGTGGAAAAGAATACACCCCCCCCCCCAGATCAAATTATACATGCATGATTTAGCTTCTCTGTCCAAAGATTCATTTCTTTGCTACATATTTGCAGTCAGAGATGTGCTGTTTTTCAGAAGGGTAAATATATTGCATGTGCCTTCAGAAAAATCTATTCAGCAAAAGTTTTGAATCTAAGATAGCTTGAAAAGAATAAAGATCATTTTAAGACTATTTCCCCCTTCATTCGTGTAATAAATATTCAATTTCACTAAAATTTATGGAGCATACAAAATTTCAATATTAAAATATATCTGTGAAAAAGATCAGAAAATTATACATTGCCTACTCAAAACTGGATTTTAAGTATGGTGACTTCACATCAGAACGTTAAGGAAATGTTCAGTGATGGTAGAGTTGATGAATCTGTAAAATAGTATATCACATTTTTTAATGCTAGATTTTTTTTTCTTTTTTTTTAATTCATAACATTTACAAATTTCGGGGATTCCCAAAGGGAAGAGAGGTATGTGATTCCTGGTGAACTAAGCATTATTTTGCAATGCTTTTATCATGGAACTGTGTGTTGAACGTGTATCATAAACTGTTTTGATGATTTTTGATGCTATATAGCCACATTTGTGTGTTTTCTAGAATATAAGAATTCCATTCTTCTGTTAATCCAGTCAGTGTTTTGGTTCTCCTAGAATGTGTGTCACCAATTGCGAATTGCTTTTAGCCTGTTTTCATATTATCCATAACGACTGTGCTGTAACATTTTTTCTCTATTCTTCTTCCTTGCTGCCTAAGTAATGATGTGTAGTTCTTGAGAGAGTCAGAAAAATTTCTGTCTGGGTTCAAAGTGTCATTTGCAAAGGGGAAGAAAATGGAGAGAAAATGTGCTCATTTTCTAGTTTTGGATTTGCTTTGCTTTGAAAAGTTGTCAATGTTTTCTGAAAGGAATTCTGCATGCCTGGAAGGCTCACCTGCCAAAGTCTATACATTATTTTTTTTTGCATTTAATTATTTTCTAGGATAAGGAGTCTATGGCTTTCATGAACTCCTATTTATACGGGATTTATTAATAAGAAACTTCTTCCAGTTTGATGAAAAAGGCTCCATTTCAAACTCCTGCCAAAGTTTTTGAAGCTTCATTTCTCCTCACTGTGGTGCCAATTGTCATCCTTCAATACTGACACTGCAGCACACAAAGTACTTTTCAGTAATAGCAGAGGATGCTCAGCATCTCTTTAAAATTTCTTGCCAATTCATCATTTCTCCATTTGCCCCATGTCAGAAAGAACTACAGGCAGTCATCAGAAAGTCCAGAATGCAAAAGCATACTTGTAGATCACTTTACAGAAGTTTTCTTTTATTTGATGACTTTCAGACTTGAGTACATAATTCTACATTACCTAGGACTTACATTTCAGAAATGCAAGTGAGAATTTCTGTGACTTATTTGATATTGTGGGGACTCAGCATTGTAAATCAAGCTACCTGTGTTCCATGGTGACAACTCAAAAATATTCAAAATTAGATATTCAACATGAGTGGCATAAGTTTGAAAGCAATGACATTTTCCTACCTGCTGTGCGTAGGCATTTCTCACTGTGAGGCATTTTTGTAAACTACGAGCAAAACATTCTCAGCAGTATTTGATATTCGTCCTATTTCATAAACTCACTTCACCTGCATCTTTAACTCCAGAATCATACAGCTCCCCCTGACCCAATGCTCAGCTTCAGCACTAACCTTTGAAAGCCTAGGTTTACATAGCAGTGAAAAGGTACAATCGTTACATGTCTCTGATGCGGAGCTGGATTTACTTACTGACACTATTTTTCACAGATCTCTTCTTTAAAGTCAGAGTTATCTAAAATATAATTTTTTCCCAGAGAAAATTCTGTATTCCAACATGTTAAGTTACTGAAAATGAATTTAGACATTAGTGAACTTCTCAAGATGTACTTAGAGCATTTGCAGAAGGAAAACTAGATGCCTTTCTTAGAGAAGCCGACACCTTTAAGGCAAAAATAGGAACTAAAAAGCACTCTGTAGCTCTTAAAAATTTTTTCAGACTTCAGGGAGTAAAATTTCACTCTAAAAGCATCCCTTCTGATTACCAAGTGGATGCAAAAAGTATTCATAAAAAATTATTTAAAAAAATTAATTCATCTGATTACTACCAGCTTTAGAATTGAATGAAAACAAGGACATGACATGACATACCCAGATATATTTTTCCAAAGATAAAACACATCTCGTTCCTTTGACTCGTGTTTAGTAATTCTATTTTGTCGTGTTTGCAGGCGTTTGCTTGGTGGCCAGAATTGTTGGCTGAGCATGCAGAGAACTTTTTGTCTCTGTACTCTGTTGATATGGATTCAGCCCTTGAGGCGCAGCCGCAGGACTCCTGGGACAGCTTCCCACTTTTCCAGCTGCTGAATAATGCCCTCAGAAATGACAGTAAGTTCTAAATTTTTTTTGCGTATTCTATGTGTTAAATTTTTTTATATGCCCCCACTTTAGAAATGTGTTTCTAAATAATATAATGGTCAAAATAAAAGTGACAATGTCTATTTTTATGATACGTGCGCTATTTCTAGGAAGTTTCACTCTATTCTTGCAGCATTTCAGTCCTTATTCTGACAATCCCTTATCCATTTAGTATTCACAAATTACACAGTTTTGAATCAATTATGTACTAGTAGTATAAGATGCATTGATAGTTTGTATTTAATCTATACTGCTTAAATAAAGTTGTAGTCTGTATTTCCTTCTAAGCCTTCATGTAAACTACTTCCAGATCAGTTATGTCTGTAAGGGTATTGTAGGCTTAGCATGAATGGAGTAAGATACATGAAACAAATGTTTCATTTGGATCCTTTGTCGAACCAACTGCATCTTCAGAAATTCATTAGAATTGCCATGATGGTGTCATTTAAGCTCAATTTAGAAGGCTTCTCAGAAGGGTATAGGAATTGTTCAATCTTGTACAGATCTCAGAAGAGTTAGACTCCTATACAGTGGATTTTAAGTGGGTGTCTGATCATCTAAAATGCAGATTAAAAATCTGAAGCCTATATTCCAGTGTCTTTCCTACCATCTTATATTTTCAGTTTAGGAAGCACATCCCTAGTTGTGATGTTACATGAACTTAAAACAATTATTTGGTTTCTCAAAACTGTGTAGGTATTTTAGAGTAGTCTTACAAGAAGGATTTGTGACACCAGTTTTAACTACGTTATTATGTCATTTGTGTTCCTCTGAGGTTTAGTTCCAACCTGACAGAAGTGTTAGAAACAAACAAGGGTTGTCCTCATATGCAAAGAGATTCCTGATAGGCTACTGATTTTTCTTTCCTTAAAAGATTAAGTGGATAATAATGCTAAATTATTAAAATAACCTGAAGAAAGACATTTTATGAAAACTTCGATTTTAAAGCGATTATCATAAATATTGTAAAACTTTAACTGGAGGATATGAAACAACTGTTGTATGAAATATCACACCTGTATACCAATTTCAACAATTCCCTAATGGTAATAGATATAGTAAATTACAGTTTCTGGCGAGTGAAAGCCATCTGGAAAACTACACATTTTTTTTCCCCCAGAACTACTGGAAAGCAACCATGGAAATTAGTCACCTTTTTATCAGTGGATATGTTAGCAAGTGGCAAGTGACCATTCTACCAAGAATTGATTCCCAAGTGGAGCATACCTCAGTGCTTATTCTTTAATTAACAACCTTTTCACCTTATAACTGCATTAAAGCCATTAGAAAGTGCTTCCCATGCTTATATAATCAATTTTACAGTCTTAAAAAGTAAAGTAAATAATTCTGGCTTTACTGTAAGTGAAAATCTTTTCCTGAAAACTATCACTTTCATAAAGATATATTTAGAAAAAAAATGTAAAAAGGGAAAAACTGGAATGTGGTCTCATGAGGATAAAAAGGCTAGTGTTAATAATTAACAAGGAGAGTGAAGTGGAGTAAATTAGCCATAATAGAGCCCATAGTGACTGGCAAAGTCACCTCTCATTATCAAAAAACTCATTAGGAAATGAAGAGGTGGAAATCCCACTGGGTTATTCTCACTCTCTGGCTATATCAGAGATTACTTTTCAGATTTCTTTCAAATGAGAAACTGTTAGGTCACCATATTGCATATTAGGTTAATCTTCAGTGAAATTTGGAGGACTGACGCCTGCATGTTATTCTATCTCAAGAGCTTTAAATGAGCTCTAAATCTTCAGTGCAGGAATCAGTTTTCACATAAACCTGACATGAGAGAACTCCTAACAATAAAGAAAACATCTTACATTTATAGCATTAAAGAAAACTTACATGTAAGACTATTTTTATAGCTATGTCACTAAAATATAATATGAGAAAGACTGTGAGATAATGGAAATGCATAGTCTTGGCTATTCAAATAATAGTGAATGTGTTATTTTACATAGTGTACAAAACACTGTACAAGATTCAAGGCGAATACTTCAAAGCCAATATTCAATTAACAATGAGAAAAAAATGCATTTTCCAATACAGTATATAACTTTTCATGAATTAAGAGAGGAGAGAATAGGGAAGTCTTGACTGAAGCTTCTCATTTGTATTATGAAGGACTACATTTTGTGTCACCTTAAGATTCTTCATTTTTTTTCTGACCTTATTCCACAAGGAAAAGTTCATCAGTGATTGCATTCCTGTTGAATCTAACTGAAGATCTGCTTTAAAATATGAAGGGAGTAGTATGGTCTTCCCATCTTATAAAATATTTCATGAGAGCTAACTACGAAAAGTGATTTAAAAAATGGCATTCACTGCAAAGATGAATAATAGATTGAAGATTAAATTTGTTGTGATTTCTCAAAATGTGAAGGTTTGAAGAAAATTAGTGTGGCTGCTTTTACAGTATACATTTTAATGATCTCGAAGATTTCTGTTGTTCATATGGCTGACTGTGTAAAGCTTCACAGATTGTGCAGTGATAACGGTATTCAACATCTCTCTAAGAGAGTAAAACTATTTTTTCCAGAATTAGATATTCATGGGGGGGAAAAGGACATAGTTGTCCCAGAATTATATCTTATTTTCTGTAATGAGTATATTAGTTTTTGTCCACAGAACTGATAAACTATGTTGTGAAGGGGCCAGTTCTACAGGGCAATTTACTTTTCTGTAGATGTTTGATTATTTGGATTGATCAGGTGTTTAGTGCCTGAAGACAGACATGTACTAATTTCTCTTCATTTAAGAGGAATCTTCTATTGGCATGTGCCTAGTTACATGAAGTATCTGTGTATTTGGCTTATTTTAGAGGTTTTTCAATTCTATATTCAATATTCTGCTCCTTTTCTTGCCAAATTTTCTCTCCAAGTGTCACTTACTATGTACTGTGCTGCTGCTCAGCATTATTGCATTACTACATTGGCAGTAAAAAACTAGGAGTTTTTTAGTCAGTCAAAACTAGGAGTTAACTCATGAGATTCATTTTCTATCAAGTATTACTCAATGAAATGTCCATGCTCCTGCTCTAACTCAACCATGACCTGATGAAGCCAATTTAGAAAAATCAGCATGTTGAGTGTTAGCCTTTCCAATGCCATTGCCATTATTATGGTTATTGACTTCAAGCAGGAATACTCTTATAGGTTTTTTCCACTAATGCTGTTGCTTGTAGTAGAGCACATCATCACCTTCCTGCTTTGCTACATCCTCTGTACCTGTTTTGTACTAGAATTTATGTATAACATCATAGCACCTATCTTACAAGGTAGAGTTAGAAAACAACTTGGATTTAATGTAATCAGGGCAAACTTCACACCCACACCAATGCCTTTCCTCCAAACTTACACTTCTGATTAATTGTAGTGGGAATCTTTTCTTAGATCAGTGACTTAAAATTTTTGCTCAGTCCTGTTAGGAGCTGCTTTGAAATCATAGTGTACCTTCAGATAAGAGCTACACATCTTGGTTACTGATACTGAGAGCTAACTCAAGCTCCTTACCAGAATATTCCATAACCTTTTCTGACTAAATGGGAGTTTTAGGCCAGGGTAAATTGTGCAATAACCAGTTTATGTCACTCTGTCTTGTAAAGATGAAATAAATTTTCATGTTGTTTCCACAAAATATACCTCGAAAATTCACTTTTCAAGTATGTCTTATGTGTAAAAATACAATTTCTATATCAGCTGATACACTTGTAATTTTCATTACAATTTAAACAGCTGATTAAGAACTTCTCTGTGGAGGCAGAAAGTAATAGAAACAGGAAATGAATGGAAATATAAACTTTCTTTTTACATGTCACTGGTTGAGTTTTAGTTGCTAAAAATATGGTGTGGACCCTCAAGGATATTTCCTTCTTGAAATTTACTCCTTTTCATTTTAGATTTTAAAATATGCCAGAAAATCCAAATGGTGCCTTCCTGAGAAGCCTATGGAGAGCAGGATAATTATAAACTCTCTGCCAAAGGGCTAATTTTGTCAGTGGAAAAGAGTCATGTTAATCTGTGTCGTTCTTCCTTTCCTTTGATTCTGCAGAAGCTCTTAAGGACAGAATAACGTGCTAACTCCGGGATAACTACTAAAATGTGGCTGTATAAGTAAAAGTAAAAGAAGCTCCACAGCTTCTGTTGTACACAAGCCCAGTAGATTCTTTTCCTACTATTACAGATGAAACCTCCTTCCAGTGCTGCATAATTAGACTGTAGTATTCATCTCTAGTATTTTCTCATCATATTTTAATGTTTTTCAGCTACCTAATAAGCAAAAATTTAATAATTTTCATCTTCAGTATTTCAAGAATTTCTCCTTTGGGAATCTGTTTCTGTTCCTGTAATGTGTTTTCCTTTAGTATTACCTGTGCATTATCTTGCCCTGCATAGGCTTTCATTTTATTGTTGCTTGTGTGAGGTGGCTCATATGACAAGGGTGTGGGGTGTCTATATGGACAAGACAATGGAGAATTAAGCTTTGAACACAAGTGGTAGTTGAGGGATTTGAAGTGTGGCATTTCCTCAAGGATCTCTTGTTTCCCATCTGCTTTGATGCGCAGGTGGTGCCTTTCGGCAAGATCAATTCTAATCATAGGGTAGAGTGCCATGAGTCTGATGATGATACTCAGCTATATCACTTACTCCTGTGCTCTGAGTTCTTTCCCTGCCCTGCATTAATCCTTGATAGTGATCTCCAAATGGGCAAATCAGAGATGCCATGTCCTGAACCCTGGAAGAAGAGAAAGCTCAAAGAGTTGTTGATCTGAGACAGTGCTCTTGTAAGTGTACCCACGTACAGAAGGATCCCTGTGGAGGAGCAGTGACAATAAGTCTTACCATCATTTTGGAAAGTTTCACTTCTCTGTAAAGACTGGTGTCATGATGTTAAAAAATGATTCAGCTTTTTAAGTGAACATCTTTTATTGCCCATGACTTCTTTAAATTTCCTTCTGACTCTGGAATAACAAGAGTCACCCTCCTGCCCATGAGGCTTCATTACTATAATTCCCAGAGCTGGGCTTGTAGCAGAGCATTTCTGTGGTGTGCTCAGAAAATACTAAACTACAAGCTTATCACTTCAAGTAACTGTGATTGCCTGATTAATTACCGTCCTGCACTGGTTTGCTCTAAAGCAGCAAGATTGACCTAACTGACACATTGTATTCTTATTGTTATTTTTAAGCTCAAAGTTGCCTTCAAAAATCAGCCTAATATGCAAATGGGTACCAGCCACCTTTTGTTTCTCAAAGATGGTGTTCATCAGCTGTTTACTGTGAAACCTTTGTGTTAATATCCAAATCCTCCTCAGTCGCATTTACTGCTGGTCACAGATGATGTTGTTTTAAGATACATGAAATAGATATAAATAGAGAAAAATAACATTGTTTTGAATTCCTGATATACAAATAATTAACCCAGAACTAACTAGTTAACAAGTAGTTCTAGGAACAGTGTAAATAATGGATCATGTTTGCAAGGGACTCATAGGTGCTCTCAAGGGTGGATTCTCAAGTGTTTAATAAAGAGATGATCCTATGCTGCTGCCTTTTTCTCAGTGGAAACCCTAATAATCTCTGTCTGCTACCTAGCTGCCTGTTTTCATGAAACTTCCTATATCTGATATCTCCACCCCTATGTCTAATGTGGTTGAAATTAGCTGAAAGTTTCAAAATTCTTAGCAAGAGAGGCAGTTACACAAAGCCAGAGAGGGCTTATTGCATAATATTGTTTCCTTAGGTAAAACTAATTGATACATGATTTCCTATTACTCTACAAGGATGTTTTCAAGAAAATAGTTCTTGATTTCTGATCATTGTATTCAAGACAAAAAAATAACATAAGTGGCCATACATTCAGCAACAAAGGCACTTCTTTGCAATACAAGTAGCAGTAGGGTACTGAAATGGACGGCGCATTTTCTCCATAGTCTCCATCTCTCCCAGGTTCAGTTTGGACCAGACATTATTCGGGAATGGAAGGCAAAGGAATTTCTGGAAGCTATAAAAATTTTTTTGACATATTACACATGGAGTTGTATTAGTCGTGGAACAAGAAGGATTGTAATTTTATTACATGGTTTCCAGGGTTTTGAGCCCTTTGATTCAAGCTGTTCTTCTTAGGAAGAGGAGGAAGGCTCCCCAAAATGTGGATTTGTATCCATTCAGTCAAACAAGAAGCCTAGATGTGGGAATACATAGGAGGAAAAACCCACAAAAGAATTTGAAACAACAGAATATCGGTGAAGGAAAAAGAGGGTTACCAAAGTCATGAAAATTTCTCTCTGTGGCTCAGCCTGTATGATTTCCATATGCACATGGGAATATTCTTTTAGGTCCTAATAACAGTGCTGGATTAATGGGTGAAGACAGACATTCAAAACATGAAACTGATATATTCCCTTGGTGAGATAAAACCTTAGTTTGCTAAGAGTTAAGTTTTGCTAAGAGAACATTTCAGGAAATACGGGGACAAGCAGTGGTGGTTGCAAACTAATTTTCAGGTTTTAAGCATCTTCAGTTTGCACTGTGTGTACAGTTTTTCATGTAGTAAATCCCATCTGTGAAGCAGGTAATATTCTACTGCTTATGAATGACATTCAAATACTATCTTTTTGGTTTGTTTGTTTGTTTTTGTTGTTGTTGTTCTGTCTTGATATGTAAATAATGAACAAAATTGCTAATGCTTAGATTCAGCAAAGTATTATTAATTTTAAGAAGATGCAAAAATATTTTGGTTTAATAAAGGACTTTAGTATGTACCTAGTTTTCATGACACTGACATTTTAAAATATACTGCACTATCCTCATGGAACACTTTACTTGCCTTTTCTGAACTATATTTCTTACACAAGCTGGATTTTATTATTAGCTTTTGTATACTAAAATTTTTAAAGATATACTTATTCTTATAACAAAATAAAGCAAGGAAGGTATTTGTGGTTTGTTTGTTTTTAAAGCATTTCTGTGCAACGGAAAGTTTCACAAGCACTTGCAAGAAATTTTTGTTCCCATGGTCGTCCGCTACATCGATCTCATGGAATCATCAATTGCCCAGTCCATTCACAGAGGTCTTGAACAAGAGTCATGGCAACCTGTCAAGTAAGTGCTTTTTACTTAATCTGAACAAAGCACCTGCCTACAGTTTTCTGTCTAATAAGGGGTTCTCCCCCATTGTCCTCTAAATATTCTTTTTTTTATTGTATTCCTACATTGTTTATTTCTTCACAGGAGCATCACCAACAGTCTTCCTAATGTAGCTCTTCCAAAAGTTCCAAGTTTGCCTCTTAATCTTCCACAAATACCTAGCTTTACTACACCAACCTGGATGACTTCTTTATATGAATCCACGTGTGTATTCTTCAATAACCTTCTGACTGTATGTCAGCTCTGCATGGCCTTGCTACTGTTCTGTGCAGCTGTACTTGGATTGCATGGTGTTTATCATCTCTTAGTTGGAAATTATTGTTTCTTGGGAGTGAGCCAAGCATGGACTGTTAGTGAGTTGCGCTTCCTAGTGCATTAAAATGTAGCGGTTTTAAACCTGATAACACAAAATCAACTTGGCAAGGATCTGTCATAGTATGAATGATGTTTAATATTCTAAACAACCTAATGACTCTTCTGAATGAATAAGCAGTGGGGAAGCTTTTGGATAATTGACTTTAGGTCATGGTTTTGTAAAATGAGGTGGCCCATTATATTTTTGCATGGGTTTGATTAATTAATTGTATATTGGTTCTGAAAATCATTGATTGCAAATATTGTTGTTAGATTAAATATCCATTTTACAGGAAAATACTAAAATGTTAAGAAGTACCCAGAGTAGAAGTACATCCATTTCTTTGTCTGTTTGAAAAAAACAAAAAACATATTTCTTTCTGATTTTTCGCCAATATTTCAGTGATCTTTTCTTAAAAAAAATAAAATAAAATAAAATAGAATATGCATACCCTGTTCTGTGGGAGTATTCCCATAGTTACAGGTCAGATTTCTGTGTGAGGACACATTCATGTATGCTGGGGAAAAGGCTCAAGAACCTTAGTTTAGAAAAAGTTGTGAAAGACTTCAAAAAACACATGTTCTAGACACAAGGGTTGATAATATGATTTCAAGCCAAGTATTGTCTTCTCAAGTTTTATGACAGACTTAAACACTCCTAACAAGCACTAGATCTTTTTCTGCTGGAGTTCATAGAATCATAGAATACCATACTGAAAGGGACCTCAAGGATCATCTTGTCCAACGTTTCCATGTCTAGATTAGCCCAGCACCCTGTCCAGCTGAATCTTAAAAATGTCCAATGTTGGGGAATCCATCACTTCCCCTGGCAAGGATTATTACAGTGGAAGATTGTGCTCATTGTGAAAAATTTTTCTGTTGTTTCCCATCAGAATCTCTCCCAAAGTAACTCAAACTCATTATCCCTCATCTTTTCCATGTGAATCCTTGTACAAAGGATTTATTATGATTGTTGGTCTGCTGTAAATTCCCCTAAAAATTGACAAAATTCCTCTTAATCCTCGCCTGTGATACCTTTGGTGTTTACTGTAATAATGCTAGGTTTCTCCTGATATGCAAGTCATTTCAGCTCTTTCAATACAAACTAATCGGTCTTCTGCAAGTCAAATTCCTTCCTGTTATCCCCAGGTTTTCAAGGATCACTTTTTTTTTGAAAGTATAGCTTTCAGACTTGAGAGTTGATTCACATTCATCTATTCTGAATATTGAATTTATAATTATTGTATAATAAATACAGGTTCTGATTGGAGGATTGTAGTGGTAGATCTTTCTTAAATGAAGGGTTTGGTGCAGCAATAAATTACTAGACTGCGTTGTGAAAATACATGCGAGTACAGTGAAATTAAGCTATGGACTTACCCTCCTTGCACATTTGCTGGTATTTAGTTTCATGGTATGTATGACAAAGTGTGCTTAAAATCCTAAAATAGTCAGTGAAGTTTTCATAGCATTTGGTGAACAGTGAGGTTGACATATGCTGTAACCACTTGCCAGCAGTACTTGTCATTCTGCTTTTTTTCAAAAAGTGGGGATGAGTAGTGTCCCCACTGCAGTGTGACCTTTGTAAGGTCATTGTCTCCTTTCAGCCACCTCATACAGCATTCAGGAATGTCCTGGCTCTGATGTAGGCACTCTTCTGGTTGTTTTTCCATAAACATAGAGCTTTGAGGTTACATTTCACAAGACATGTATGAATTGACAATCTTGATTGAATATAGCATTAAGTTACCTTTGTAATACTCTGGTATTCAGGCAGTATTTTAAGAATTAGCTTACCTGCATCCTACTGAAGAGCCAAGTAACTTCTCCGAATGGCCATGTATTTGGATCAAATCAAAAAGCAAAGGCACTGCAAGTCAGTCGTTCCTCTTCCCATGCTAAGGAGTTTCCTTTTTCCTGATGGTAATGGTGTCTCACCTTCCAGCAGAAGTGGTTTACTTTCACTGTTATGTGAAAGAAAGGAGAAAAGTTTTACTTCTCTTCCCACTTCTCCCATCTCATCTTTTTCTGGGGGAACAAAGCTTCTTCCTATAGTTTAATTCTTCTACAGGAAGATTGTAGAAGATACCTATGCTCCAACACCTGTTAAGCCAAAACCTAGTGTTTCCTTGCAGGTTTCCCTTTCAATGTGATGAACACCCAGCTTAAATGGACTAGAGTGCCACATTGTATTGTACATGTAGTCAGCAGAGGCTTCTAAGTTCAGGAGTCCAGGCTCTGCTTTGTCGGTCGTCACAGGTGGCTCTTTCTCTCCACTGACCCCGCTGAGTCTTTCTTTTCCAGTTCACCATACTCACTCATCTTGGCCATAAAGCTGATGCTTTGACAAGAAGATGGCTATGTATATCACAAAGTTCTGCTGGACTTCCCTCTTTCTCTTTGAAACTGATGACTTTGGCCAATTAATCATTATGAATTTGAATTACACAATGAAGAATCTACAGTCATAAAGACTGCAAAAAAGCAGTCTGTGAGCCAATTGTGTTATAGTTAAGGGTTTATCCAAGTCCTGTGTCTGTTTTGTCTGTAATGGGAAGAGATCTAATATTCTTCAAACTTTACTAAAGTTCATGTTCATACTCCTGAGTTCATGTTTAAGTACCTTCATATTCAATAGAGCTGGAATGTGCCTACCTAAGAACTTTTGCTGAAGAGAAAGAAGTGAAAACACATTCACAATTAGGCATCCCTTTGTGTGCTTTATTGATGAAAACAGATTTTCCCCCTTAAAGTTGCTACAATTCTTTTGAACATTACTGGCAGAGATTGTTTGTATTTTTTAATTAACTGTTCCTTTTTCTTTCCTTGGTCACATGTTTTGTAACAGTAAATATATGCTGCTTATAACAGCTTTTAGAAAGATCACCTCATTTTCAGTTATTTTTTGGGCATTGGAAAGCAAGATATGAAAAGGGGAAATTGTTTTGAGTAGTAGTCTGTTTTTCTTGATTAGTCTCAAGAGAGGACAACTCACAGGACACCTTGGCTAGACATGCAGAGTAGTGTGGATTACTATTCCATTTGGCTGAAGATAACCTTAAAGAGCAAAAAAGTTTGAATATTCTGTAAAAGCTTCTAGTCAGCCAGAATGAGGGATTTTTTCCTTACTTATTAATTAATTCAAATGTAGTACTTTAAATTGCTCTTCATATTTTAGATTTAATTTCTCTAACTGTTCTGAATCTGGATTTTAAGTTAGACTTGTGGGTGATTTTAATTGTTTATGGTTTCATTTATATGTTATTATTTTCAGTGCAGACATGACATAGTTTCAGTGACCAGAAATGCTGTAGATACAGGTTGTCTGTTGCTATCTGATGCCAGTCTAGAACATCACCTTCAGGAAAAATCAAGGCTGGGGAAACATGGAATAAGATGTATGCTTATAGGAGAATAGTCCTGTCTTGTCTTCCACCAGGCAGCACCAAAGGAAATGTGTCAGCTGTATTCTTCCTGCTATGGCTCAGCTATAGGGAGTGACAGAAGGGACCAGCTGGAGCAGTCACAATGCCCTGATTGTGATATGAAGGGAGGTGGTCTGAATGTGTCTGACCTCTCACGATGGACCTCTCTGTGTGTTTATGCATGCTGAAGGAGTCATATGGTGACATTTCATTTCTGTTTTGAGGGCTTTTATCTGTAGTGCCACATACATTCCTGTCATAGTGCTTACCTCCAGTAAAGTGGTAGGAGGCCATGGTCTGCATTTTTTAAGGATGGGTATTTAAAAGTATAGCCATAGGACTGATGGAATAGTGAAATCTGGCTGATCTACTTTCTGTAGAAGTTTTGAATATGGCTAGTTCCTATTGAGTGTTCTGGAAGGCAAATGTGTATTGTGGGGCAAATTCCTTTTCTTCCAAAAATGCAGTAAGAAAGAAGACTCAAGAAACGTGTTTTGGTTGCTTGAACCTTAGGTTGCTACACTCTTAAATTAAGAGAAATCATGAGGTAACTCTATCCCTGGTGTCTTTGAGGAACTTTGCACGAGTTGCAAAATACTTGCCAAAGTTTTGCTTCATCCTTTCCCTCATCTGCTGGTGGAAAGTAGAGAGATGGGGCTAAGTGCAACTGACTCTGAAACTGTTAAAAATCCTTTTCTGTTGAAGAAATTCTCAAGTGATCTTCTGAGCCCTGAACGTACATCTTGAGGCAGCATACAGAATGTAAAGCTGGAGCTCACAATCTGGGGGTTCAAAAAGGATGTAGAGCTGGTGCCTGTTTTGTAAACAGTCCTCACAAAACACTAAAGGGTAATATCTCAGTAGTAGCCTTAAAAAAATGGTAAATTTGGTGTTTTTGGTAAATTTTTAAAATGATCATTTATAAATTTAGAAAGTTGGTAAATTTATAAAATGACCATCATCGCCCTTTGGTAAATTCTCAAGACAGCTGCTTTTTAATCTTGAGATTAATTGATAGTGGGTTTTGATATTTAATATTTCTCCTGTATTTTTATATCCCAAGCCACCTGTGGAGTTTCATATCTAGACAAGAAATTATTTATTCTACATCTACTCTGGAGCCATGTGTGTGCATATTTTCAAGAAAGTGTGCTTTATTAGTGGACCGTTTTACTAATTGCTGCTTCTTAGGTACTTGGCAAGCTTAGTGGGAAGCTGCCTCTCAGCGATCAGTGGATAAGTGGATTACTTAAAAGGCTATATGCATCTCACAGATTTGATATGATATTTCTTGGAGAAACATTATGTCTTTTTTTGCTGTGTTCAGGATGATGCAAGGCATAAAGCCATAAAATAATTTAGGTTAAAATGGACCTCTGGAGATACTTGGTCCACTCTCCCAGTCAAAGTGTGACCGAATACAAAGTTAAATTCCCGTTAGAAAAAATGGGAATTTAACAGGATGGGCATAATATTTGCCTCTTTTAGTCATTGGTAAGCTTCTCTTACTGACAGGATCTAATTAATAAGAGTGGACAACTAGATAGTACCTGAAAGCTTGAGTTTTGACCAGCAAAGCAGTGAAGTTTGTGCTTAATTTTAAAATCATAGGTGACTAATAAATGTAGTTTTTAGTGAAAGAGTATCAGTTCAGTTTCCTGGTAGAGCAATATTATTCCATTCATTAGATTGAATTGGCTTTACCATAAACATTCAAATAAAAACTTTTAATAGCCAAGAATGTCCGAGGTTCTGACATTATGGGTATAGATTCAGGTTTGATTTGAAAGCAGGAATTGCTCCTGCTGCCAGGAGGAGCTAAAATCTGAGGTTAGCTCTTCTTCTGCAGCATTTAACAAACAAATTAGACATTGGTGTCTAGATGTGTGAACCAGGAACAAACAGCACTTTATTTTCCCTCCCTATCTTTTTTGAATAATATGTTAGTCAAAGTTAAATGTCATTGGACATTGCTGAATAAAACATTGAAGAATGGGAGATAAAAATTATATGAAGAGACAATGAATGAATTAGTGTTTCTCACAGAATGAATTAGTCTTCCATGAACCTCTGTCTGTTATTACATTATTATAATTGCAAAACTTTATTTGGTAGTCTAATGAAACACAATTAAGTGGCTGCTAGGGAGTAAACATGCATAAGAATACATTTATGTTATTATGAATACATTAGTTCTCCTTAGTCCTAAAGAATTTCCTTTGGAATTCCATTAGGCAAAAAAGAAAAAAAATATGGAAGAATAAAAAATGGTTAAATTGTATGATCTGATGATGAAAACAGTTAGTTCTGTTTCTTGAGATAGTATGATTTGTTTTCTAGAAAATACGTATTTTTATCAACTGTAATATAAATACTGAGATTGTTCCCATTTCTGTCCCTAAATGATTTGTCTTATTCTTTTATCCTAGTCATCTCAAAAATTGACTTAATCACTTTTGAATCAGCTAATGTGTATAATGTAGCATCTACAGCTTCATTTAGTGCCAGTGTACACAACAGGTGTAATGACATCTTCAATATTTGCTTGTCATATAACTTAAGAAACAGTCCAATGGGATTATAAATTTTCCAGAAGTTTTGATTTTTTTTTTCCTTCTATTCCTTAATTAAACTTAGCGATATATGAAAGTGGTCCCTGTTCAGGTTCAACCTTAACAGGTAATATCCATGTACAAGTTGTAACCTTAGCAGTCCCATGGGCCTTTTTCCTGTTTCTGCTGTTTTCTTTCAGAAGCATGATACAATGTAAAATTAACAATTACTGTTTAAAATAAGTGGGGAAAAAAATACATGATATCAAAAAAGCCTAAACTAAAAACTGTGTCTGAAACTCTGGCATCGTGAAGATATCAAAACTTGTGCCATTTAAAACCAATGCCAGACTTGGTCGCTCAGAGCCAGCCTTTCTCTTAGGCGGGTGGCCCTGCTCCCAGCTTGTCACCCATTGCCCAGCTGTCCCCTTCACCTGCCCTGGCAGCCCCATTGGAAACTAAGGCAACATCGCAGAAGACAACACTGGCTCTGAAGTTGTGGGTGCGTTAAGGCAGTGGGGCGAGGGGGCAGGGTGGGTCTGGAAGGTGGTAGATGCTGTGAGACTGAAGCAGTGCTCCTGCTGCATCCAAGCTGCCAGTTCAGAGCCCTGAACATGAGCTATGTTTTGCTTCACTTCACTGCCCACTGCCTCAGCTAACCTGATGTGAACCGATGGTGGTGCTACTTACTGCTGAGGGGTGCATTAGGCAGTCAGATATTAGAGGTCCTTTCTGATTTTTCATTTGTTTTTGCATTAGACCCTGCTCTGTCCTGAGTATACTCAGCACTCACTGATTCCTTCCGTGAGAGGTGGGATCACTTAACATTTTGATAATTCATATTTCATTAATTTAATTCACATTTGATAAATACATCAGTACTGCCATTTTGTTTCTTTTGTCATGAGGCAGAAGAAACAAAATGGCAGTACTGATGTATTTAAATTACTTGGATCTGAATTGGGACTGTCAGGTGGAGTTTGGTTGCTTGTGTCCTGGAATTCCATACTGCATAGTATGCAGTAATCCGAAGCAGTAAGCCAGGCACTGCAGTACAATGCATCATTAAAATGTAAATTATCTGCATTGACAGTGGAAGTGTAACTGTAGTTACTGCTAAAATTAGCCATATTGTTGTATTTTATCACAAGCAATTCTCTTTAAATTTATCAATCTGTCCAAGGGGGAAGAAGAACTTTAAAATTATATGGACAATCTGAGATGACATAGAACTGTATTAATGCCCTTGTTTTGTATGCACACAAATTTCTTTAAATAGTTTCTGTTTTCTTTTTTTTCCCCACACGGATTTGATGTTATTCCCTCAGTTAGAATTAATGAGCATTTATCAAGGGACTGTATGTCTGGGTATTTCTTTTACAATATTACTACTAGCATCCTCATTTCTTTGCAAGACTTATCTACCAGAGTTATGAAGGCAAGAAAACATATGTGCAGTCTTCACTGTTTTGAAAAGATCCTTACTATTAATAATTCCTGTACCATATATTTTTCCTGTCTTATCTAAACTTTGAGCTACTTCATTTTCCATGTTCCCCAACTTCCCATGTACTTCCCTAGCCTGCCATGTTTCTCAGCTAACAGATGAGAAAAATTTTACTTTTTTCACCCTAATAGGAATTACTTTAAGTTTTCCATTACTATTTTTATATATTTTAAGTAAGAGCAACTGTGCTAAAAAACACAGGGAGATGAAGGAGGAAGGTGGTGTGATAAGGAAATCATATAATTTATCTTCTGTTTCTTGGGGGCTTTGTTTTGTTTTGTTTCTTATAGCAATGGATCAGCTACATCAGAAGATCTTTTCTGGAAACTGGATGCTCTGCAGATGTTTGTTTTTGATCTTCACTGGCCAGAACCAGAATTTGCCCACCATTTAGAGCAGAGACTTAAACTCATGGCCACTGACATGATAGAAGCCTGCGTTAAAAGGTACAGTTGAAATGATCAATTAAAAATTGGGAGAGATTGGAAAATGAGCACAGGAACAGCCATACTGGCTTGCAGAGGTATATCTGTACCAGAGTCCTGTCATGGAGTGAGGAATGAGGGCAACTCTGAAGAGATCATGGCTTGTGCGTATTTCCCAGCACCTGTCAATCAGCAATTTGGCAACATATGGGAAATACTAAGTAGAATTTCTAAATTTCTACATGTGTTGTGAATAGACCCTTGCAAGTGAATAAAGCAAATATTTTTTTCTATTCCATACTTGTGGCAAATATTAACAGATCTCAGAAGTCTGCAAGAAGAAATCATTTTTCTTTTTGCAGATTTCCCTCCCCCCTTACTACATTATTCTTCATATTCTGTTAATAATATTACTAAATTTGTCAATTTTAGAGTACTGTCTTTAAGAAATATTTTACAAAGTAAAGAGTTTAAAACATTTCTGTGTTTGTACAATAAGCAAAAACAGTAAACAAATAAATAAACAATAAACAACAAATCCAAGTGAGACTAAGTTTTATAGTGCTAAATTTCTAGAAATTACAGAAAATGCAGTGTCGTGTTTTATTGGGCTATATCTGGCAACACATTGCCATTATCTAAAACTGCATCAAACAGATTTGACTATGTGTATTTTAATGGTATACACAAACTAGGTTAAAAATGGCTCACTGCCAGGTCACAACCAAAAGCTAGGAACAGAATTATTATCACAGAGGCATTACAGAAAACATTCCTTATGGATTGTTTTTTGGTCTGTAATATCAATCCTGATACTTTTGCTGCTTGATTTCATAGTCAGTAAGAAGATTCTGTTGGCAATAAATGGTTTAATTAGTAATACACAATGATCCTAGTATCAGTACATAAAATACATTAATATTTTAGACTTAATTTGTAACATATTAGTCATAATACATTAATTATGTTGTAGTGTGGTCAAAGATACTGTACAACAGGTAATAAAGATTAGACAGTAGCAAATCAGAAAAGAATGATGAAACCGTTCTATTCTAACTCTTCTTGTGATGTGAATATGATCTTAAGAATTTTTAAATGGAAATAGGATTCTTGTGTTCCCATTTTCTAAAAAATATTGTGTCAATTTCTGGTACCCGCATTTAAAAATAAGGGTGGGAATAAAACATTACGTTTAAATTTATGTATGCTGAACTATATTTCAGTGACACTGTTCCTTAGTTGCACTGAGAAGAAAATAGGGGGTTTATATTACATGTCTCTGGATATGTCTTAATTTTTAATATAAATACTAATATTTTCTTAATAATAAACTTATTTTCTAAAATTCTCTTTTGTATCAAAGCCAGAAGAGGATTTTTTTTTTCACTATATTTCTTAGAAGCAAGCATTTGATTGATCAACTGCATTTTAGGGTAGAAAAGCTGGAAAATTGTGGAGTATTTTCATTGCTTAAAATTGGTTTTAGTCGTCATACAAGGAAGCATATTATTATCTGGTAGGCGAGAAGATAATACTTTTATTGTTCAGCTGAATTCACTGAAACCCTGGAGAACCTTGAGATTGCCACCAATGCAATTGTTTATTGAATGGGCGGATATTCTGCACTTACTGAATTTTAATTCTAAAATGTTCTCATGTGCATGCACATTGTTAAGCCAACATGTTTAGGACGATTTACACATTTGTACAGTGGTAGTTCAGAATTATCAGAGATACTCATACTGCAAATTTACTGTATTTTAATATACAGAACAAGAATTGCGTTTGAACTCAAACTGCAAAAGATGAACAAATCAACAGACTTACGTATCCCTTCTTCTCTGTGTACAATGTTTAACGTCTTAGTTGATGCTAAAAAACAGACAGCTAAACTCTGCATACTGGATGGGGGGCAAGAGGTAAGTGGAATTTTGTATGTTTAATTCCTATGTTCAGTTGATCTGAAAGATCTCAAGACTGCAGACAGTCCTTAGAAGAGTCGTTTCAAACTAACTGAAATGCACCACAAAGCTGTGTACAGAAGCAGGCGTCAACTGTTCCCTATAGGCAGCATGCAAGACACAACACCTCAGCTTCCACCAGAGAAGACACAGAGTGCTTCTGTAGTTTATTTCCTTTGACCTGTGGGTCTTTTGAACATTCAGAGGATTTCTTGGCTCACAGCAGCTCCAGGAATTTCTCCTGGGTTGCAACAGAGAAAGAGTCTGCTTCGGGACTCTTTTGCAATAGAGCCAAAACATTGTCCTTTGCAGCCAGGTTTCAAATGAGGAAGGTTTGGTTTTAAATGGCTCTTAGACCCAGCATTCTTGCCAGTGAATATCCTGAAAATAGAGGAAAGAAATAGTCAGGTAATTTAATGGAATTCTTTTATTTGGTCTCCAAGGACAGGGACCATTTTGGCACTAGTTTGCTGCCACAGTGGAGCACTGGTATGCTATCGAAGGATATGTAAACTTCAGTGACTACTGTCCTTCCCATCTTGTCATTCTCAACAGGAATAACATGTGACATGAAAGGATATACTATATAGACTGGAAAGACCACCAGCATAAAATTTAAAGTGTTCTCTCTGGGCTAATGCGTCATCAGTGTAATTTGGTTTATAATTTGTTTGATTTGGTTTGGATAGAGGGAAAAAAAAAATTCAGAATTTGTCAACCAAAAAACATTATTTAGTCATATTTTTTCATTTGATTTTTGCATTTCTGTACTGTGCTCCTCATTTCATTGACTGATCTTTCAAAGTTAGTGTATTCTACGTAATTGTCCTTTTTTTTTTTTTTCTTAATTCAATGAGACATTCATAATTTTCCTGTTATACCCTGTCGTCTTTATTTTTCCTTTTGGTTTCCTGTGATGTGAGCCAGTTTGCTAGTCAATGGGTAAGTGTCTCTTCATTGTTTTTTAATTTACATTTTTTCATTGAATACTAACAGCCACTTTTTATTTTAAATGGTAATATTGCTTTTCATGTTAATTTTTTAGCCAGGCCCTCAGAATTCCCTTACAGTCTGCCCTTGCAACAGACTGATCGTCAGCTTCTCAGTTCTTTCCTTGTTCATCCTCTAAGATGGTTCCAGATGAATTCTTCACTCTGCTGCTTTTCAGACACAGTGTCCTGTACTACCAGGTCACAAAGTTTTAGACTCTCACCTCTCAGTGAGGCTCATCAGAAGTAACCTCAACTAACAACTCTTTGTATGAGTCTGGTGCTGCCATTTCATCTTTCACATAGTGTACAAGCAGTAAACTGCAAATACACATATGCACAGCCTTCTTTGGGGACAGGCAATACCAGTACCTCTGTAACCTGCAGAAGACAGATGGCATGGCCTCATTCTCCACAGAGTCTCCTTTTGCCTGCTCTGGATGATGCCTCCTGCACTGTCAGCCAGTCTGCTCGGAGTCAAAGTTCAGCCAGTCTTCTTAAAGTCTTCATTCTGGAGTCAAATAATCTTCCGAGAGGATCTGAAGTTTTGTTTTGTTGAGGGTGGCTGTTTTAGTATAAGTTGGCATGGAGGAGGAGTGGGTTAAGATATTTCTGATCTCATGATTTTCAAAATAAATCATGAAAAAAAATCGGATTCAAGTAATTAAAAAATTATTTTAAACGAATATTGTAATTTTGGAAGCTTGTGGTTTTTGAGTAACTTGACTCTGTTCTTTTTTTCCATGGTCAGAAGTGAAGTTACTGATTATATTCCATTTCTACAAAATTATGCTTGCTTTGTGGTGAGGAAAAAAGGGGAAAAAAAAAGAAAAAAAAAAAAAAGAAAAAATACCAGAAAAAAAATGGGAACTGATCTTACATACATAGGTCCATTAATTTAATGTACTGTGGAAGTAGAACTTCAGACACTTTCTGGGAGGTACAGTTGATTTTTCCTGGATCATAGGACTGTGTATAGTTTTGACATTCATCAGTGCGCAAATAATTGCTTATTGTTTTCAGAGATTAAGAAACCATTGCCTTCTGAAAACTGTGTAAGCCACAGATGTCGTAGGCAGTTTGCAGTGATTTGAGTCTTTAGCAGATCAAGACAATATTATATTGGTCAAGACATTAATATGGTTGGAATATAATATATCTGAAAATGTAGAAAGTTCTTTGATGCATTTCTAATATGCTCTTTCACTGCTCCAGTATATTTGCTGATGTTTGAGTTCTGTGTTCACATTTCCCAAGTTTTTTTAACCTTTAAAAAAACTAAACGCAAAAATTGATGTATTTGTTGTTTGTACCTGTAGCAGATACGTATATGTGGGCAAACACAACTCCTACTTTCTTCTCTCTTAATCCAGATCCAGGTTTGGTATCTGTGCTGTTTAGAAAATTATTCCTAAATATATTAAACAGATCAGATTTAATGTTTTGGTTTGTATGGCAATTCTGAGACAGAATAAAAGGAGCCTTTAAAAACTTAGGACTCTGAAAACTATTCAGCTGGCAGCTGCTAAGTTAGGCTAATGTTTACACTGACCTCAGTACTTTTACTCTGAGCATTATGCTGCTAGCTGTTCCAAGTAGCCTTGAACTATGAAGATAAGGTTAGTCTTTACAAGTCACATTTTCTGTGAAGTGGCTATTGGGGACAATCTTTTCTGTCAGATAAATGTTTCTGAAGGAAGAATTACTGTTTAAATTGATGTGCCTCCTTGACAGAATGGGATCCCTAGTTCCTGTTAATTTCAGGAGAGAACTCTGTAGCATTATCTTAAAACTCTTTCGGATTTATTTTAAAAGAATTTACTTAAAGGCACCTTCTTTATGAAAAAGCAAATGAAGTCTGTTTTATTATGCCTTCCTATGGCCTATTAATTTGTTACCATCTATTCTACTTTGTTGATGAAATTTTAATTTTGCCCTTGCTTGAGCATATTGTAAGATTTGTATAAACTGCGGCTCACTGTGCTAACAGAAAGGGTCTTTTAGGATGAACAATTGGAGCTCATTTTATTTCTAGAGGACATTTAAAATAACTTATGAATGAGAGTTGTCAGACATGAAATGCTGTATTAATTAAATCTTATTCTAGTCTTTTTGCTTCTCCAGCTAAACTAACCCTTTAGAAAAAAATACATGGCCACCTTAATTATATAGGAGAAGACAAAAAGTATCCTTCACATTCCTTTGCCTGAATAAGTATAAGAACTCAATTCATCTAAATAATAACCCCATTAGCTGCTTAACTCAACAGTGTACATGGGAAAATTTTCAACACAGAATGTAAGAAAGTGTTGATTGGGTAGATCATTTTCAAGGGTTTGTTCTTCTGATGTTCAAAATGATAATTTTAAGTAAATCTATCTGGCAGGGTTATCAGCTTTGCACATTTCTGACTTACAACAAAAGTGTGTGTTTATATACATGCTAATGCTTCTTTATCTTTTGAAATACAGCAACAGTACCATTCAAAAATAGATGACTTGATTGAAGAAACTGTTAAAGAAATTATTTCACTTCTTGTTTCAAAGGTAAAACTATTTGTGTTTTAATTTATAACAAAGCAGAAAATTGTTGAACTTTGGAGATGTCTTTAAATATCACACAGTTTTTCTATACACAGTGAGATTTTGGGGGACAACAGCATGATTTTTTGATAATAGTCATGCAAATAATACTGAATTTACAAAATTTTGTAACGCATTAGGTAAACAATTTCTGTGTGACCTGCTATTCAGATAAGTTTGTCTGTTGTATTTCTGTTATAGACAGGAACTTCTAGCAGCTAGTAGAACTGGTAGGAATTAATTATGTTGATATTATCTTAAGTAAGACCATGTGTTATTTTTTGTTTAATTTTTTACATTTCTTCCTATCACTTGGTATTTAAATTTTTTATTTAGAGATGGACAACATCTAGAGTTCCAGTTTAACTTTCTAATAAGATTTTGTTCCACAAACCATTTAATTTAAAATATTTTATAAATTGTTGTTTCTTGAAACTGATGTTTTTATATTTAATAAGAAAATATATTTTGAGATTATATAGGGCCTTTGAAGAAAACTTAAACAATGTCTTGTGTTTCTGTAGTACCTCTTCTCCTTAAAAGGCAAAAGTCTTAAGTGCTTGGTATAAAAGAAAAGCCTTCAATCCCTAATAGTTTGAAGACACAGAAAATAATGACAGAAAAGAAAAATTTTATAAGAAGTTTTGTTATCTATGCATTGCAAACTACCCAGAACTATGATTTTCAAAGTCAGAGAAATAAGCCATACATTTACAATTTGAGTTAGTGACAAAAAATAAGACTCTGGTCCTGTTTTCATCATGCCTTCATTTTCACTTGTCACTGCTTGCTGGCGGGGGATGGGAGGAGCAGGAATCTGCTTTTGGATTGACACCCATAAGTTGAAAAGGAAGGCTTTGTAGAATCATTGTAGAAGTTTGAGCAAAATGTGTCCACTTACTGATAACTGTGTAGAAACCACAGATTTTTTCTCTACAGTGAAATTTTGATGTAAATGTAACTACAAACAATTCATCTAGAGAGTTTCAAGTTTTACATGCTGCCTGTCATTGCTGCAAACTAACCTTCCAATTTAAGGTCTTAGCGTTATTTAAGAGGGAGAGGAAGAAACGGGAATTTAATCAGAGCAAATCATACTATTAAAGTTTAAACCTTTTGATTTTTATTTTTTTAATATCTGAGATTATAAAGGAAGGAAGAAAATAGTCATATTCCTCCTGATGTATGTACAAGAAATTCTAGAGACAACTGCTGTCAATACAGAGGGATTTGCATTATTAGTATCACACATAGTATTACCAGAGGTTAAAATCGCAGAACAGGAAGCATATATTCCGTGTCATTGGCTGATCATTAGAAGTTTAACCAGTGTCTCCTCACTGGAGATATGAAATGCCAATGACATCCTGATTGTTTCTGATTCAAGGCAGAAAGCTTCTGAAGGTACGGTGGGATGCTGATGTTTTACTCCTGGCTTTTGCCAGAAAAAATACACATCAATGTTCATGATAGCCATTTGTGTTCATTTTTTGCATCTAACATATTTTCACCATTTTTGAGCCTTTACCTCTGTATTATTTCCTTTGGGTTGCAGTGGAATAAGTGTTTCAATCATTGTTTTTAGCTGCAAGTCATTTATGAAAATGAAAATAGTACTTTCATTTCAATGCTGCTTTACTTGGTAAGGACTATACTGGGCATTTTTGTGTACAAGGCTTACCAATCTAAAGCATTTGAAAAATCAGTGTTAAAAAACAGTGAAACAAAGCACAGTGTGTCTCAGGGTAACCAATTCAGAGAATATGAGGTATGCGTAGAAATGCTTTTAGAGCTTTACAAGTCCATACACTGAGATCTCGGAAAATAAGTTTCCAGCCTCATAACTAAGCCTTTTGTTTAAACAGACATCATTGACACTGCAATGTTTTGCTCTCTGTTATTTTGTGTCCCACTTGTATTGGAACCGTATGTTGGCACTGAGGACACCATGTGGTTTATGAGATCAGCTTTTTCCATAGCAGATCTTTGCACAATAAGGTTGAACACTTTTCTGCAGAAGGAACCCAAGAATCCTTGCCAGTCAGATAAAAGAAGTTAAAGTATGAACAGCAGCTTCTCACAAGAATGCAATAGCAAAACAGAAAGCTGATATTTTGTGTAATAAAGGGGGTGCAGAAACAACTGCCACTCTCTCTCATGATGTAGATTTATTCTTTGATTGGCACCTATGTACTGGTGTCTTAATTAATCACTGTAAATATGACAGGTTGGATTGATAAATGACAAATGTAGGTTTGCACTTGCTCCTGCTCCTTGAACTGTTAAGAGCAGGGCTTATCGTAAAGTGATGATCTCAGTTCCTCTGGAAGTGACACTGTTGTGACACTGTTACAGTGCCCATTAACAGCATGCCAGATGGAATTTTGTTCTGTCCTCACACTCATAAAATGATACTCGTGGTTGTGGGAATCACTGTGTTGGGAGAAACGGACAACTTTTAAAACAATCTTTATATAAACTGAAAAGCAATTTATATGTGTAAAAGAAATGTGCATGAATACAACGGCTGACAGACATTTTATGTTATATACCATGAATTACTTGAGCAACATAACATCACAGAGGGGCGTGCAAAGGGAATTTGTATGCTGATTTGAGGGAGTTTAAGCATTAAAGCTATAATCAGTGCAATTTTTTAGATTTTTTTTTGGTCAGCAATAAATTTTGGCAAAACCACCTCTTACTGAGGAATCACACTACTCAGAGAATCCCAGGTGAAAACAGAGGGGAGAGAAATCACACCATACCAGAGACTTTGGGCATACATTTTCTCACCTCCTTCTTGGCCATGGAGTAGCAGATCAACAGCATATGCTGTTGACAGAAAACTCTAGTGCTATTACACTGCTGGGTGAAATCAGAGCTGGGTTTCTATTCACTTGCAAAGGTAAGGGAAACATGATATCAAGCTATCAAGATCACCACCTTCAGCAATCATGCTCTGTTGTCTTTGAAGCTGTGATCTTAGAAACTGTGGTCCTAGAAAATAACATGTGATTTCCACCCAAAGTACGTACTGAGTGCATACTGCTATCTGTAACCCCACCTTCTATAGGCAGAAATGTTGTATTGGAATCAGGCCCACTTCAGGAGAAATTTTGGGTTGAGTTGGGTTGCAGTGGTTCAGCAGCTTGATCAATAGGTGAAGCTGCGTAACGAAGGTTCTCCGTGATTTCAGCGCTTTGAGAAATGGAGAAGGTGATCAAATTTACAGTTTTCATTGCCCTGATAGAGAATAAAAATATGAGGATGAAAAATTCGTATTCTCATTCCAAATACTTAATTTTCATACTGTGCATTTAGATTTCTCTCTGTGCTTTTCTTCCAGGTTGTTTCAGTATTAGAAGGTGTGCTGTCTAAATTGTCAAGATACGATGAAGGCACTTTCTTCTCATCATTAGTTTCATTCACTGTAAGTGTTTGGATTCACAGTGGTTCTGTTCGTCTTTCTATGCATAACTCTGAAATTGTGTACAATCTGTAGTAATAAGTACTTACTGTGTCTTTTATGCTTAATTTTCCGAAGGTGAAAGCAGCTGCAAAATATGTTGATGTTCCCGTAAGTAGAACACTTTTTAATTTATTTATTCTAGTGTTCATAATAATTCAAAAATTAGGGGGGGGTTAGCTCACGTTTTTTTATTGTTGACATTTTGCTTTCCTACAGAGATTCATTAAAGCTTTTCACAGAGTATTTAAACAGTCACTACAACCCTGAGAGAGCATTTCATTTCCCTCGAGCAATGAGGAACTCTCAAAGCAAAGCTTGGAAAGGTTATTCTCAATGCACTTTTTCAGTTGTGGAAGGGTGAGAATTGTAACTTAGACACTCTTTTGTAGGCTTCTTTCCAACATTTAGATAAATTGCAGTATTAGCAACAAGTAAAAGCATCATACTTGAATATCCATTATTTCTTGATTTCTTACTTCAGGACTCAACTTTACTTATTTAATCTCTTGCTTGCTAAATCCCCATTTGATTTACCAGTGCAATGTTTGTGTGGTATAAATAAAGAATAAAAAGGGTAGCTGCTGGAGCTCTTTCATACATAGAAGCAAAATTCAGTTATTAAAATACTTTTTATAGAGTATGATAGTGGAATATCTTTTCTTTAAATAAGCAAAGAAAAAGTTATTAAATATTGTCATTGTTACTGTCAATATCCTTTGTTCTCTCAGAAGTCTGTGTTCTCATCTTTTTTTAATGCAATTCTAAAAAACTCTTATTTTCCAAGCATAGCAAAAAAAACAAGACTAAAATTTTTACCTTAATGATCTTACAAAAAATTAAATTACAATGTAGAAGAGTACCAGACATGCTAGACTGAGTGGTGGCCAGAAAAACTTTTAGCAGTTCTATGCTGAAAACTACAATGCTTGCAAGCTGAAATGAATGTATTTTTCTAATCCATGCGTGCTAAATGAAAGGAGAAATCTCTGTTTCAGGAATTTGTTATTTTGCTTTCTTTATGTTTGCTTTATTCATAAAATAAATTGTAATATTTCTGTTGTTTTCAGATGATGTTTTAAGATAATTTTTTTTCTTATGTGGTTGCATGGAGTTTTTACCTTTATAAATGCTCTTGTGTTTTATAAAAAAGACAAAAGTAGTCTCAGACTAGCATTCAAAGGAATGACCTCATATCAAATCCAGTTAATTTAGTATACCTCTTGTTAATATATTGTGCTGCGGAGCTGCCCCCAGAAGTCCTTGGTGAGGCACTTAAGACTCAAAAACCTAAGAAAAAATTACTGAACAAACAAGAAATTCATAGGCTTCTTTCAGCTAGCATGGAAAACTCTCCAAATTACATAGAATATCTATAAGGAGGAGACATCAAAGTCTTTTACCTCTGGCCTGCGTACATTGACATTGAAGTTCACAGTAAAGATGCGACTGAAGAATACTTTTGCCACATGCTCAGGGGAATATTGCAAATCAGGTCACACAGGGATGCATTCACTGCTTCAGAGGGAGAGGAAGGCAGAGCGGGAAGATGGTTGCTGGGGCCCCATTGCCCTTTTCACATTCACTGAATTGTGGTGCTTGGCTTGAAGAAATGACCAGACTGCAGACAGGCTGACAGGATCCTTGCATTATACAGTGTCTTTGCTTTCCAGCTATCCCACACACCTTTCCCACAGCCCAAGATACAAACTGGACTGTAGTTCCACAGTTGTAAATCAGAAGTGTAAACTGTACTTCAGTGGGGGGGTGAATCTGACCAGACAAACATTTTCCAAATTCTAGAGGACTTTTTACCTGAGTTGAAGGAGTTTTATAGGCTGCAGTTTGATTTTGCTTCCTCACATTCTTCCCCTTGTTGTGAAGATGTAGTTGAGGCCAAGAAGAGCAATTACTGTCGTGAATGACAGCGAGTGTCCCGTCTGAACAGTGCCTAAAATCACCAGGTGTCAAAGTGAAAAATTCCAGCTGCAAAAGGAGGCTCTAAGTCATCATGTCACAAGGTCATCACCTGGGCTCGCAGCTGAAGTGGGAAGGAGAGTGAGGGGCAGCACAGAGGGAGGAATCTACGCTGAGCTTTTGGCAGTGTGATAGTAACCTAGCAAGTCTGCGCTGGAGCTAATTAAATGCCTCATGTGGTTTTATTTTGACCTCATACAGTATAAAATCTCTTCTTGTCCCTCCTTACCATATAGCTGCATATATGAAAGTGACTTAAATGTGACCACAGAGGGCCTTTCTTTTGATGTGGTTGCAAATATGTGCAGAATTTCACTGTGTTAGACAATGGAATTCTGCCTCTGTGCCCCACCTCCCTCCATTCGAGGGTCTCACTTTGTCACCTTAGATCACTTGGTGCATTTAGGGAAGAAGGAGGCAGGAGCAGGGAAGGCCTTCGGGAGGTTTTTGAGAGTGTGAGTTCAGCAGAGTTTTTTATCTTTGATTACCAGGATTTGGCAAAGAGGGAAAAATATGGTGGTTTATAGTGAAATAAGAAGAAACTAACTAGATCAAAGAGATCTTAGAAGAAAATTAAAGTAGTACTGAGCACAATGTTTTAGAGAAGGGATAAGAGGTAAAGGACATAAAAAAGTTCAAAAGTAAATAAAAATAGAAACAATAAAGAATGCAAAAAGTAAGACATTCTTGGATGATTCTTGGTAATTTTGATGAAAATGCAAATTCTATTGAAAGGTGGTTTAGATATCAAATAGTTGGGCATGGAAATGCACACTCCCTAGAAGGCATCTCTCAACTGCTCAAGGCCAGGATGGGAAAGATAGACACAGACTTTTGGTTGATTTGGCAGATTTTACATGTTTGTAAAAATGTTGCTGTCTACCCTTCCATTCATTAATCTTGCCAGAGAATTATGAATAATTCCATGCAAAAGAAATAAAAAGGTGTTTTGGGGTATTTTTTTTAACTGTTTAAGAAAACACGCAACATAAGCCTACTTTTTTGAGAATGCCCTTTATTCATTGCTTTCTCCAGCCGTTCATATGGGGCTATATGGGCACTGCGTATGTTTTGGAAATTGAAATATCAACAGAAATACTAGCAACAGTGCAAAATTACCCAGACTAAGAAGAGTAACAAAAAGGTGTCTTGTGATTTCCTAAAAATAATAATGGAAAAATCTAGTTGCTATTACGCTCTTTTTATTGGTAATTGTCACAGTATGCTAGGCTCTGACATGGAATAAATTGTGTCCGCTGTGCACATGAAAGAAACCAAGTGTTTGGAGGAAAATAACACAAATGTTACAAATATAAGTAGTGTATGAAGGATGACATTTGCTCTCTTGTTAATGCTATGTTTTGCTGTTTGGGAATTCAGAAGCTAATTTGGGAAACTTTTTTTAAAGCAACTCATCAAAATCTGCTATGACTCTTTGTTAGTTTCTTTGAAAGTCCAAGTAATCCATAGGAGATGTAGAATTACAACCTAATATTTTTCTTTTTTAAAAAAATATTCTGTTCACAAAGACAATTAATTAATGAAAATAGGGAAAGAATGCAGTAGAATTAGGGGGAAAAATGTATGTTGTTAATCTCAAATTATATTATTTCTTAATCATGTAGATAATTTCACTGTGTTCAATTTCTCATCATGTAAATAAGTTTTGCACACAAATAATTGTATCTCTAGCTGGTCATTTTTACACACATTTGCCTCATTTACAATACAACCAGAGCAATTACTCATACAAACTGAGCATCCAGTTACATGCTTTTTGTTTGGAGAGGTATGTTTAAATCCCTTTGTAGGAGCTAGTAATCTATGCCAGTCACTTAGAGGGCACAGAAGGAACCTAATCCTCCCTCACTTTATGTGGGCCACCTGTCATACCAAGTGGCAGAGAGGCCATTTGAAGGACCCGGGGCTGACAGCAGTGCATAGCTCGCACAATGCCAGCCCTCTTGCTCCTCTCTTGCCTTTATGTGGGGATCAAAGGTATGAAAAGGGGCCTCACACATGTGCCAGCATTTGACTTACGGGGTCCTGTAGAGGCCAAAGGAGGAACTCTGCCTCCTACCAGGCAGATACACATGGGGACCTTCCAGATACCTCCATTTCCAAATATAATACTTGTCCTGCATGGCCTCATTTAGCTGGTTTTAAGAAGGAAATGGCATTTTATGGGAAATGAGCATTTATCCATGTGTCCATACTGTGCCAGCCATTTTTAAGCAGATTTTCTTGGAGAACTCTGTTTAAAAATGAAGAGCACATAACACTCATTAACTTCATGCAAAGGTCTTCTCCTGCCTTCCACCTCCTGTGTATACCAAGACCTGGGAACTGGCTCTTCTGTATTCAGATCTGTAAAAACAAGGTCTTGTAGAATTGGAGGGAAAGCCCTGCAGCACCTCCTTTAAGTCAGCAGTATTTTTGAGATACCTCCTAAATGGTGATCAGAAGGATGACTGCTAATCAGTAGAAAAGCTAAAACAGCATAGTAAAATATCACTTTTCTAGGGGGGAAAGTGTATTTAAGTACCCAATTTTGTTGTAGCATTTTGAAGATCTTTTGTACTAAAGAATCAAAATCCTGGTGCAGACCCTTGCATGCCTAGGTTGCCCTGTGAATGAAATGAAACTACGTATCTGAAAAGGTGTTTGGTATTTGTGTAAATGCTTGCAGAATCACAGTTTGAGTTCTGCATGAAAGTTCTCAAAATACACACATTTCCTCTTTGCCAAGGCTGCTTTTTCTTCTACAAGAAAATGTTTTAGAGACAGAGAAAATACATTGAATTCTTTCATTTAAGCAAAATATTTTTTTTCATAACCATGTGAGATTAAAATGTTACCTCTATAATAAACTGATTATACAAATGATGCACCTTCTTGCCTGGCTTACATATTTTGTTTTGTAAGAAATGAAGGGGGTGATGATCTTGTCATGGGTACAAGTAGTTTTATTCCAAAAATATTTTAATGATATCTTAATTCTGTTATTCCAAAGCCCAACCGATGAGCCTTGCAATATTTAGAGAAGAAATTTCAGGCAGTAAAATTTTCCAACATGCTCTTCATTTAGTGGTGGACACTGAATAGGGAACTCCTGTGTTCCTCACAATAGCCCCCTCCAGCTCATCACTCCTTTTCATTTCATTGTTACATCCATGCTGTAGTTAAAATTACTCCCACCAGGATGCAGGGGAGGGGAAAGAGGTGAAGAGGAGAGCAAACACAAAACGGGATGAAGTTTGTTATAAAACAGTTAGTCTCTAATACATGTTCTCATCCTGGAAACATTACTGCTTTGGCGGGACAGCAACTTGGTAAAACTATCTGGGATTTTTTTTTTTGGTATACAAGTTTGTTTAACACCCTCTGATGCTAAGAAATATTCTGTGACAAATGCCAAAGTGAGAATAAACATAACCAAAGTATTACAAATGTACATGATTTTTATTGAGGTTTATACCAAACTGTTGCATTGCAAAATGCTGTGCAGAAACTGAGGTGTACCTTTCCTGCATGAAAATGCCTAATATTAGTGGCAGCATTAAGCCTGTAGCAAATCTTTCAGCAGCAAAATATTTGAATGCCTGGAAACCAAGGCAATGCAGCATTACTTTTCACTAGGTGGTTCAGGCCAGTTTTGACAGTGGGAGCCATGCATGTCAATGATAAAACAGCTTCTACAACATCTTGGAAACTGAAATAATGTATTTTAACATTTGACTCCTTGTTAAATAGACACTATATAGTGTTTTCCTGTTAAAAGGGAGAAAGTTAAGCTGTTTTTTCTTTATCTGAATTTGTTGCTATGAAAAAGTGCCTGTCAATCAGGACCCACCTACCAGTGAATAGTAAAAGAGACAACCCGCACCTGTGGGATTAGGTGCAGCAGCAGGAAGTAAGAGCACTTTCAGTATATAATTAACAAGGATTTTTAATTTTTTTTTTCCTAAACAGCATGTTCATCTTGCCAGGTTAACTAGTGATTAACCCTAAAAAAGAATGTGCTGAAGCCTACACCCTTGTTTAAACTCATTCACTCACCAGTGTATTCAGTTACTTGTGTAACCAGTGACAAAGTAACCCTATTTACAACTCTTAATTTCCTGGTATTTTATTTGATGTCTTTGTGTTTCCAGTTTCTCTATTCATCTCTTTGTCTGGTTCTCTTTCATTTTTAGATAGGCAAAACATCTTGTCTGCTGTTCTGAACAAAACAAACTTACAATAACTTTCTAACTATCGTAAAAAACCACCTTTTTTCTTGGGGAAATTTTCAGATAAAATATCTTTTTTTATACTTACCTAGATAAATACACCAGGTTAAATTCTTCTCCCAAAGATGTGCAAATAACTCGCATTAAATTCAGCAGATATTCTGCAAAGATTCAGAGAAGAATTTTTTTTATATTGAGTATAGATGCGGAGACTAGAATACTTTCGTCTTTCCAGTATTAGTAATGAAATGCCTCCTGTGACAGTTATCTAAAATATATCTCAGTTTGTATTTGTTTGTCTTTTAAGGTACATGAAATTATTTAATTGTTGTGGGTTTTTTTAACTCTACATTAACTTGGGGTTTTTTATGATGTTTAATAATCCAATACAGAGCAGTAGAGGATCATGTAATCAGATTTTTCCAACTAATATAAAATCCCTATTAAAAAAAAGTTAAAACGTTATGTACACAGCAATAAAGCTGTTTTGATGCATATAATAGTTTTCTTCTTCCACATTTGGAGAAAACAAATAAATTGAATGTATGCAATATGCATGCAATCATGAAGTGTTTGATATACTGTTGGTTCATCCAATGTTTAATGTGTGCTTTGCCCACCATGAGCAAAGATGGTTAATCTGCAATGATTTTGGTGAGGTTTTAACACAGTCATACTTTGGAGTACTGATAATCTACCTTACCCAGACTTTTTTCTACTGTAGACAGACAGTATTTAAAAGGAAAATTAATTTTTTTTCCACAGTAATTTCAAAGATAATTATCCTGCACACATTAAAGAAGGATGAAGTGTTTTAAAGAACTGTAATTCTAATTGGTAAATGTCACCAGCTGTTGCAGTTACTCTTACTTGTGTGTATTCTTTTAATGATTACGCTCCTGTGCCACAAGCTACATGAAAATATATTCACTAGGTGTGAAATTCCCATATGTCACAGCTTCAAGACTAGGTAAACATCTCAAAGATAAGGGGAGAGTTAATGCTGATGGGAAATGTTGTTATTTAGCTTTTACTATCTGCAAGATCAACATTTTTTATTGAACTTAGTAAAGAAAAAAATGCATGAATTGGAGAAGCACTAGGTTTTAGCGTCCAGATGAAGATTGATTAATACATTTGAATATATATCTCCAAGAACTGCCATCAGCCTTTCATTTGTTAGATTATCTCCTTCACCCACCTCTGGAGATTTCAAACTATTGTTCTATTACTCCTCTGAGTTAAAACTAGTCCAATTCCTGTAAATTGCCTATCAGGGTTTAGAAAATACATAAAGTTTCAACTGACTGTATCCTTTGGTACCATCACAGGTGAGTATAATGAGGTAAAGTAGGGAGTCTTCTGTTTTAATTCTGCTTTACTTTGTGATTTGTCTTAATACAAAAACATTTCTGTTACATTTTAGTGAAGGCATATTTTTATGAAGGATGTCTATTGTTTTTTTTCAACCAGGTTTTCTAGCAGAAAACTGTTTTATCTATTGAAATCTTACATTTTTATTTCTATGATTAGGATTGAGATTTATGATGCAGATACAAATATGAGTGGTCCTGCTGTCCTCTTAAGAGTTTCATGTAAGCATATATATATGGGATGAGTTTTTGAAACAACCTTTCATTGCCCCTGGAATGACCAATCCAAATGTGCAGGAAACAATTCAGCTTTTCCCTCTGAGTTTTAGAGATGCTACAACCTGGCCATCATTCCACATTTAACTGTTACTCTTAAAAAATAAAACTACCATATCTGTACATGTATAAATGAAAAAGAAAACCTTCTCATTTTGGAACTTATTTCTATATATGTCTGTAGTAGATTTAGGAAAAACAGAGTTGAAGTTCATGATCCAGAAAGTTTCATTCACTGCAGTTTTGAGGAGAGAATGCTGTTATCCTATTTCTGTAATAGGATGAGAGCAGTTTTTGGACAAGTTTTAGTATGGGCATGTTGCACCTTTCCTTCCCTCTTGTGCTCAGACCTGTTCATATACATTATAAAATATTACACACAAGATAATAAGGAATTGGAAAAATGCGAAGTTATCACTTGCAGAGTAGAAAGGAAGGCTTAATATAAAATTATATATAAATATTTTAACTATATAAGCATGTTTATGCATAAATGCCTTTAAAATATGCTTAATTTTTACAGCATTGTTCATATGCTGTTTTCAGACAATGACAGTTTCTGAGAAATAGAAATTACTTATGCCTTGGAATTCAGGGACTGGGTATAACTGCTTTTATCCTCCTTCCCTTGAACTGTTAATTATTCTGTACAGAGTAAGCCTTCGCAAAATCCAGATGCTTTATAAATAGCTTTGTGAAGTATTATAAAACTTAGCCTTCTTTTGCATGACCAGAACTTTATAAGCAATTATTTGGGAGCAAGTGATACTTTTACAAACTTACTCACACAGAAGACATTTACAGAAGACCTTCCAAAGTGCCTATCTTTACCATCTCTGCATATGCTGCCAGTAAAGGGAATGTTGCAGGCTGTTAGGATTGTTAGTGTGGAACAACTCTTTGTGGCTACAGACATCCAGAAGTCACAGCTGGGCAGGAGAGAACAGTTTCAGCCATTGCTGTGGCTGTCCAGATGAAGTATCACATGCACACGACATATCCTGGCCTGTCTCGTGTTTGGGATTGTGGTATGAAAATTATGCCTAGTCTACTGTTCATACAGAACATACATTGGTACGAAACATTTCAGTCCTTACTCCTTCCTTAGCCATCCTCTGAGCTGGTTGTGCCAGTGCAACAGTTTCCAAAAATAGTCAACTTTTTAATGCTATTGCTCTCGGAAGTGCTTGAACTTAATTTGAATTACAGTTAGTTGAAGCTAACCTCAAAAACAAACTTCAACTGTACTTTGGAAGCAAATTGCAAGAAATCTGAGACAATGAAAAAGGAGCCAAATCCTTTCTCTTTTAACCATTTTCCAAATGTGATAGCAGGATTTGGACCTCCACACTCAGGGTGGAAGAGCTATGAAAGCCTCACTAACAAAAAAGGGCAAAATGTCCAAGTTTGCCATTGATGTTACCAGGGCCAAGACTTCATTCCATTGCATATGGCAATGTAGATTTATGACTCAAAGCATCCATAAGTTAAAGCACGGAGAACTTTATTAATAGTAAACCCTCCTGAACTTGTTAACTAACCCAGAATTCACAGCAGATTTTGTAAATAGTCTATACTTGTGTGAACATTGTAAAATATCTCCGTTTTCATTACGTTTAAGTATAGCTTCTTGTAAGTCTCAGTTGTTGAGAGATCTATCTTCCCCTTCCCATTACTTTCTCCCTTCACTTTATGTCTCCACAGAAACCAGGAATGGATCTAGCAGACACCTACATTATGTTTGTTCGACAAAACCAAGATATACTTCGAGAAAAGGTCAATGAGGAAATGTACATAGAGAAGTTATTTGATGTGAGTAACTACCCTTGCAAAGTTTGCTGATATCACTACTGTATCATAAGCGATAAGCTGCACTTTGATAATATTCAAAAAGTTTAGATATTCTTCCCTGTTGATAATAAAAGCTTCAGCTGTCATGGCTGGCCTTCCTTTAAATATTTTCTGCATGAAACTTTTAAGTGCTAGAAGGCAGAAGTAAAACTGGTAGAAGATGATTATTTGAAATAGTCATTTTTCCACTGTGAGTAGTCCAATTATATTCCACCTTTTGATTCTGAATTTATTAATGAAGAGAATTGGATTGGTGTGGGTTGAATTCCATTGCAGACCTAATTTTCCTAAATTAAGAACTTGCACATATCACTTCCTGCTTTTATACAGAAAGAGGCCAGTTAGGCCAGGTACATCTATGGCTGATACTTTTGTGGAATGACTTTTAGCATTTTGGTTTTTGGATTTTTAGTGTAAGACTTCTAATTTCTTAAAGTTGACCAAACATTTATTGAATTGTCAAACTTGTTTTCAAAATTCTAATTTGAATTCTACAAGTTCAGAGTAATCCTCATTCTCAAAGTACACGCAATAATCTCCTCAGGTTGAAAGTAACTTCTGCAGCCTCCCTCCACTCATTCCTTTGCCTTAATGTGCCATCTTTTTTGTTAGAAATGATCACATTTCAGTTCAGTCAAGTTCTGAGCACTGATTTATGTCTACTGTGTCCCTTTCTGAATTGTCTGAAGGAGAAGCTGTAGGCAGCTGAAACTGTACCTTCTGTATAAATTGAAAGCACTTCACATGTAAAATATGTGTAAAATAAAATTTCTTTTACTCTAAAGTTGGATAAATTTACACAACAATTATCTCAGCCACTTACAATTAAGTAGGAATTTTAACAGGGAAAGAAGTCGTCTCTGGCACTGTGAAATGGAATTTATTACAAAACTAATTCTAGAACATAATACAGACTTTGAAATGTATTTATTTGTGTCATCTCCTAAGTATTTTAGAAAGCTTTGCTGGCAGTTTCATTTAATTATGCAAGTTACTGCAAATGTTTTCATAACAGCAATTCACAGCCTTTACTGTGACACTACAGTTGTGGCAGTCACAGAAGGTCCCATAACATAGACTCTCAGCCATGGTATGTCATGTCAGTATTTGTTGTTTGTTAGACTGGGTGGTCAAAATAAGACTTATCTCTCAGATTTTATATTTCCAGACACTCCCAGGCAGCTTTACAAAAAAAAAGTATCATCTGTTTTAATAAGCTAAGTGCTAATATGTGTGAAAAGAATGATTTTATAAAAGCTTTGATGCCCTGCAGGGATAGAAAAATTATCATCCATCCAGCTGGCACCTTCACAAAGTACTAAAACCATATTAGCAACTTCTGCTTCAGTTTGCTTTTGCACTGAATCTGCAAGCATATGTTTCATTTTCAAGTGTCTATTTTTTTGTTTTTCTTTGGGGTTATTTCTGCTTATGTTGTCATTTTCTGAATGTTAATAAAATTATCTGCCTAAGGCCAAGTCGAACTCTCACTGGAGAGACCGCATTGACTTTTTTGAGGTAGTGGGATAGGACCAAGTTTCATCTCTATGTCCACAGCAGTGCACTGCCTGGGGACCAGGCACAGGACTGAGAACTAGCAAGGGATCATCCACACCAATAAGTCATCAGCACAGTTGCTGGCGTGATTTTGGGTTAGCACTAACCCAAGGACAGTGCTTCAGTACAGCTGAGTTAGCATGGGTTAAGGACCTCTTCCAAATTTTATTTCAGCAATTAAGCTTTTCAGCACAAGAAAACATCTCATGTATGGATCCAAGTTCTGATGTAGCACTTGCCTTTGAGATTGCAAACCCATTTCTGACCCCTTTTACTCAGTAGTATGCATTATGCACTGTCATAGCCAATGCTTGTGTCTGTAAGAAAAGAAAGAAGATGTATGATATGTATTTTGTGTGTCAAAAATCTATTTTTATCTTTATTTTTCTTAACACAGGGTGGTATTACATTTCTGTATAACGTCTCACTGGGAGATATAACTGATTGGACAGATGCAGATAAAAGCATTAACAAATCTGGAAGCTCATAGCATGCAGAAATTTAAAACAAAGTCATCTCACTCTGTAATTCACCTTTCCTGAGGTTAATTCAGATTTAGGAGATTATAACTGAGCAAGATTTTGTCCATGATTTTTGGAAGGGTTTTTTAAAATTAGTGATATAATGAAACCTACTGCTTATAAATTCAAATCCATCAAGTTATATTTCAATAGAAATAATAAGATATATTCACATTTTTATGTAAATATACCCAAGCCATTTGACTGGCTACAGTTGCTTTCCCCTTAAAACATATTGTATTAATATCAGCTAAGTAATCATCAGCCAAGTGTAAGAGCATAGGTGCATTTTCCTGTGCTTCATCCAGGGAAACACCTCATCCAGGACAACAAAAAACCTGACTGTTCTATGTGCTAGAGGTGTTAGTTATAGATACAGACAAGATCAGGCCTTGGACACTATTTTAAACCCCAAAAAAATGTATAATTGCAAATTATTTATGCACAGATTTAATTTATTTGATTTGGGCTGCTATATGCTAACAGGTATTACAGTGACCAAGCAAACATCATAGAAAGTTATGTACATAACAAAGATCATTTAAATTTAAGAATAGTATTGATACAAGTGCAAATGTCTGCCAGTGGGTCACAATATGTTAAGGTTTGGAGTTGTAGAGTTGTTTATCTACCTGAGAACCCTCAAACTAGGGAGAAGACAACAAATATGTGGTGTTTTATGATGGTGCTTGATAAGCCTAGAAAAGCACTGCCATGCTATGCAAAATACAAAAATCAAGAGAATGGAATTTAAGCTTGTGATATGAATCTTTACATATGAGAGAGGTTCAGATCTCCAGAGGACTTTGAAAGGAGACTGGGGTGATAGTTTTTTCTGTACTGTTTTTAAACCATTTAAATCCTGTGCTTCAGTACACCTGCTGATCATGCAGTGGAAGCAAGGTGGTGGGGTTTTTTCCTTTCTCTCCTCTGACAAACTCAGCTTCTGTGTGCATTTTATTATTACCTCCTTCAGAAGGGCTATAGACGTCAGGCAGAGCAATATGTCTGGCTGCTCCTGGTATAACTGGTCTCTCCCAGGTGAACAGCTTCTTGTTCTCAGAACTAGTCAACAGGTTTGAAGTCACAAAGATTTTTCACTTGGTCAGTTTGTCAGAGACACTTAGGAATTTTTGTCTCCATTTGCAGTCTGGGACATAGTCTTCTTCCTAAGATCACCTGGGAATTTTTCCTGTCAAATTCCTCCTGTTACAGGGGCTCAGGTCATTTATCTCCTACTCATGCAGTAACAGCTTCTAGTTGGAGGGGTGGAAGGGAGGTGTTTCTTTGTTTTAAGCATCACATTTCTTAAAGAGCACTAGAAATGTTTTGTAACACGTTGCACATGAGGATGCTCTGCAGTAGCTCTGGGTTAATGCTTTAGAAACAAAATTGTACTTAATCTTTTATTTTTAAACAGTTTGAAAAATACTTATTTTCAGAAAAGGCTGTAAAAGTAGAAGCTGGTGAATGGCAAAATTAAGTATTTAGAATAGAATTACACAAACCTAGAATAAATAGAAAATATTACTAATTATTATTAAGGCCTCTCTTATTTATAAAAATAATCTCTTTAATGGGTGATATAAGAGCATCTGTGCAGCCTATGAAAGAACAGTGCTGTGTATCTGATCACAAAATTAACAGATTCAAAAAATATCCAACTATGAAATTCCCATGAGGTCTGGTTGTACCCTCTCAAAATCAACTGGAGTTTTACCATTAACCTTAATAAATGATGATGATGATGATGATGATAAATGCAGTGCTGTGTCCATAAACATGCTGGACTATCCTCACTGACTAGACTTAGATTCATGTTTGTACTAGAATTTTTAAAATGGGTCTTGAACTCCTGAGAAAATTTACATTAGACTTCTAAATTAAAAACTACTTCCTTTAAAACTAAATTGGATTTTGTTAACAAACCAATTGGAGAAACATTTTTTTCATCTTGCATAAAGCTCTGTTTAAAACATCAATGCAATACTTATTTTCTGTAATGATGTGCAGTTCCTAAGCGCCACTTGGGTAGATTCTCACTTTCTTGTACCTGTGAATTGCACATGAAGTATGGATATTCTTGTTGGAACACTGAAAAAAATAATTTCAGACATTTCTGCTTCAAATCCCTTCTTGGTGTACTTGCCATTAAAAGCATTATCTTATAGGTTATGTTTGTGTTGGGCCTGTTGTTGAAAACTTATAGTGTAAACAGATGTATGATTCCAGTTTTATTAAGACTATATATGCAATGAAATCTTTATGCAATAACTGATTGCTGCTCTGAGAAATAAAGAATGGTTTAAAATAACAGCTTTAAATGCATCAGTGTTTAGTCATTGGTACAACTGAAAGGTTTTCCAACTTTTTAGGCTTTAGTTTCTTGGAAACCTCTTCCCAGGTGTACCATAAATACATAAAATATTCAGAATATACATCCTGGAAGGGTCAGCATAGGCAAGCAGGTCCCCTAGTTATCTTGTACAAGATGCTACCTGTGAGCAGGTATTGGCTTTGTCCCTGATCGCCCATGTCTTCTGGGTGCTAAAGTGGTGTGGTGTGACAGAATATTCCTGTTGACTTCACAGGGACTGCTCATGCAGGAGAACGTCCTGGGGGCTTTGCCCTCCTGCATGGTAACAATTCAACAAGCACTGTAAGAGATGTAAATGGCAGGGAACTCATACGACTTTCTTTGGAGTGCAGAAAGACTGAATGTCCTTATGAGCAACATAAATAGTAAAGCACTCCAGATTTTACATAGCTGTTTTTGGCTTTTGTATTTCGAAAGTTCAGATGTAATGTGATATTCTCTTTCTGTTGTAAAACTGCTTGTATTTTGTCTGGAATGTTAATTAAGTGCTAGTGGTGTTCCTATATCAAAACCATTATTTTCCTTTTCCATTAGTAGCAGGGATGGACGATTTAAGTTCAATTATGTACTTGATCTTATTTGAGGTCTTCATTATTCTCCAAAGATGGCTAAATGGAGATATGAAGTACTCATCTGATTAATTTATGTTTGTTGTCATATCTACAAGTATATATTTAGTAAATGCTTTATTCAATTGCATAATTTCTATAGGTTTTCTGACCTTTTACAAAACAAAATATGTTTAAAAATGTGCAAATGCTTCTCCCTGGCAAGTGATTTAGTCTTCAGCTGCTCTTACACAGCTAAGAGGAACATTTAATTTAAATGTGAGTTTTCTGTAGTACCAACTCGTTGTGCCGTTCATGCCTACCTCAAAAGCACCATTGCTGTAATATTTAGTATTCAGCGATATTTTTCTAGAAAACCTTAATTGTGAATTTTTTTTCCTTATTCTCAAATTACTTCCTGTCATGGTAATTTTAATAAGTAATCTTCACTTTTGTTGTTATGTAATTATTTGCAAGTGTGTGATTTGACAAAAGGTCTATTTGGTTAAAGGCCACATTTGAATCAAAAGCTGTGTTTGTATTAACCTCTGAGAAACATGAGAGGACCGTGCCTAATTACTTTAAAAAAGACTCAACAAAAAATGGATTGTAGCTTGTTGATCTTCTTATTTCTTTGATAACTCAGAATAATCTTCAAGAAATATGTGGGCTTCTTTCTCAGATTCTTGAAATTTGATCACAGTGCAAAATTGTCCTTTGGCACAAACCCAGAAATACACATCTTTGCATGATGCACCTGGACATATGTGGCAGGTCTGGTAGAATCAGCTAATTAACAACACAGGCTTAAACAGGCACCTCATCTGGCAGTGTAGTTAGTTGCCTGATGGTGCTCAGCAGGATTTGGTAGTGCTTTTTATTTTTCTGTCCTAATGGTCTGCTGCCCACCTAATTTTGCCTTATTGTCAGCCACTACTTACCGCAGCTTGAGGCCCTCCCAGGAGGCTAAATTATTATCAAAGGATTAGGGAGATGTAGCCTTGCAGCTCTGACATTTCTGATTACTTGTCTATGCCAGAACAGTAATTAGCTGTGACTAATTAAGAAAAATGTTCCTGCCATAGAAAACCATTTAAAAGAACTGAGAAGTAGAAAAGCAATTGAAAAGCTGGGCAGTGCTCAGATTTGCCGATGCTCTTTAGATTTTCACTAAAGTCTTAACTCACCTTGTCTCATATTTTATAGGGAAAATAGAAAGTTCCTGATATGAGAGCCACTCTGAAGTTTTCTCATGATCTAATAGCATTCTTGTAATTATGAAACAGTTTGTTGAACCTTTTGGTGAAAGATTTTTAAAGAAAACTGTAGGCAGTGTCACCAAACGTGGATTGAAAAAGTGAGTTATATTTAACATGCTCAAATATAGGAGACTCTTCTGCAAGATGGAAGCAGTATCTTGCAAATTTACTATTCAAAGTATTTTCAAAGTTCACTAAATTTTTCCTTATATTTTCAAGTAGGATCATCTCATTTTTTGAGATAGCAATATCTGCAAAAGAACAACAGTTCATTTGAAATCTGAAAAATCTAACCTCCATATGATTCCATATAGTACAGATGTTTTCTTTGATATTTTTTTCTGGATTATGCTGAGAAAAAGAGTGCCTGCTCTTGGAGGGTGCTGATTGTGCTGCTGTGAGTCCAGCAAAGCTCAGTACTGTTGAAATCACTAGGACCACAATACACTTAAAGCAAAGCATGTGCTTCAGAGATTGCTGCTTCAGGATCAGAATATTCATCACTTTGTAAGCTGTTTTAGACTGTAGCTGTTTGTGTTTTCTCTAGAGAAAACCATAACACAATGGCTAGATTTTATATGGTTTTCATATGGTACGTGTCTTCAAGTCTTCATCTTTTATGCCATTTTTAATTTCTGAATTTCCATCCTGTTGGGTACCACACAACCCAAAAAGATATAAAAACAGTTACCTCAAGACATTAAACATCCAAGAGCCCAGTCTGTGTTTAGTATTCATGGAATGGATGTCTGACACCTTTTTCACACCAATTCAGTCACATTATTTAAATTTTCCCAGCAGAGGAGTAAGAAACTATGAAATAGATATTCTGATATCTCGCTAAAAGAGCTCTTTGGATATAAAAGGGAAATAGAAAATTATTTTTTAGGGCACTAAATCTCATATCCCAATATTCAGGACTCCTTATACGGGCCTACCCCCTAATTTCCCTGACTTGTGTGAGAAGCTCACTTTTCTGGAAAGAACAAAAAACAATGTACAGATTGCTCTTAAAAAGCAATTTTAAATGTGCATCAAGAGTCAAAAGAGGAAAAAATGTGGAAAAAATCCCAAACTTGAGATTTTGAAGCCAAGCTTACTTTTTTTTCCTGAATGACAGAATTTTATCAATTGAGTGGAACTATGAGGGGGTTTTGCTTGTTTGTTTTTGGAGGGGCTGTAACACTGGGAGCCTCCAGTACAGTTTCCTTGTTGATGTTTCTGGTATATACTGTTCACTCATTTATTAACTTAGTTAAATGCATCTATCCGTCACTCACAGTATCCATTCGCTGAAAACAATAGCAATTCTATCAATTAAAAGAGAACTCCTTCCAGCATCCAGGCACAATTTTGTCCTTTAGCCTTTTTATCCTGCTAGGCACAAAGTAGCAGCATCTCATTCCAGGCATTGCACTTTTTTTTCTTGTCTCAGTGGCTTGAAATGTGTCTAGCAACTTAATAGAATCAATTGAGCGTGGACAACTATAAAAATATAAAATAGCACTGAAACTTTAGATGAGTCTGTCAGTAAGTGTTAACTGTGGCTGCAGCTTTCACATTCTACACAGTCAAGAGAAATCAATAAGGATTGTACCATTTATATTGTCTTACCTAATGTTTGTTCACCATGAAGTGCCAGGCACAAGCACCATCTAGGGAATATTGATTTCTTGATGTACTGTAATTCACACATGTATAAACAGCAGGAGAACCTTGTGACTTCTCAAACCTTACTTGTGGGTTTGATATTTATACTTGTATTTCATTTGGGTCAAGCTTAGTTGGAAAAGGAAAATAAAACTCTGCATTAAGCATTCACAAATAGGCACACAACCACATTGTTGATTATATTACAAGAAAAATAGTGCCAGAAAGCATGAGAGTAACCTAGTTTTGCTATAATGAGTCAGGCATAACAGAAAGAGATTGCTATGTTGCAAATCAAAATAGTACCAGGTGAGGAGGCTGCATAGAGCTCTGACGCAGATTTGTCAGTGGAAAGAGCTTCTTCACCTGTTTACTCATAGGGGAACTGAAGCTTAAGTGCTGATTTAAATGTGCAGATGTGTTGGACTATATAGACATGATTTCTTTTTCTTAATATTCAGATGTTTTGTTGTATGCTTTCTTACTTTGCATTAACTGTCCTTTCTAATTATACCATACTAAAAGTGTATACAATGTGCAAGAAAAAAAAAATACAAGTAACGCACAGAAAAATCAGCTCAAAAAAAGCCCCCAACACAGATGTAAAATCTGCATAGCTGGAAGAGTGTACACAGGCAACAAGGATGGAAAGGAGCAAACCAGGCACCTGCCCAGTCCAAGGACACTTGGTCCAAAGAGATGAGGGGAGGAGAGAAGGAAGAGGGAGGCAGGAGGCTGGACCTGTGCTCCACATTAGGGCTGCTCAGTGTAGTGCCCAGTTGATGCAACATAAAAGAGTAGTAGCTCCAGCAGGGTGCAGCTTTACAGCTGCATCCAGCCCTGTCATATGCCACTGCAATAACATACAGAGTAAATGGGTGATGAGTCAAGATGCTGAGGCGAAAAGAAATTAGTTGTCTATAAATATTCACCCACAGGTACTCAGGATGTTTTAAATACTATAATAAAAATAAGTACTTGACCTCATTCCACAGGGAGCAGGGAGTCTGAGTAGAAGACTCTAGGACAAGAACCACTAAGGTGAATGTAAAAGCTACAGCACAGATGTTGACCCAACTTCAGTCTACCTCACTTTTGGTACATGGTACCAAGATGAAGAATATTTCCACTTTCAGGGAGGGACGCAGCTAACAAGAGCTCTGCTCCTGTGGTCCCTTTGGTGTTGTCTCACTCCAGGGACTCCCCAGTAAGTTCTGGATGAGTGGGCAAAAGTGGGTGCTCAGTTACATACCTTACAGGCAGAGTGAACCCAGACTTTTAACCTTACTAATGAGGGTCATGAAGGTGATCTGAGGGTTAGAGCACTTCTCCTGTGAAGACAGTCTCAGAAAGCTGGGATTGTTCAGCCTGGAGAAGAAAAGGCTCTGGGTAGACCTTAGAGCAGCCTTCTAGTACATTAAGGGCTATAAAAAGGGCTTATAAAAAGAAGGGAGGAGAACTTTTTATATGGGCAGGTAGTGACAGGACAAGGGGAAATGGTTTTAAACTGAAAGAGGGCAGGTTTAGATTAGATGTTAGGAAGAAAGCCTTTACTCAGAGGGTGGTGAAGCAGTGGAACAGGTTGCCCAGAAAGGCTGTAGATGCACCATCCCTGAAAGTGTTGGAGGTCAGGTTGGATGGGGCCCTGAGCAACCTGGTCTGTTCAGTGGCATCCCTACCTGTGGCAGGAGGGTTGGAACTAGATGATCTTTAAGGCCCCTTCCAACTCAAACCGTTCTATGATTCTGTGATTCTATAATGTTGGGCGTGCACTTAAGCGGACTGCTTAGCATTTGTATAGAGAAGTGCATTTGCAGGGTTTTTAAAACTAGAGCCTGATAGCAAGAGGCAAGTGTTATAACAAGTAGCAACTTGGTCATTTTGCATTATGTTAATTTGTTTATTTTAAGGATCCAAGCTGGCTTTCATTTCACGGTCAGTCAAGTGATGTTCCCCATTCTGTGCCTTGGAGAATGTTTGCAGATATACCCAAATTGCAACACTATACACAGTGTAGCGAGACTGACAGTGTTTGCTCAAGAGAGTTTTAGCACCAGAATAACCTATGGAAGTACTGTTCACAGATGCAGTGCATATCCAGAGTAGAGTAGAGAAACCGTTTGTGCTGTTAGCCTCTCGCAGTCATGATTATCATATTATTACCTAGTATTTAAATTGAGAACAGTAACATTACATATGTCCAGATATGGAAGGAAGTTACATGTGTCTAATTTTTCAAACTTCCAATTTCTCACCTCATCTGCCATATGTGAAGAAGCCAGAAAAAAAATGAGGGTCACAAACATTAGAAAGTAGCATAAACATTGTAAATAAATATTGTAAATAAAAATTGCTGATCCTCAACCAATATGCAATGCAGGGAGAGATGAGTACTGTACATTTTGAGTTAAAAGTGTATACTTATTTGTAAAGTAGCAGCAGTTCCATAGCAACTAGCCATCTTCTAATTATAAACATAAAATATGAAAAAATTACTTTCCTCCTATAAGATAAGCTTTTCATATGTTAGATGTTCTTTGTTAGTTCAGAACTATATCCTTTTTGCTTAGGAGTTTCAATGGAGATGCTTAATATGCTTTTAAATGATCCTCGGATTTTCTTTTATTCTCATTACTGATTTCTGAAAACTAGTTTTGTTTCCTTACATTCCCAAAATATCCCATCCAACAACTTGTCATCGTGAGTCCTGCTGAACAAGGTCTTTCCATCAAGATTTGGGTTCCTTTTTCTGTTGAGCTCCTTTCCCTTTTCCTCTGATTGCTTTGAGAGTGGCAGTGGGATTCCCTCATTCAAATATGCAAGGAAGAGACTGACTAGAGACTGAAGTATTTGTTCTTAAGAAAAATCAAAATACTTTCTGAGCTCCCTGGGAGGTTGGAGTAATGGCACCAAAAAAAAAGGCAGAAGAAAATTAAAAGTCCCACTGGAAGAAAGAAAAACTTTCTGCCTTGGCCTAGTAGGGTGCAAGACGCAAGTTCCTAAATCTGCTACAATCAGATTTTAAAAAAAAATGAGGGGCAGGGGGGAGACAATAAAAAAAAAATTGGGGGTGGGGGGGTACCCAAACAGAGCTTGTAATTTCATATTACTAAACTGAAGAAATCTTGGTCCTTATCCCTGTTTCAGAAGAAATATGAATGCTGAAGAAGACAGTGGTATCTTATTTCTTTCTCACTTCTCCTTTCCTTGTGCATATACCTGTAGTTTAGGCTGTCAACATTTTGCACATTCCCAAGACAAAGTTCAAAACTTGACTTAGCGTTTCAGGCCCAGATGAAGAAGCAAAATACAGAAGCTGGATGAAAGCCTGAGACATTTCCAGGAATATGCCTAGATAAATGGTGCTGAGTATTAGAAATGTAATACACTGTTGGGGTGAAAGAGGTATGACCTTAAAGGCTCTGTGCGAAGTAGGAACACATGAGGATACACAGGGCTTGGGAGCATTACAGCAGAAATGAGTGACACAGCAATGGGAGAACTCCTGGACAGGTCCTTGAATGAAAATGTGGAAAGGGACCGCAGGCTTCATTTGTTTGTACTGCCTGCTAACCCCATGGTTCCAACAAGGCTAACTCTGGATTTTCCACTCGTGCTTAGTTTAATCTTGATTTCTTTCAGTTTATCTTGAATGGCAATTCATAGGGGGAAAAAAAAGTGCAGAAGGAATAAATATAATGTCATCATGGTGATGCCCAAAACTAATAGTATTCTTGAACCTTGTGAACATTTAAGAAAGTGCAAAAGGAAGCTTCTCAAACCTTTCAGGTCTGATATCTACCTATTAAAGGATTTATGCTATTATTAGATGAAAGCTAAAGTATATTAAAGTACCCTTTCAGTTTTAATAGTTGTATTGATTTTATTTTATATGTTTTAAAAACTAATAAAAGTAATGTGTTCTTTGGAAATATACATGAAGTGAACACGTAGGTGAAGCAGTGCTTGGTCAGTGCCCATAAAAAGGATCTATAATTTTAAGTCTTGGCACACTTGTCATATCAGCTGTTTCCCCTGTAGTCACTTTGCTATGAAATGTGCCACATAATCTTCTTTTTCTTCATTCATAGCAGTGCTTTGAAGGAAAAGGTGGAGAAATTTTTCATGTTTCAGGGAAATAATACAAACTTCTTCGATGCCTTATACAGAAAGATTACTGTCCCAAAAAAAAAAAAAACCTTCAAACAAAACAAAACACAACACACACACACACACACACACACACAGAGGCATGCGAAGTAAAAAACAGAACAAACAAACAAACAAAAAAACAGTCAACATTTTAATAGCTGTAAGAATAGCCAGGCTACAAGTGTACTTGAAAATTTTGTTGTATCTGGAGATGGTATAATTTCTATTTCTACAGTCAGAGGCCAGTTAACTGACCATTTCTTCTAGCTGAATGTAAATGGCACTACCGTAGAAGCACATTTAAATAACACAGATATCTCCGTTGAATCAGAAAAAAAAATGATGAGACACACGTGCACCAAAAACAAACAAAGAAACAAAAACAACAACAAAAAATTTTTTTTTTGCATGGACTGCCCATGCTCCAAATTATGGATTTTGGTGAGAATATTTTTTCAGGACTGGCACTGTAAAATTGAGTTCTCAAAGAGTCTAATCTAGCTCAGCATTTTCTGTTGTGGCACTGTGCATCTAGGTATAATAAGAAACCACATCCTTGTGGGGTTGGATAATGTGTCGCAGAAAGGCAGTGACTGTCACCACGAAGCCATGTGGAGCTGAACGTGGGATGGGAAAGCTCTTGTGAGAAAGCTTTCTCTTCTCTCAGGTTTCCCAGCCTCTGTTCCTTAATTTTCCTGGTCACTGACACAGTTTTTCTCATTGGAAATGTGACTGGAAGAGCCTCACAGACTGGTGCACGTCTATGACCGGTGCAATCTAGAAAGGAAAAGTCAATGGATGGTTAAGTAGTTTCTCCCAGGGAAGTGGTGGGAGGGCAGTACATCACTAGTCATCATGTTCTGGTCTCCTTCCTTTAGAAGAAATTGATATTTTAACCAGTTCATAAATTGTCTACGTCAGGAATCAGAACGTTAGGCTGGGAAGAGAGAGCAAAGTTTCTACATGTTGATATATTGAATTTTCTGTTTGTGTCTAACTACAGTTATTTCAGTCTTCAAAGGTTTCTCAGACTTTCTTAATCAAAAGGGTACCTAAACCTGAGGGAAAAGCATAAACATCTTATGCAAGGTTGCTTCATTTTTGCTTTAGTTTGCAATTAAATATTTTCATTTCTGAAAAAAATGTATTTTGAATGTTAATTACATCTTTTGATTTCACACTTTGGTGTTCCTGTGTATACATACCTTCTGATGTATCATGGTGGCCCACAGGCCAAGAAATCCTTCTCCACATTTGTGGAGGGCTTTTTTTCAGAGTTACCAAGGCTTTCCAGCCTTCAGAAGACTATATGAACTCATCATTGCTTCGGTAAAAATCCTCATTTAAGTGGGTGATGTCTATACCTAAACTTTAAAATACAGTTATGCCTTACAAACTCCAGAGTATTTTCAAAGACATTACAAAGGACATTGGTTTTCCTCAACATTCAACAAAGGAAGTCAGTATGATTATTCGTCTTTTACAAAGAGGGAAATAAATTATGAAACTTAAATCAGGACTTTTTTTTCCAACTTTTGCTGCTTGTGTTTTTAAGGAAAAACTTATGTATTCTTTCACCATTTAACATTTTTTTTTAAATGGTCTATAAGTTCCTTGGCACACTACTAGTGCTAGCCGTCAAAATCTTGAAGCAATAGAATATCATTGCCTTTTAATAAAAACTAGGCATTTTAGCACTTAAATTTTAGCATGCTCATGTTATTTCTTATTTTAACTCATTATTATTTTCTCAGTTTAGCTTATGCCGCATTTGCTGTACAATGTCTTCAGTGAGAATTTTACTTCTTGTTATTGTTCGTGGTAGGACAAGTAAAGCTGAAGGAAGTAAAAACATCCCATTGTCATCTGAGTGACTAAATTCCTGATCAACAGCATGATAAAGGCTTCCATTGGAAGATAAAATGCAGTTCCTAGAAAAGCTGTCATATCATTCTGCCATATTCAGCAGAAAAAAGCATTTTGAGAGTGTCCATTTATCAAGAGCAGGCAAAGCATAGAAACTCAACAGGGTTTTATGTCCTAGGCGTTAGGGATACCAGCCCTAGAAGGACTAAACCATTGTGTATTGCTATGTATTGAGCCTCCTTCCAGGTGGCAAACAGCTGCACCTTTTTATAAAACTTCAAAAATAAATCTGAAGTGCTTGCTTTCAGACGATAAGTGTTATATTTAATTGAACCGTTTGTGAATGTTATAGCTCAGGCACCCAGAAAGATGGTGAATATTTAATATATTTGTTTTGTATTTCCACCGGTCAACAGAATAATGAAATTCCTTAACTACTTCTCTTTAACTTGCCTGAAGAAAGCACGGTATGTTGCTAAATCGCTTTTCACTGGCCCTGCCGAGAAACAACTTTAATCCTTGTTAGAAAATTGCAGAGTCTGGGCCTGACAAAGAGCTCATGCCTGGTGCATTGTGAGCGCTGGGAGCGGGGCGAGGGGAGCCCTTTACAGCTGCGTGCCACCAGCCCGCCTGAGCTGGACTATTTAGGCGAGGAGGTTTGTCAATTCCTCCCGACAATAGAGCGAGTTTTTCAGCGCCTGTAGCTGCGCCGAGCCCTGTTGGGGATCAATGCTGGCCATTCAAGCTGCACCCTCTTTCATTGCTTTGGTTTGTTAATTTAAGACTAAAGGTCCGCTGAGGGGGTTTAGGGTGTTTAAGAAAGCTGATGAACTGTTTAAGAAATCTGATGAACTGAGAGCGTTTATAGCCCTGGTGTGGCAACTATTGGCACTGAGGGAGCTGTGTCCTTGTTGACCCTCTTGTTATTAAAAATGCACAAGTGCTGCGCTTCTCAATATTTCAACACTCTTTCATTGTCAATACCACCTTCTGAGCCCTTCAGCTTGTTGCTTGCTCTAAAGATCTTCTTAGATTGGGTTTGAAAACTTCACCTTAAACACTAGATTAGACTGATGTTCTGTTTTCCGTGCTCCTGTTGATTTGTTGAACCTTCCCAGGGCTGGAAAGCAAGTAGCAGCTTGATGGGGAGACGGGCTGCTAATATGATTTACCAGTGTACAGTCATGCACAATAAGTGTGAATAAATACAAGGGTCTCGCAGAGTCAACCCTAGCCTTTCCTTTTCTCTTACTTTTTACTTTAAAAGAGTATCTCAGGAAAATGAAGTGAGTAATGCATGCCCTTACAGGAGCTGGATGAGGTATGAATAAGAACAGAAGGGGAAATAGCGAGGCAAACATTTTTGTTAAAGTGGTTGGCTGCTGTTTCGTGTCAATTTGGAAAAAAATGTATAATAAACTCTTACTGCTTTACTCTTACATAGTAGACAGCAAAGAATGTGGCACTAGTACCATATAATGAACATCTGCAAGAGGTGCATTGTCCTTTCATTTCTGTTGTTACTAGCAGGAAAGTAACTTTTTTTTGTTAAAACCAGTTAGAAGGGATTGTTGTTGTTGCTTTTAACTGTGTCCTGATCTCAGGACAATTATCTAATCACTGAAGTTTTTTAGCTTGCAACAGATTCCCATAAGTCATAAGAGATCCATCCCTGCCTCTGTAATATGCTCATGGTTGTCAAAATGCGTGGCCTTGGATTCTACCTCTGAAGGGAATTTGGAGTGTTTTGCTTCTTAAAAGACTCCAAAAGAAGCGATAGGAAAATACTTACTCTTCATGTTATAAACTCCAGATTTATATTTATACAGCTTCAGCCTATCCTAAGTCCTCAAAACTAATGGGTATAAGACCAATACTTACCAGGAGTCCTACCCACAAGTACCTCTGGAGGGACTCTAAAAATATACTGGATGTAATTTTTATTAAAAATACTGTAACAATTCAAAATAATAATACATTTTTTTCCAATAAAATAGTCATATTTTTTCTGGACAGAGTATGTTGACAGAAGAGCAAGTACTGTGGTGTCATTTCACAGTCACCACATTCCTACTGAAAGTTTAATGCATCAAAACTAGCCAGGAAAACATATTATATTGTTTTCATTCATAAATTTGAGTAGGAAAATAAATTTCCTCCAGTGTCTTAGCTTTGTTTTCAGTGCATGTAAGAATATCACGGGTATGTAGGGAGAGTCTAAGTTTTACTGCATCCGTCTTAACTTATCTGTCTGTGCTTTAAAACATGTTTTGCCAGAAAACTGCAATGATCTGTTCTCAGTGATCTGGCACTGTTCAGTGCTGTTGCATGGAAAACTGATCTCAGAATTTTCAATCCTGTCTGTAGTTTGTGTGAGCAAGTTTGAGCCCCTTTCTATTTGCTTTCTATTTGATACGAATGGAATAGATCACGGATGTGTTACTGGATTTTTTTAATGGAAGAAGATCAGTTTTGAGAAAGCTCCGCTACTAAAAAAATTCTCTCTACCGGGATTGTGTTTAAGATTAGCAACTGTGGAGTCTGAGTGATAATATAATAATTGGCCTCATCTTATTGCAGCTGAGTAGAATGCTTGACACAGGAATTATTATGTTCATTTAGATCAACAGAGTTCCCCAAGTGAATAAACTCAACTGTATTTTATTTTCTAGACATCTGTATACATACAACACCTGTCATGTAGTTTACAGTTTCCACTTAGTAACAACTCTGTCACATTAAAAATATTTTGCAGGTATTTACAAAGGAAATCAATACCAGCATGCATGTTTGCGGTGAAATAATGTAAATAGTATAAGAATGTCATTCAGTGATTTAAAAAACAGTATTTTATGGATATCAAATCAGTCCCACATTTTACTGAATAAATAAATCTACGTTTATGAAATATGTAGCTATCCGCCTTTTGTATGGTATGTTTGTTCACTTCTGTAAAATAGTAAATAGAAGAAACTCTAAAAAAATAAGAATAATTTATTTCCAATGATTTATAATTAAAATACAATTTAACACATTCAAAAAATTAGATTGAAGCCATTATTATATGAAAATCTAATTTTAAACTTACCTTAAAACTGACAGTTACAATGTGATGAGACTGTTTCCTGTAAGGAAAAAGTATTTATATTTACTTACTGTATGTCTTTAAAGTTTTTACAAAGAGCTTACATTTTTATGGAAAAATTCTATTTCTTTCTTCTGTTACATCTAGTGGCCAGTAATTTATCTTTATTTTTTAGTGTGAATTTTATTTTGTTTGTTAATGGGGAGATGGCTAATGAGACATATTAGGTATGTCCTTTGAATTACTTTCATGAAATATACCTTGCCTAACATGCCGCATTTTAAAATACACACACAATTTCCTCTCTTTGCGTATCTCTGTATTTTGCAAAGATACAGGAAATTACATTAGAAAAGAATTTAAGCCTCTTCCCTGTGGGGAAAGAGAATAGAAACAGCTATGACACAAACTCTTTTAATCTCTCACTGCTAAAATGAAAAAAAAAAAATCCCTTCTTTTTTACAGTTTGACTAAATGACATCTGGTTGGTATTTTACAGGAGGGGGAGGAAAAATGCTACAACTATATTTAGTAAAATCTCTTTTAATCCAGTTAATGTGAAAGAACTATTATAGTAGCTATTTAGAACTGAGCATTTTTTACAGTAACATAGACACCAACAGCAGACAGCTTATTCTTAACCCATCCATTTGTGAAGTGATGAGTGAAAACATACTCCTGCCTTAGACATAAAAAGGAAATAAGGTAGACTGTAATTATAATTAAGAGTTAATGTAAGACAAAACCTTAACATGGTTATTTTGGGAGGGGTGGAGTGGTATTTGATCATACTTAAAAACAGTTTCCAGGGATTTATGATTTTTTTTACTTAATAATGAAGTGAACTAAAAGAAAAAAAAAAATGCAAGACAGATTCCATATTCTCTGATGCTGTTTTCCTGTTTGGATTGGAAAATCTAGTTACTGTAAATTCTCTCTCAAGATAGCCTACCTGGTTTTGTCCTTGCTGTTTTAGCTGTCAATTCTCTCATGTAATTGTATCTTTAATATCCATTCTCACTGACAGATAACAAAGTGCATAATGCTATTTTCCTTGAACATGTTGTAACTGAAAGATAAAATGGCAGGTGCTAATTCATGTAAAGAACAGTCTCGGTCAAGTTATTTGATTTTCTACTGACCCATGCAATTCTCATAACAGGAAATTATATCATTGTTGACTTCAAGTGCTGATCTGTGATCATTTCAAAGTGTTTCATTACCTCTCATTACCAAATCTGCTAAATGAATACTGCAGGGTTATTTTGTGGTGTTTGTTGTTTTTGTTTTTGGTTTTTTCCTTCCTTTCAGCAATGGTATAGCAACTCCATGAAAGTCATATCCATGTGGTTGGCTGACAGATTAGACCTTCAGCTTCACATCTACCAGCTGAAGACTCTCATCAAGATAGTGAAGGTAAATAAAATGTGTTTGCATTAGACTGCATAGTAAAGAGAGAAAAATAAAAAAGTAATAACATGAATAAGTATAGGTCACCTTAAAAATCAGAAAATGTGGAATAAAGTTGTGAACTTATGTAGTTTTAAGTTGGGATTTTTTCTCCCACAGTTGTAGCAAGTTCCAGAAGAAAAATAACCTATTAAACCCCCTGATATTAATTATATGTGCACTAGTATTTGTTGTCCATTCTGGACTCAAGGACAATTAAGACTTTTCCAAGGAATTTTAACAGGTTACTTCTAGCCGTACAGCAATGCTGTATGATTATTCTTACTAAATTATTGTTTTTCTTGTCACTGATTTTTTTTTTTACTTTAGTAATTCCAATAGTGTTTTTTCTATGTTTTCTCCCTTTTCCTAAAAAAGGAACTATTTTCATTTTGTGTGCATCTGATTACTAGGTTTAATTGAAAATATTCAATGTATTCCATGTATTAGGTAACATTTTCTAAACTTTTATACTCAGGAATAAGTATCAATAGAAATACTAGTCCCTCCAGTTCAGTCCTCGGTCATTTATGCTGGCCAATGTCAAATGCTTCCAAGCAAAGTGTAATATTCCTTGCAATAGAGCAATTATGGGTTAACCTACCATAAAAGAAAGTTTCCTCCTAACTCCTCTTAGTCAATACCTTTAGGCAAGAAACAGAAAACCATTTCAGATTTTTTCCTTTTAATTCTGTCTTGTTTAGCTTTGGACCTTCTTGTTATCTGTATAAATGTGGAATAAGAAGCACCTGTTGTCAGTGGTGACCTTGATTGTTTCAATATGTTTCTCGTGAAGTTCATGCAAGACTATAAAGTCAGAAGTATTTTTACTTGTATATGCTAGAATTGCAACTGCAACTTTCAGAATTCACTGGCAAAAAGGAACAGAACAGAGAGAAATGCAAGAAAACAGTCATAATAATGATGGTATCATGGCTCCCTGAACCACCCAAGCTGAGCTTAGCTATTTTTGACCTTATCTGATTTCTCTGGTAACAGGATTTAGCTCTTCACTATATTATGTGCCCAAATGGCAAAAGCAGTTTGCTATTGCTTGTTGAAATTAATGGCCCTTATGAAAAGTTTAAAGATATTGTCAAGTGAATCATAGAATTATTTGGTTTGGAAGGGACCTTAAAAATAATCTAGTTCCAACCCCCCTGCCATGGACAGGGACACCTTCCACTAAACCAGGCTGCTTAGAGGTCCATCCAGCTGGCCTTGAACACTTCCAGGGATGAGGCATCCACAACTTCTCTGGGCAACCTGTTCCAGTGCCTCACCACCCTCACAGGGAAGGATTTCTTTTTAATATCTAATCTAAACCTATTCTCTTTCAGTTTAAATCCATTCCCCCTTGTCCTATTACTACATGTGCTTTTAAAAAGTCCATCTCCAAGGTAGTTATCATCCCTTGGAATAAAAAATAGGTGTTAGAGGAAAAAAACATGTGCCTAGTGAGATCTAAGAATGGGCAGGCTAAATTAGACCAGTGAAATATCATCAGGGAGATGAAAAGAAGATCTTTCTAAACTAAAGTTCAGGTGAATGAGCAGCACTGCCAGCCCACCTTCCCTGTGCCATGTGGCACACTGGTTATCCTTGTTGAAAGCAGAAAGCTCCCATTGGAGGTGGGAATACTCTGCTTATGGCAGTGGCCTTTCTGTGCCCATATGCTCTACATGTAAATTTCAAGTGTGTTATTCCAGGACACCTTCTTTGGATACCAAAGATTGAAGAAGATGAGGACATTTGTATTTGTTCTGGAAAACAGAAAATTTTGTGCACCTGGGTTTTGGTGGATAGAGAAGACAGAACCAGTAAAACAGGAACTCAGCAGACAGGAGCCTGCTAAGAAACAATGGTTTAAGTAGAGTATCATAAGAAACTTTCCCTGCTGCAGCCGATCTGGGAAGAGACATGTGGAGAGGCACAGTTCCTCCAAACTCTAGTGTGAATAGAGGCACTTTTCTGTTTGCTTTTGGGGGAAAAAAGAAAAACAAACACAAACAACCCCCCCCCCCAAAAAAAACAAACAAAAACCAACAACAACAACAAAACTGGGAGGCTGTATTGCCCCAGTCATCTCTTGAAAAAAAGAGGTCGTTTTTAAGGGACATAGGATGAGTAAGAGAAATACAATTCTTTAGTGTTTGGATGCAACAAAGGTAGTGGCATTATTAAGAAAGACTAGAAGAAGATTCATTATTCCCTTTATTCTCTTTAAAGTCTTATGGCATTAATGTTTTGTTAAATGTCTGAGACACGTACAGAGGGATATGACTAGAGAAGGGTCAAGGACAAAGAAAGTTAGGGAGAAATGAAAAATTAAGCTTGGAAGTGAACATTATTATCCTGCAAAACTGTGTCAAGAGAAGAGCAATGTCTGAACCCCAGAGTGCCGGTCTTAGAATGGGAAGAATACAAGGTAAAACTGAAAGAAATTGCTGTAGGACCTGTTAGCAGCATAAAAGCAAATTGAATGCACAGTGCTATAAAAAGGGAATGCAATGGTGACACTTGAAAAAGACCAGACGGGGTACGGGTAGGAGTGTGTGAGCAAAACATAAGCTGCGTCCATTGGCTCTGATGTTGACCTGTGGAAGTCAAATAAATCTCAGTTGCAGTGATTCCAACAAGGTTTAAATAATCATCGTAGACAGTGGCAGAAAAAAATCTCCCACATGAATGTTGCCCATTTTAAGAAGTGTCTTTTGCAGTTCTTTGAAGTATTGAGTGAAACAAGATGAACTCTTTTCCTTCTCTAAGGGTTGTGCACAGTCCCCTCCTCAGACAGAGGAATGAGCCTGATAGCCCTCAATTATCTTCCATTTTCTTTTACCCATATTCTGCCATAAACATTTGGAATTTGTAGTGATAGTGTACACAAAATAAGAAACTAGCTAGATCAACTTGTCCTTCTTAAGCTTTTTAGGGTAACATCAGGAAAGATTATTTCAGATGTGTTACAACTTTAAAATAAAGAAGGTAGGTGATTTTCCATATGCTTACTAGAACATAGCATTGATGAATTAAACAAGTTCATTCAGAATTCTTACATGACGGAAAGTCAGAGAAGAAAGTCATATCTACTGGTTCATAGAAAGGGTAGATACCAGGGAAACAAAAACTTCTCAAGTGAAAAAAAAGAAAAAAGTAGATGTGAGTCAAAATATAGAGGAGACTTAGAAAGTTAATTAACTGAATAGTCAGCTGAGAAACACTACATTATAAAATATAGATCATAATCTAAACTTTGATTTTCCACATTTGGCATATAAATGGAAAGATAAATATAAATAAAAATTACATCATGGAGAAAAAGTCAGGCATTTATGTTTTCTGTGAAATGGCAGAACTACCTGTACCCAAATTCACATTTCAATATGTATTTAGAAAAATTCTTTCCTGGTTCCTTACTGAATAAATGAGATAAATGGAAGTTACTGAGAAATCAGCAGTTATAGTATGCTCTAGCAAAAAACGCATTCTCTTAAAGGAATGACCATCAAATTAGAATCTCTCAAGTTCACAGAAATCTCATGCAACCCAAAAACTAAGACTTCAAAATCTTTACCAGGATGATAGGTCCCTAACTGCAGAAGGAAAGAAGCTGTGCCACTGGCATGCTAGATATGGCCAATATACAGTAAAAGACTGCTCAGACTTGCTGAAGTCCAATTCAAGATGTTTTATTTTTGCCACAGAAATCCTATCGAGACTTCAGGTTGCAAGGCGTGATGGAGGGAACGCTGAACAGTAAAACCTATGATACCATTCACAGCCGTCTGACTGTAGAGGAAGCCACAGTCTCAGTCACGGATGCAGGAGGACTTCAGGGCATTACCATGAAAGACAGTGATGAGGAGGAAGGATGACATTATCTCACAAAGCATTTGGAATTGGGGGTGATGGTCGGAGGGTAGGGTTTATCTTTGCAATGGGGTTTTTTTGGTAACTTGTCCTTGTAGTTGCATTTATAGTTTTGCCTTATGATATCAGTGCAGAAATGTAATTTGCTCCACTAAAATAGAAAGGAAGATTATCAGAGGAAAAGTGCCAAGGACTTTTTGATAATAATGGTTGTAGAATATTTTTATGTATAGCTTTGCTTAGGGCTGCAAGAACACTGGCATGGAGTTTGAGTTCCACTTGTGATTATGTTTCTCCCCCTTTTGTTTGTTACCATTCGTTCTTGTATCTCCATCTGATATTGACGTCCTGTGCAGAAACGAAATGTGCGTCTCACTTAAAACACAACTCTACAGAAAATCATCCTTGGAATAAGTCAATGCCCTAGGTAAAAAAAAATATTGTATTTTCAGGATTACTTTGTTAGCTTTATTTTGTGCTTAATTTTACATTATTATGTGATGTGCATTAAAAATTTTAATCTTTGTTCTTTGTATATTGAGGTTGGTATTTAAGTAGTAGAACTTCAAGGGCAGTCAAACACATCCAAACTGCTTAGGAGTGTTGTGTCTATTCATTTAGCAAGTTTAAAGATATCTCATCCTGTTGGATGTCAGTAAGCTTGCCATCAATGTTTGTATTTCTGTGAAAATTTTCAGGCAATAAGAACACATTTTGTCGTGACCATTTCTGTATCTACCCAAGTTTGTATAGAATTCTACAATTAAAAGATGTTTTCAATATTTCAAACCATTTGAGCCATTGTATGATTCCTCATGAGAACAAGTTCTTTGGAAGATTATTTAGTTTATATTGTGATTTATAGCAAATGTTTCATTTATAGAGCAGATATATGCAACAAGCAAATACTGAAGGACACAATACCTTGATAAAGGAAAAAAGCGAACAAAAACACCTCACTAGCAGATGAACACAGGGCCCACTGCCTGTTTTTTGATGCCCTCAATTTGAGCTGGAAAGAATTCAAATTTTCATCAGTAAAACTCACACAGCTTATGAAAACTACAGCAGCCTTGTTTTCTTCTTCTACTTTTTGTGGGAGCATGAGTAATTCCCCGATTTGTGTACATAAAATCAGAAAGAACACAGATGACACCCAAAGAAGTACCGAAGGTTTCTCAGGTCCTTGTTGAGCCACAGCGTTATACCTGAAGGGCTTCACTGAGGGCCCGTTGACGGTTTACGAGGCTGACATGAGGTTTCCCTGCAAGAACAGTCTGTAGGACTTCAGGGGTCTGTTGCGAGCGCGCAGGGATGCAGGAACTGAGAATGAGAGCTGCAGGGAAAGTGACTTTCAGCACATTCAGAAGCTTGGACAAGCAGGGAAGGAAGGTCAAGTTAGATTTCTCTGACATGTCTACAGAGAAACTCTAGGTAGCATTTTTTTTCCTGTGGCAAATGAGCCTTCTCATCTGCGCATGAGCTGAGGTGAACTGAGCAAAAAGGAAGAACTGGGATCTGGTGAGGAAGACCATTCTGCTCAGCTTTTTGTTCCCCAACTGAGTCCTTGCCCAGAGGGCCCCAGGAGGCTGGGAGGGCAGGAGTGCAGGCACCCCTGCCCCAGGACAGCTGCAGCTGCAGTGCGATGTGTGTTTTGGGAAGCAGTGGGGCAGGAGTTAGCTGTTGTAGGGCAGAGTGGCCAGGCAGGGGGAACGCAGTGCACTCTCCTTCATCGCTTCCCATTCACGTTACCATCTCTGCTGGGCTGGAGGGAGCAGCAGCATTTTCCACTACTACCAGGCTCCCAGATGGGTTTGCTCCCTTAGGTTTTGATAGCACTAAAAGAATTACATATCCCTTTCCTATTGCTTGTCCTGGTGGTGCTGGTGCATGGAAGTTGACAATGCTTGAAGGGCCAGGTGGGATTTGAAGGGCCAGAGTGTCAGGCAGGCACAGAGCTTCGTCTCTGCAAGTCTCCCTGCTTGCCCTCTCCCAACCATCTTTACATTGTTGAGACCCTGTGGAGGTGCCTATGGAGAAGCCAGTTGTAAATAGCTGAAGGCAGGTGTCACTGCAGTGGCCCGGCAGTGCTTGCCAAGGCCTCCTAGTGCAGGGCTGTGCCATATCCATGTAGGGCTCTCACTAGAAGGCATTAGGAGATTTTTAAGGTTCTGAGGTAACAGGAGAGTAGAAAGTGATACAAAAACTGGACACTGTCCTTAGCAAGCCACTAACAGTGTAGGGGCCTAGAGTGGGAACTAGAAACACTGGGACATAAGTGGCTGTCACCAGCACAGACCACGAGGTAAGTGATAGTTCTGTCTCTCCTTCAGCAGAGACCAACCTTGCATTAACACCTCTGCCCAGCCCTGCTAGCCAAAAGCCCTGTGGGAAACAGAGATTTGTACTCACCTCCACTTTGGGCTTATCCTCCTGTCCCAAGATGCCCCTATGCCAAGAAGGGTTTCCTGGTAAGGCAAACAACTCTTCCTATCAATTTGGACAGTTATGGAATAGGTTATAGTAATTTCACTTGTTAAGACCTCAATAGGACTCGTAGACCATCATGGTCTTTAACAGGTGTCACCTGAGGCCCCACCAACAGCCTTTGTCCAGGGACTTTGCCTCAGCTTCATCCAGGGCTGCAAGTCTCTGCATCAGCAATGGAAGAGGAGCTAATGGTTTCTCACTCAGCTACAGCCCCACATGTGCTTGTTTACGTGCCCAATTTGTCCAGACTCTGATTCAAGGTTTGACTTTAGACCTCTGTGACCACCACAAACATGTCTGTGATCTGGTCTCTGGGTACCACCACCTCTCCCCCTGCCCCACTCCCTGGCTGGGTGTGGTGGGACTGGCCCTGGCTGGTGGGACCCTCTCCAAACAGCCTGGGGAGTCCCCCCGGCTCCCTATATCTTAGGGAGCAGTCAACTCTGTCTATGCCCTGACATAATTAAAAAAAAAAAATCTGAAAAAAACCACCCAAACAATAAGACTATGATGTTTCTTGGCTTGAAGCACGCCTGAGTTGATCATATTTCATGAAGCATGATGCACATAAACCCCATATGTCGAGCATTTTGCTATACGATTTTGTCTGCAAGCAGTACTTGCAAGACGCATTTGTCAGTAAGATGGAAATGAGTAAAGAAATAGTAAAAAACAAACAAACACCAAACCTAAACAAAGATGATTTGAGTAAGGAAATAGTAAAAAACAAATAAACAAAGAGAAAACCAACCAAACAAAAAACAACCCAAAGGCCAAAGATGATGTAACCATGAAGAAGATGTTTGGAATTTCAGAGAAATTAACTCGGGCACACAAAGTATGTATAAGTTATTGCTAGAGGGACAGCACAGCAGACACCAATGAAAGGCAGGTACAGAAACGACAGTGCTTCAAAGGTCCTTCCATTTCTTCCAAATTCAAGTATTTTTCTTAGTAATTAGGTTTGTGAAACCGTGTACCAATGCCAAGCTTGAGAAGTCCAGTAGGTACCCGCATGACCGCTACGGCGTTGCGCACCCCCGCTTGCAGCAGCCGCGGCAGAGCCCCGAGAGGGCGGGCGCAGGGGCCGCCTTTACATCTTAACTTGGGTGTTTAAACCCTCAGCACGCTCCGGAGGTGTATGCCCGTCCCAAGCGGCCACATCGCCTGCGTTCGAGGCTGCCGTCGGCGCGCCCGCCACGCTGTCCTGGGGCTGCGGGGGCCTCCGCGGGGACACTGCCCCCGCCGCCGCCTCCTAAGCGGGCACGAAGTGCAAAGGAGCCTTTAGCAAGGGAGCAGGAGGGGTCTCGTTTAATTCCCCCACACGTGCCGCACCTTAATGGTATAAAATGGGCTGTAGAAGCCGAACCAGAAGAAGCTGTGGCCAGGTGCGAGCCCCGCGCTGCGAGCGGTGGTGGGGGCCGGGGCAAGAAAGCGGCACTGACCCTCACAGCTCTCCTGCCACTGGGCAGGGTGTTCCCGGGGCCAAGAGCTCGCCCCTTCGGCTATCGTTATCCCGGACAAGGGGTAAGCCAAGGCAGCGGCTGTGGGAACCTCCGCGGCGACAAGGGAGAGTTCGGGGCACTGAGCCTCCCACCTCCAGCTGAGCAAAGCCTATGTCCCGGCACCGCAGCTCCCCTGCTGCCCTGCCCTCCCCAGCCGGCCAAGCCCGCGCCTTT
>VZRE01008071.1:191646-250038 GCA_013396775.1 Cephalopterus ornatus
AAGCCCGCACCGGCGGGTCTCGCCGCTGACACTGGCGGTCATAGAGCCGCCCCGCGCTTTAAACCCGACCCCGAGCAGAGGGCGGGAAGCCCTCCGCGCAGGAGCCGGCGCAGCTTTGGAGGGACCGCTAGACCGAGAGGCTCCCGGGGCATCGGGTGCTCATCGAAGGCTCCCAGCGGAGCGGCCTCCCTCCTCTCTCCTCTCTCCCTCCTTGGCCCTGTGGACATGGCACTCACACAACTCCTGGACTCCCTCCTCCCGGGGGGATCTAGCGTGTTGTGTCTCCAGGCTTGGAGGGCCATAGCTCCTCCTGGAACACACCCGCGTCCCGCCGCAAAGGGCGGCCAGGGCACCAGTGCCAACTCTTCTGAGTGGGCAGCAAGTGCGGCTCCACGAGGGACACGGCGATGAGCTCGGGGGGTCGGAGAGTGGTGTAAGGCTGTGAGGCGGGTTGCTGCATAGACAGTGCCCGTTTTGCACCTACCTATGATTTTTAATCAGGCGTTTGACTGTCAGCAGAGGAGTGCGGAACAGACGGCGGGAGCCCATGGCAGCAGCAGCCGAGAGGGAGCCGGGTTCATTCTGTGCGAAACGGACGGAACCCTCGACGCCCTTGGGACCCGCGGAAACATCATGGTCGGCCTCCCACCGGCACGGGCGCGTTTTGTCCTAGCAGCGGGGGGGGGGAATAAAAAAAAGAGACAGCTAAACAAACAAAAAGGAACAATCATACACACACATAAAGTTTACATTTTCGGCCTTAGGAGGAGTACTGTCGTGTCGCCCCTCCCCCGCCCCGTCCCGAGTGATGCTCAGTTCTCCCTTGTGTCCGGGCAGGGCGCCGGGCGAGCAGCTGGGGTGATGGAGAGCCCTCTCCGGGATCCGTCCAGGAGCGGCCGCGACGGAGCACAGCTCCTGCTTTTGTTCTTATTTTCACATTTTTTCACTTGCCTTCTCCCTCCCTCTCAGCAGCGGCGAATCGAAACGGGCCCCACCAGAAGCTAGAGGGGTCCGGCAGACACCTTCTCCCCGTCGCCATGGCGAGCCCGGCCCACACAGCGACCAGCTCTTTGCTTTGCTCCAAGTTACCTCCCAATACACTGACAGAAAAATGGAAACAAAAAATAAGTTAATTGCTCCTGATCCTATTCAGGAATCTTAAAAATAAATAGCTTGCCCCAGCCAAAGAGCGCGAGACGTTCATTTAGCGGCAACGGGGCTAAACATTTGTTGAACTGGGAAAGGAACAAATGAGAAAGTGTCATTCATGGCTCCAGCTGCCGCTGGCCTCTCCCAGCCACTTCCACCAAGGGCCCTTTGGAGCTGATGACACCGCTGGGTCCCCTCACAGGCGGACTGATTAGATTAGACGTGATGGCTGCGGTTCACGTTTGGAGCTGGCACACTTAGCCAAATCGCTCGCATGAATTACGGGAGGGCCGGAAGCGCTGCTTTAGAAGGTCACTTGTAATTTCGTTTATATGTGATTAAAGGCTTTCTACGTGAAAAGGCTTAATTTGCACCAGTTTGGTTTTCGATTTAGAGGGATCTGTACGAGATGTACAGTACTTCCAAACTTTGTTTCACCTCCAGCAATGCTTGTGTTGGGCGGGTCAGTGTCAACTGTTTTTCGTTTGTGATGGATTCGGTTAAAAATAGCAGTACTGTATTCTTTTGCTTGTAGTGGAACTGCTATAGAAGGATGCCAACACACCCTCACTGTATGGTAAGACTACACATGGTCTCCGAAGGTGTATACACACACATACACGCACATATACTATTAATTTTTTCCGCCGGAGAAAGTGTCAGTGGAGAAAACGTCGAAGTGTTACAACTTAACACGGCAAAGACCGAGCGCCTTTGCCTGCGCTCCCGAAACGGCACAGCCCGAGACTGCTGCGAGGTGCGCCTGGGCTCTACGGCCGCCCCCTCCTCGCCTCGCCTCGCCGGGCCCGGGCCCGGGTCGGCCTGAGAGCCGTGTACCCCACCCCAGCAGCCGGGCGGTCAGCGGCAGCAGCAGATTCCACCGAAAAAGACGGCGGCGCGGGCTGATGAACGGTGACCGCGGATGACCCACCGGGGTCTGCTTCCCCCAGCTTTAACTCCACCGTTTATGTTTTGACTTCCCTTCAAAAGACAGTAAACAACAAGCCCTGAGTGGGAATGAACAGCGAGCCCTCCAGCCCCTCAGCAGCCGGGAGCTAATTCTGAATTGTAACGAGCCGGAGCCAGCGCGTTGCGCCGCGGCGGGGTCTGCGGGCGGACGGGCGGGGGGACACGGGCCCGCGGGCAGGGCACGGCGGCAGCGGGGCTGAGGGGAGGACGGGGTAAATCGCCTCTTCACAAATTCGGCGGCTGGGAAGGGGACGGTTCGGAATGATGCATATCGACAGCAAACCCGAGCTTTAGCAGCGAATCCCGGTGGTGGCACTATTAATGACGACCATTAGAACAATAATAACAGTAATCAGTGTCTGGCCAGGCGCCGTCGGGTCAGCCGGTGTCGCGGCCAGAAGGATGCTCTGTAACCTCCCCGGTCCTCTTCACATTCAGGTTGCCCGGAGGCGCCTCGGAGCCAGGCGGGTCGCTTGCCCTCCCTGCCCTTCCCCGGCCGGGGAGAGCCGGCTACGGGCGCACGGAGGGAGCAGCCCGCTCGGGCAGGAGGGTTGCGGTAAAACACTCCCAGGAAAATATTAATACACGCAACAGAAGGTTAGCGGAGTTATTATCCTTTTCAATTCATTTTTTACTTAAAAACGCAATGGAATTATTCATTTTATTAAGGGGGAAGAAATTAAAGATTAGGCTTTAGGCGGTATTTTACCTCCCTTTAATCGCCTCTGGGATCGGATTGGAGTAATCCTGACGACGAGATGAATTCGCCGGTGACTCGGATTTTGAATGCATGTAGAGATACGTTATGATAATAATGCAAGTGAGCAATATCAAGAACATAGCTTAGGAGCGAATGAAACACAAAGCTGATTACGGGGAAAAAGAGAACAGCAGCTTTCCCGGGCAGAGCACGAAATCAACTCGAGGCAAAACTTTTGCCCTTAATTCCTCCGGCGGTTCGTAACACTGGGAGGCCGGCGGGCCCGCTTCTTCCCCCGTCGGCCTCTTCTGCCGGGACTTGATACGCGCCGCCAGACCGGAGGGAGCTCCGGGCACGCCGTGAACCCGCCAAAAGAAACCGGCCAAGAAGTTCCTTATTGCTGCCTTCAGAGCCTGTAAATCTTTCTGCCTCCGGAAAAACAAACCTGCACCAGCAGGACTGCAGGATATTTGCAGCTCAGCAGATATGCAAAATCGCTAAGAAGATGCGGTCCGAGAGCAAGGCAAAGCTCAGGACAGGACTGAAAAATGTATATCGACATTGATTTTAGTAACTATATCTATACTGCGGGCAACTCTAGAACTAACAAGGCTCCATTTCTGAGACGGAACGGGATGACGTTCCCCCCCAAAAAAATTTAAAAACATTGCTTTTAGATCGCTATTGAATAATTAGGCACTAACAAGTTTTCCTGCGCAGTACAAAAAGAAAGGGAGACGTATCCGAAAGCAACTAACGAATAATTAAGCTCCCTTTTCTCCAAGAGTATATCTCAGTATGGAGGAGACCAGGATAATTGCAATGGCAGGACTGTAATTGCTGCTTTGGGATGTTTACCCGGCTCAAATGACACTACGTATTTTACTTTCAAACACATGTCAAAAAGTCAATCCCAAAAAGACCAGTTAAGAGCAAGCTGTTAACATATTAAGTATATGGGATTTAAAACCTCTAAAACCCACTCAACAATAATTCCCTTCTCCAGCACCAATCAAGAGGAAATTTGCCTAGATTGAATTAAATGTAAATTGCTCTGAAGGAGGAAACTCTCCTCTGGCGGACACAAAATACGCGAGAGACACCGACACCCCGGAGAAGCGGGGGGACACGAGGCCGGCCCTCTTCCCACCTCCCCCCTCCCCCGCGGGTCCCCGCTGCCTCCTTCTCCCCCAGGTCGGTGACACCGGCCGAGCCGGGGCTGGCGGTGCCAGTGCGGGAAGCAGCAGGTAAGAGGCAGGCGGCTGCGGCAGCCCGATCCGGGGCAGCAATTACGGTCTTAAACGCCCTGACCCATGTGCCGTGGGAGATTGGGGGAAGGGAAGGGGAGGTGAGAGGCGCAGCCCTGGTCAACGTCTGGGGGAAATAGGGAGCAGGGCTGGAGCGGGGCATCACGGCTGGAGACCTCTCAGGGCCCAGGACGGCTCAGCACGAATTCCGCCCTTCCTTCGTCCCACGCTTGCCCGCACGGCTGTGTCCACTCCGGCAGGTTCCGAGGCCAGCCCCGGCTCTTATTGCCCGCCTGCACTCCGGGCCACCGGCGGGACGGGGTGGACACAGAGGTCGCAGGGCGTGCGGGGCACACCCTCTGCAGGGAGGGATGCCCGGGCCACGGCCCGTCATTCGACATCCGTCCCAGAGACCGCAGGATATTCTCTTCCTCCGTCCCCCGCAGCTCCCCGTTGCTGGCTCGGAGCTCTCAGCCGCGGAGGTACCGTCGTGGAACAGCCGCTGCCTTGCTCTCCTCAAAGGGAGAGGTGGCCCGGTGCGGCATCGACCAGGTCCGACTGCCGAAGGCGAGGATTCCTCCCTTCATCCCTCCTTCCGTCCCTGCATTCCTGCCTCCCTCCCCAAGGCCCCCATTCCTTCATCCCTGCTCTCACTTTCCCGCAAGTTGGTTGTCCTGGGCCGGGGGGTGGTGGGGAGACACAGCCTTTTGCGAGTTCCTCGGCTGGTACCAGAGCAGCGTGGCCGGGCCTCCCTACCTCGCTGGAGGTTTCTCTCTGTTAGCAAAACCGAAACCTACTGCTTCTCTCCCTCGACCCCGAGAAAGGCAGTGCTGGACATCTGGAGGGAAGGCTGCCCCATGCATCCCTCTGCAAGGGAAATGGCCCAGCTGCTCGCTGCGGGAGGTGGAAGGAACGGAGGGACCCTTGGCTTCTCCTTGGGGTTACTTCGGTAGCGGCCTCTCAGTCAGTAGCCAAGTGAACCCCAGGCCGGCGGGAGGAACGGGATCTTGTCCTGATCCCGAATTGTCGGATGGTGGGATGGGCGGGAACACAGAAAGCCCCATTCCCACCGCTGCCCCTCTCATCTCCTCGACCACTCCTGCTTCGCTGTAAGTAAGAACAGCCGCCTCGAACAGGGCCGTCAAGCTTCTCTTAAATACATGGGCATCGTATCTGTTTAGGTGCATATATTCCTATACGCAGTGTGTGTATACCGGCCCTGAGTTTTCTGTATTTGTGTTATGCATGTATTATATAAGGACAGAGAAGCTATACTTAGTGTATATGGAGGTTACATATATATATAGTTGTATTTATATATGTATGTAAAAATATATAAATAGTGCTTCAGATTTAAAAGGCACTCCCTCTTCCTACCTCCTTTTTCTTCTCTTCCCCTGCCCCAGGTTTTGAGTCATGCTTTTACTCTCAAGCACTCCTTCTATTTGGCCCCTGAGGTTCCTGTATCCCCACGCGCTGCTCTCGCCGTCTGCTTGCAGCAAGTCCCCCCCTTATTTGTCTACCGTGTTTTCCAAAAGCTCACCGCCACCTGACCTTGTTCTTTAAACCAGTGAGCAGACCAGGAGCAGTCTCAGGAGCAGAGCAGCCATCTCCCTCCCTCCCTCAGACACACACACGTACGCACGCACAAAGAGAGCTCGGGCTGGAAAGTGGCAAGGAAATAAACAGCTTCCCCTCCAGCCGCTTCTTCTGCAGCACCTCGTTTGACAAATACCCTGGCGCTTGCCCTTGAATTGGGTTTCACATCCCTATTTAGTTCTTGAACAATGATTTTAGATGATGTCACTTAAAGCCAAACAAGAAAATTGATCTCGGATTTGCTTGGCCTCTAAAGCCTGGTTAAGCAGATTGCAAATAATAATAATAAAAAGAGAGAGGGAGGGAGGCAGAGGGGAGAGCGGCGAGGAGGGAAAGCCACCTCCTTCCTTGGGCGGGGGAGGCGCGGGCGCCAATGAAAAGTAGCCGCTTGCTGGGGGGGAAAAAACTTTTCCTGTTGACTGTTGGAAGCGAATTGAGCAATTATCTAGTTTACCTTCTCCTCTTGGAAGTTAACGATTGGCGAGATCTTGGCTGCGTTATTGACACAACACTTTCTATTGATAGAAATAAGTAGCGATTGTCCCGAGTCATTGGTGCGCCAAAGTAAACTGTGATGGGCTGGCATGAGTCCACTGGACTAAGAAGGCTGGTTCCGCCGGCGGACACCGTGGTGATGGTGGCGGCGATGATGCTTGTCTCCCTCCTCGCAGATCAGTAACAAGAAAAGAGGCAGAGAAAGTGAAGGAGAGAGAGAGGGGAGAGGAGGGGGAAAAAAAAAAAAAAAGAGGCGTCTACCAGAGCGGCACAAACCGGGCGAACAAATGCAATTCAGCCATGGACAATAGTGGCCACCACACGGCGACCAAAATCCTAGCGACTCCTCCAGCCAGAGAAAGCCTGTCTGCCAGGAGCAACATGATCAGCACGCCCAAGCCCCTCGCCTTCTCTATTGAGCGCATCATGGCGCGGACTCCAGAGCCCCGCTCCATCCCCGTCCCGCAGCTCCTCCATAGCTCCGTGGCCAAAGGCGACCCCAAGCATCCGCTGCATCTCAACTCTTCCATCCCCTGCATGATCCCATTTGTCCCGGTGGCGTACGACACCCTGCCCAAAGCGGCGGTGGCCGGAACGGAACCCAAGAAGGCTCACTTAGACTCCTCTTCCTCACCCTCCTTTAGCTGCGGCGATCTCTTGAACTGTGCCCTGAGCTTGAAAGGAGATTTCCCCCGCGATGCCCTGCCCTTGCAGCAGTACAAACTGGTAAGACCCCGAGTGGTCAATCACTCCTCCTTCCACGCCATGGGAGCCCTGTGCTATTTCAACCGAGGCGACAGCCCCTGTCACCCGTCCTCCAGTGTCAACATCCACCCGGTGGCTTCTTATTTCCTCAGCTCTCCCTTGCACCCGCAGTCCAAGGCTTACCTGGCGGAGCGGAACAAGCTGGTGCTGCCGACCGTGGACAAGTACCCGGCGGGGGTGGCCTTCAAGGACTTATCGCAGGCTCAGTTGCAGCACTACATGAAAGAAAGTGCTCAGATCCTCTCAGAAAAAATCACCTATAAGACCTCGGAGATCAGCCGCGGCTCCCCGAGCAGCAAGCCCAAAGTTTTCACGTGTGAAGTTTGTGGAAAGGCAAGTAGCGCCGCAGCCTGTCTCCCTTCCCCAGCCTCCTGTCCCCATTCGTCTGTCCGCTGGTTGTCGGTCCCTTGTTTGCTTGATTTTTAAACGACTGCTTCCCCTCGGCACTCTCATCTTCTAATCACAATTTTAATTTTTTTTGTCTGATTCCTCTTTACAGGTATTTAATGCACATTATAACTTAACGCGCCATATGCCAGTGCACACGGGAGCCAGACCCTTTGTTTGTAAAGTTTGCGGGAAAGGTTTTAGACAGGCGAGCACGCTCTGCCGGCACAAGATCATTCACACCCAGGTGAGCTCCCCCTCCGCCCCTTCCTCTCTGCCCAAGACTCTCCACTTGCGTTTTTCGGGTTGCTCGGCGATGTTCGGCCTCTCTGAGGCAGCGGCGTGGGGTATGGGGCGGCTGATCCAGAGCTGCGGGGGGATTTCGTTTGCCCCAAGCGCGGTAGGTACCTCTAGGCGTCCCGCACCGGCAGCTGCGAGCCGTCAGTTAACACACACACCCCACAAACCAGCTCATAAACCACGCAAAAAAGCACACAGACCCCGCCAACCAGAAGACTGACCCCGCAAAACAGCCAACAAGACGTGACTTGGTGTTTGTTTCTCTCTAGGAAAAGCCACACAAGTGCAACCAGTGCGGCAAAGCCTTTAACAGAAGCTCGACCCTGAACACGCACACTCGAATACACGCCGGCTACAAACCATTTGTCTGTGAATTTTGTGGCAAAGGATTTCACCAGAAAGGTACCAGTCTCCAGCGCCCTCTCTCTTGCCCAGCTTCCCTCTCCCCAGTCGAGGTCGAGTGTATGGACAATTTGCGACAGGGAGGGTGGAGGGGAGTTAATTTTGTTTTCAATTTTTGTTATTAGATATTTGGGTTAATTTTAAGTATCGCTAGCCCTGACATATCTCCTCTGGCCTAGCCCACAGAGCGGGGCAGAGATCTCGTTCCGGGGGGAGCGCGGGGCAGTCATTCCGCGGGAAGAGCCCGTTCTCCCCGCACCGCAACCCGCAGCTTCCAGCGCGGTTCGGCAAACGAGTTCGTTGATTTTTTTCGCCTCCAAATGCAAGAATTTAGTTACTTTTCCCCCCGGCGTTGCTGGCAATGCTAATTCCAGGAGTTTTATTTCTGCAACTGTCGTGATTTTGGTTTGTTCGATCATTCCCTTGTCGTCTGTCAGAGGAACAGCCGCGGGGATGATGGGGAGAAGGTGAGCGTTTGCTAAGAGATCAGTGGTCTTTAAGCCTAAAGCCGAGCTCTGGGCACGAGACAGGGTTTGGGGATTTTTTTATTTTTCTCCTTTTTGCAGCGTCGATCTCTGAAACCCAGATCCCTTTGCCCTTCTTGTGTCGTTCCCAGGCAATTACAAAAATCACAAGCTGACTCACAGCGGGGAGAAGCAGTTCAAGTGCAATATCTGCAACAAGGCTTTCCACCAGGTGTACAACCTGACCTTCCACATGCACACCCACAACGACAAGAAGCCCTTCACCTGCCCCACCTGCGGCAAAGGCTTCTGCAGGAACTTTGACCTCAAGAAGCACGTCCGCAAGCTGCACGACAGCGCCCTGGGACTGCCCCGGCCCCCCGCCGAGCTGGGGGGGCCCGACCCGCCGCCCCCACCCGGGCCGCTGTTGCAGGGCCCACCGCCGCTCCAGCCCTGAAGAGCGGCCGCCCGTGAGACCCCCTACAGCCTCTTTGCATGCACCTGTTAAGCGGGTTTGTGTATTATGCTCTGTATCGCCACTAACGTTTATGGGACTGATTTTTTTTTTGTTTTATTTTTTCGTTTGTTCTTTAAAGACTCAATTTTTTTTTGTTGTTGTTGTTGTCGTTGCATCTCAGGTGGAGAGATGGTTTAAAAAAAAAAAAGAAAAAGCGCCAAGCCAATTTCTGCTGTATTTATTTGGGATCTGTATTACCCGAGCTGGGAACGCTGCACCACTTTAATTATTTCAATGTATATATATATTCCCACTGTGTTGATCCTGCCCTGCCTCTGCTGCCTGCTGGTTATCCCACCCTTCTTGGTTTCCTCCTCTCCCTCTTCCCTCTGAATATAGTATCTATACGGACAGAACTGTTCTCTATGTACGGATTTGAATTTCGGATTGATTCTTGCACGTGGAGAAAAAAAAAAAAAAAAAAAAAAAATTTTTATGCCTGGGGGAAAAAAAAAAAAAAAAAAAAAAAAAGAATTCGTTGACCTAGTGGAAATAAAGCTTTTCCGAGGAGTGACTGCGGCGACGGGAACTGCGCTGTCGGCCCGGAGCTGCGGCGCGGCCGGGCGGGAGGGGAGCGCGGCGTTGGCGCTGCGGCACGGCAAAGCTCTCCCGCGTCCTTGCCAAAACACTGAAACAACCGCTAAAGACTTTAATTAAGAGGGGTAATTAGTTCGGATTGATCAAAGCCGAGTTGTTATGTTATTAGCTGCTCAGCAGACTCTGCCAAGCCGAGCCTTGAAAACAAAGCCCGCCCGTCGGTGGGCGGCTGAGGAGCAGCGGGAGGAGGTGTCTGGGATTATACTGCTCCCGGGGTAACCGAGCCAGGCATGGGAGACGGGTGCTACTCTCTGAGAAGGGCAGGCGGGCTCGCTCACCTCATACTCGGGGTCCTCTCGCGGGCAGGGGCCCGGGCGGTGCTTCCCTTCAGCGTAGGGCCAGAGGACGGCGGCGCAGGGGGTCTGGGGAGAAGTGCAGGGCGCCCCATGGGCTCTGGGACCTACCTGCGGATCCGTCCCGGAGTGAGTCGTGCAAGAACATGTGATGTGGTGCCGCGGGATATCCCTGGTCTCCCCCAGGTTTTGCAGCACCTGGAGCCCTCCCTGGGTTTTGGCTTTTGGCAAGGAGCGAGACACCATGGTTAAAATCATACCTAATGCGTTACACCCAGCAGAAGGGTAATCCCCTTGCAGGCGGCGCTCCCGTATCCCCCGGGCCGCCCCCTCGGGGGTGTCCGCAACCAGCAGGTCTGGCCCTCAGGTTGGGGCCAGTGGCTCTGGGCTCACCGCGGGCCTTTGAAAGCGGTTGAGAGGGGAAGCGCGTCTCTCTCCTTTCACACGTCTCGGATTACCCCGATAATCCTCTGAGCGGGCGGCTCTGCGTGTAAAAAGTAAAGCAACAGGTCGGATCCACAGCTCGGGCAAAGCCTGCGGCACCCCGGCAGGGCTCAGCCCCTCGGGAGGCCGAGGGGCCGCTTTTCCCCATGCTCCCTGGGAAAAGCGTCCAGAGATTTGGGGGGACGACCTCAGTGCATCCCGCTGACACGCACTGGCTGCGCAGCGGCGTGGGGACACCCCCCGGAGTCGTTCTCCCCTTCGGAGACCTCGGGGAAATGGGGATCCGCTCCCCGCTTTTCTCCAGGGACTAAGGAGACAGGAGCAGAGGGATGGGGAGGTGAGTGACCCATGAAGTGACCTCTGGTAAAGCGGGAGGAGGGCTGAAGAGGGGCAGGGAGGATAGGGTCCTGCAGAACTGTGGAGACAGGGCGGGTGTCCGTTGAGGATCTATCCCTGTGGGCACTTTCCCTCCATCTCTGCTCAGATCCTGGGACCAGGAGAGTGTCATTCAAGCTTCCTCAGGGATTAATTCCTCCCAAATCAGGTGGCTGCAGTCTGTTGATAGTTAAAAGGAAAACTTTTGCAATACCTAACAAAACGTAAAATGTCCTAAAGATCCCACTAAAATGATGTGGGTATGCTGTTTCTGTGAGCCTCTGCTCGAGGGAAATAATTTGAAGTCCAGCTTACTGTTCTTATTGAAGCAGAAGTCCAGCTTGCTTTTCTTACTGCGGTGCAAATGTGAATAGTACAAGATACTACAGCTGTCTTGGCAAGGTGCTAAATATCTTCATTTTATGACTCTTTTAAGCAGTTCAAAACTATGAAAGCACCGCAGGTATACTGCAAAAGTCACAAAAGTGTTTTATATCACGACAAAAGGATTTGAATGTGAATATGGTGAAACAAAAGGAAAATATAATCTGGCCACCTTTAGATGAGCAGCAGTTTCAAGTCAAAAACATACTTGATGCCTGAAGATACCACAGAAGACTATGCGTGCTGGTTACTCAGATGTATGGCAATTCTTTGTGCTGCCTTGTTTCTTCAGAGGCTGCAATTTCTTCCTTTTTTTATGGTTAGAGAGGGAGAGAGTTACTTGACCATAGACCATTTATAGGTTTATAAACAATGATTGGTATTTTGCCTTTCCTCCTGTAAAAGATCTGCAGTCATTGCATAACCTGGATTTTTCTGTGTATTTCTAGTGAAAACCACTATTTTGCTAAGGAACGCATGTTCAGGGGTGACCATGTTTTGAAATGGAGTGGAAATGAAGCACTAGCTTTATTCCAGGGTGAAGTAGAGAAAGTCAGTGATGAGCATGGATAAGCATTTCTCTTCCCTAGATTTCTTAGGGTAAACACTACAGACGTGGGACTTCACAGGAAGATAAGGACAGCTCATTTGTTATTTCACCATATAAACCCCTGTTTGTGTCAAAGACTAGGATTAATTCATGTCTTGGAAGGCCTGCACAGAATTACCTTTCATTTCCTGTCTTTCAGGATTAATCTCAGGTTAAGTGCATTTATGGTTAATGGTCAGAGGCAATTCAAAGCTCGTGAAATCATCATGAGAGACAAAAGCTATAATTTGATATATATCGAAAGTGTAGTGCTGTTAACAGCTCTCCGCACCACAGAGAAGGTTAATAATTTGTATTATTTTTTTTTAATTGTGAATAATTTTGATAGGAGAAATGGAGTCATCTGTATCTAAAAGAAAGGTTATATGTTCTCACTTCTGTGTGCCAGTCAGCATCATTGCCATATTATCCATATTCTGTGTGACAACTGGTCAGCCTCATTCTATCAGTTCCTTGTGGATGCTGGGAGGATAAGGACTTTGGTGTGTCTGGATCTGCTAAAACAGGCATGCAGAGTTCAGCATTACCATGCTGACAACAGTGTAGCCCACCCCCCATCAATCACAACAGCTTCACTTCAGTGCTGAATGAAAGGGGGACAAATATGGTGCATATGGGACCCTGGAGCAGAGAGTCCTTGTAAAGGAGGAGCTGTTGCCCTCTACCCACTGTTCCCACCCCGAATTTTTCAGATGGGACTGAATTTCTTCCGTGCTTGTCAGATGCTACAGTTTTGTTAACATGTGTCAATATGGAAAGTGCTGTGTATCTGAGAGAGCTACCAGAACTACCAAAGCTGTCATATATCACTGTAGAAATAAAATACAGCAACAGCAGGATCTTCTCACAGCATCAGATGCAAAGGTCTTTCTGAAGCTGAAATGGTACTCACTTTGCTTTACTACTGCTTTATTTGTGATCAGACACCTCCCAACAGCAACAATAACAACAAATCCCCCTCCCCAAAGAAAAGCTGAAAAAAACCCCAAAACAAAAACAAACGAAGATGTTAGTAATGATGTTTGGGATTTTTTTTTGTTGTTTTCTTTTTTTTTTTTTTAAGAAAAGTCATGCATGTCAAAGTATAAACTAAGAACAAAGCTTTTAATAGCTTCTAAAACCATTCTCTAGTTCATGGGCAGTCAGATAAAAATCCAGCAAAATTAATATTGGACAGTATTTAGTCAAGGATGCATTTTTTTAGATTATCTTTATTATGATTTTGAATTAATCCCTCCCCCTTCTCCCTCTCCCCGATTTTATCACTACAGTGGTGAAAATGGAGAGGTGTAAGAAAAGTGGCACAAATTTATCTTGAGCCATATTAAATGAAGGCATATTGGTCACAGCTTAGTACCAGAACAGTTTATTTGGACAGTGCTTGAAAACTAGCAATTAGAACACTCCACTCTTTACCTCCTCTGCCATACTGAGAATGGGACAGTCAACATTTTTATCTTTGGAGCTTGGTAAAGAAAAAAAGGACCTAATTTGTTCTTGGGATTTTGACATGGTAACATCAAGTAATTATAACTCTGTGGGTATGTAAATCTTTCCATCTGTCTGGCTACTGGTTTACTTAAGTACCATCTTTACAGAGGGAGAATTGTGTTGTACCCTGCTGGCAACTGTAGAAGTAACAATTTAGTAGTAACTCCCACTTTTCCTGCGAAAGTAGCTTCACTCCAGCTTCACTCCATGCTGGCTTCCCCTTCTCCTTCTGGCCCGAGGCTACAGGCTGGATAACTTTTGGATGATCATTTATGGGCTGCACTGCACATAGTGACCCTCTGCAACAGCTGGTTGGACTCATCGTTAATCCTGTGGGTTTGCAGAAAGTTGTCCTTTTGCTTCAGTGATCTGCAACTCTTGAAACAATACAAAACTTCTCTATTTACCTCTAGTGGTATCATGAATTTTGAGCAGTGTCCATGTTCAGTCCTCCTTTGAAGCTTCCATGGAAGTTTGAATGGCTTCACTGTTCAGTCACTCTGCTGTAATAGAATCCTTGCATATTTTATTAGGCACAATTTTAAAACCAAAAACCATCTGTCACGAAACAAGTGTTTTAAGGTCACTCAAAAAATGCACCACCACACAATGCCAGTGGAAATATGAAAACTCCTCCCTTTTTGCCTTTGAGATGGCTAATAACCCACCACCATTATTATGTGAATTCTAAAAACCCATATTCAATTACCAATGAATTAAAACACAGAGAGAAGCTGCTTTTCTGCTTTTTCCCCCCTGAATAATTCTATGAAAAATTAATACATAATAAGTTTTATTTTGTGTGGAAAATGGAAGAGTGATCCTTTGGAAATGTAAGCATCACCAGCTTATCTGCAACAGTACAGGTAAGTTAAATATTTATTTTCAGGGAGGGAATTATAAGATTCAGTTGCAGACTGATACAGCATGTGAGAGAAACCTTGATTCACAGTACTGTATCTTAGAGGGATTAAATACAACCAATGGCACGGAATAAAACTATACCCACATAAAAACCTTGTCTAACTCAGATTTAGTAGAGAAAAATCTTGAACAAGAACTTTCTTTCTAAATAACAATAATGAAAAACTCTTGGAGGATAAATAAGTTCAGTTGAATTTTTTTCCCGAACAAGCGAGAATTTGTAAAGCAACCTCTGCTGTAGAAGTTTAACAAAATCTGAACCACAATATGCATGGAAAAATAATCATTTAACTTTAACTAGAAAACATCTTATTAGATTGCTTTTTTCCTGTGTTCACCAGAAAATAAAAAAGAAATGGCAATCTTATTTTTTAATCTACTATATTTTAAAGAAAGAATATGCTTCCTCTTGAATAATAAAAACTATTACAAGGAATGCAGGAATCACATAACCATTTGTTCTTTTGTTTGCTGGCAAATACATTAATTTACATATCATAAATAAGAGTACATTTTTGAGAACCACTTTGGGCTACTTTAACTGAATACTAAAAGCTGAAGGCAAATGGTTGCTTATGTCCAGTAATGCTATTGCATCACATGATCCTAAGAAGTGCAAGTGATACAGAGAATTTAATTTAGATTACACTTTCAATTTTATGGGAATTTCCAGTTTGAAAAGCTACAATAGAACTGGCTAGAATACTTAGGTAAATACCAAAACAAATTCATAACTACTTCTGTGGACAACCTGTATTTAGCATGATTTCACATAGTTAAGTCATGGACTGTTTTGATTTGCTAGTCCTAAGAAGCAGAGCACCGTTTCCTACAAACAGTGTTTCTTCTGTTTTTGTGGAACGTGCTGGTTCTCACATACTTTGAGAAATGCAGTGTACAGGTACATTTTCTTAGTGAAAATAGTGAACTACCTAAGGATTATAACTACAGCAGAGACTGAGTTACTCCAAAGCAAATCTGCCACAAAACAGGCAGCTGGGTCCTCAGCAATGCAAAACTCATGTTTCTCGAAAAGGCAGTCAGCAATTGTTCTAAATCCAGCCTAATGCTGAATGTTATTGCACTCCAGACTGACTTGTAGTAGAAGTTACAGTGAGCAAAGAGCTACTTTACTTTATGCAAGCAAAGGAGTACAACACAACCAAGTTGCATTTACTATATTGAACTTACATTTGTCTCTATACTAATTACAGAAGGTGTTACTTTGTAAGATTTTTTTTCTGAATCTTTTTTTTGGTAGGAATTTCTTTGACAAATCAGCATTTATAAATCTCTGTAGAAGTCTAAAAGTAGATGCTGATGAAACACTAGTATAAAAACTTTTTGTGTTGGGAGGAATTTGCTTAAGACCAGAGATAACCAGCTTAAGGGCAAGGAAGAGTCTGCTGGGTTGGGTTCTTGCCTGCAGGGGTCATGGTCACATTCAAACGCCCCTTTTGCTTCATATCCTTCCAAGCACTTCAGGAGTTCTCTGTCCTGCACTATAAAGTCAGTGTGTATACTATGGTCTTTCCTTGGACTGCTTCTCTTTGCATAAATAATGAAAAGTCATAAGATCAGAGAGGGAATTTGGAGATTGGATGGGGGTCCCAGATCTGCAGTGTGTGATCAGCCCTATGGCAGGTGTTCAGTACCAATATTTTGCAAAATAAACCTGTTTTTAAAAGTGGATTAATAAAAAAATTATCTTACTATGCTTAAGCAACTCATAAGGAGATAGCAATAATTTAATTTGATTTAATGTGGATGTCGGGCATCTCAGGAGCATTCCCCAGTCTTGATATTCCAGATTCTGGGAATTAAGCTTTCATTTGCTGAGTGTCAGTGTTGCAACAATTTTGAAAGATCTTTGTTTTACCCTAGTGCACAAATGAAGCTAATTTCTGGAATGAGGAGACAATTTGCTAACCGGTATTCCTGCTTTCCCAGCCAGTTTTGTTGGTCATGCTCTTTGTACAACCCATCTGCTTCTTTTACAGACCTCTTAGTCTGTTTTGTTTCCATTTCTTGAGAGCATGAAACACCAACTTGTAAAGTGTCCCAGTGCCTTATCCAAAGTTTAGATATAGTTACTCTCACCCCTTTTAATAACAAGTGGTTGTTAAATACCACATGGAGTAATTACGTTAAGAATATTTTTTTTTCTGGATTTTTGTTTTCTTGTGAGCAAAGTTCAAGTCAGAAAAATCTTGCTAAAGGTATAAGTCAAACCAGCCTGCCTACTTGGGGCAACGCTTACAACTTTGGGCATCTTAACACGAAGTAAATGAACATAAATGTCTGTATTTCCTATATCATCAATGGAGAGATGTAGGTGCCTCTAGCAGTCCCTCTCATGTTAGGTCCTGCCTTCACTGCAGATAGTTTGCAGTTCTAGCAGCCTCCTGAAGCAATCCAGTTACTGAAGCACCCTTCTTCTCTTGTTATGTCTTCTGGGTGAACAAGATAAAATCCCAGCAAATGGTGCTAGTGACCGCTTTTTGCAAAATAATTTGGTGGTGAGGTTACTTACCCACATAGCCAGAAGCTGTACCCTGCTTTGCTTGGCTGACTCACAATACCAACATCTGCACCCTTGGAGACCACCCTAGTCCTTCAGCCATGGAGTACACTGAGTGAAAGCACTCTCCAAGCCTCCTAGTTACCTTTCCATCCAATAGGAAAATATTGGTATGGCCAGTAGGACAGTGAGCAAAAAGCAGGGTCAGGCTATTAGAGAGAGCAGAGTTACTGTTCTAGCTGGGTGCCCTGGAGCACACTTACTTGTTTTCAAACGGCCTTGGAAGCAGGAATGAAATCCCAATCCTACTGCCTTCTGAGTATGTGGTGTAATCACTGGATGCTCTGTGTCCTGCATGCTCGGCTGCACAGTGCCTTGCTTTGTAGAAGAGAGATGAAAAATACTCTCACGTAACATATTGTGTTCATAGTTCTTGTTTTCAACTTCCCCCTTGGATTTGGGTATAGTCCACCTTTTGTTGTGCAGATTAAGGACTTCTTCCTTTTGGATGAGCTGAATTCTGACAATTGTTAGATTTCATTATCAAACACCGCTCTTGTTTGCACCCGATAGATTTTAAGAAACCTTAGGCTCCCATCAGTGAAAGCTGGAATGACTCTTTCTGGAGCCATGGTTTGTGGCTCTATTCAACCATGAAGTCTTTACGGACTAATACAGTGCCTGGGCAGATAGGCTATAACTGCTGAAGGTAATGTCAAAGCAGCTGTTATTTCAAATAGCTAGCAAAAGTGAGGAAACAGAAAAGTTCTGATTCTTCAGTGCAGAAAAATTAAATGCATAGGAGACTTCTCCCATCTATTTAAGAAATATCCCCAAATTAATTTGATTTTATTGAATTGTTAAAACTTTGCAACTATTTGGGATAATCAGGAAACCTGTTCTTGGTTTGCTTTTGAAAAAGCATCTTCCTTGGAGAGGAATTTCTTTTGAATATCTTTACCTTTCCAACAAAAAATAGTATTTGAAAATAATAGCACTGGAATATAAGTGTATTTACCTAGTGAAGCCTAGCATAAGAAAATCTGACTATATAAACTTCCCCATATTTCCCACTCTCATATAACACTTTGGATTGTAAGAAGTCACACAAAAGGGAATGTTTCTTGCTTTATATGTGAAACATTTGCAACAAGTGCAGACAACCTTCTTGACACCTGGATACCTATCAATCTCTTCAAATGTTTGAGAGCCATCATACTCATACCTTATACCTGGGAAGCCAAGAGGAGAGAAAGTGCTAGGTGGAGTCTCACAGTGGTCTCAAGACTGCTGGGGCTGGATCAGATGTGCAGCTGAGACTGAGATGAGCTGGTGGCAATGACTGCAGACACACTCCTGCTTTCTTGTCTCTTCCCTGCACTGGGGACCTGAATTAACTGGCAGCCCATGTGCCAGGGTAAACTCAGTGTAAGTCATCTGACATCTCCTCAGTGAGGCAGTTACATTTGTAGGCTGTGTGCTCCCCTCACAATGAAGAACTGTATTTGAGACACTCGATCTCAAGCACTGAGGCTCCTGCCAGGCTGTGGTACTGAAAAAGCAACATAAAGTTATATTGTGCTGATGCCACTGAGGGTCTCTGGAGTTTGGGTGAGGGGTTTTTTTGTGTTGAAGATTGGCTTTCCCTGCCCATTCCTGAGAGTGGAATTTAATCCTATTAAACTGAATGGAAAAAACCCAAAACCCTTTCTCCTTTGAGACCAACTAGTCAGATAAGACAATTTTTTTGAAGACAATTATTCTGTGTTATCAGCAATCTAAAAATGCAAAAAATGGTTTATGGTACCTCAGTTTGTAACTAATAATTTTCCATTTCTGAGGGGCTTTCTAAGCTGTCAGGAACATCATATCCTAGTTGATCTGGAGGTTCTCAAGTATTTTATCGTTTTACTTTGTTGCTGTTTTTAAAAATTTGGTGACATGCCATAATCTTCTGTGTTATTTTAAAATGAATTATTCAGTATAAGTGGCAGAAAATCTTCACAATTTAGATACAGACTTTTTAAAATCCATTTCTCAGGTTTTATTCAATAATGAAAAATGTTGTGCAGTTTTTAAAAAAATAACTTATTTTTATTAATAGTTTAGACAGAAGCTTCATAGAACTTAGATTTCGCCACCAACTTTGGTAGAATTGGCATGAGGCATGGGTATTTGAAAGACGATAATATGGATATGTTGAAATATTATCCACTTTGGTATGTAATTATTTTATGAAGATATTATGTTAAAATCCAAATATAAGCATTCTGAAGATAGAAAGAGAAGAAGACAGAAGTGTATCCCAAAAATCTAAATATTCCATTTATATCCGTAAAAATATTTAGGCATCAACAATGGTGGGTATAATAAGTAAGGTATACAATATTTCCCACCCATAAAATCTTACCATGCTATAGTCTATCTCAAAATGTGCTGCCAAATAAATGTTTGCAGATAATCTTGCATTTTTGGGGTTAGTAGTCTGATCTCTTCAATAGGTATCTGGGCAGTGTCATTCCACTGCAGACGTATACCACACAATCAGAATTATACTCACAGTGGGATACTGCTGCTAATTGCCACAGTTGTAGCTGAGAATAAGGTAGCAGCTTCTCCGTGAAACATAAACAAATTAAGGTTAAATTTAAATGAATCAATCAGAAAAACACCCTAACCCACAACTGTTGGTTGCCTTTATAGTTCATTAGCTATTAATACTAATAGCATGGTAAAGGGATTGCTAATTTTCTTGTGATGGATATATTGTACAGGTTATTATCCAGTAAAAGGGAGCGTTTGAAATGTGACTCGACGCTTAGAGATCTAACTCAGGTCTTTGAGCTTTCTGAGGATAAATTCCACAGTATTCAAGTTGGCCACCATCAAGGCTGAGCCCTCATGTGATCCTTGGGAGAGAGTATCGTGTCCATTTTCTTTGTTTCTTTGTTATCCCAAGCCAGGGCGTTTTCCTGATCTTTGCCATAAGGAAAGATGCAAGGATTCAGTATCTATGAGTTCAGAAGGTATTTTGTTATTGTCTCTGTCTGTCCTGAGTCTTTATCACACCAGTGAAGAAACCTGTTGTCAAGGAAGACAGATGGAATCCAAAAGTGTGGGGTTTTTTTTAAATCCCAATCTGACCACAAATGCTATAATTTTGTATTTGTCCATATTAAAGACAAAAGTGGGTCATAACAAGATATCCTTGAATTATAGACTATCTTAATTAAGGGGAGCATGCTGCTCATGATGATGAGGTGGGTGATTAGAGCACCTGTTCTGGCTATAAAACTCTGTAATACAAAACAGACCCCTCCCTTCTTAGACGGAACAGTCTGTGTTAGGCTTTTGCACTGGAATTACACTGATCATGTCTAAGACTGTAGCTAAGCAGAAAGAAACCTGACATGTAAAACCAGACATAGGAGAAAATCTGCATTGTTAAAGTTACTGACAGATCCTGTCATCTCTGTGAAATCCAATTGAACTAAATCTTCGCTTGATGATTCAGCTGTGAAGGGCAGAGATTTAAGCAATTGTTTTCTGTGGCTGGTAACTGAAAACAAACAGTGGAAATTCAGTAGGACGTTTCGGGGAAAACCCAAGATTAGAAACTTGTTTTTCTGATAATTTTCTGATAATTTCCCTTTATATAAGTAGTTCATTTTTACTCCCCAACCCCCACTCTCCCTTACACACTTTGCAGATGAAAAAAAGTACTTTATGTATACTCATTCAAATCTGCAACTGCAAACTCATTTTGGTCTGGGGCTTTATGAATTCCTGTAGAGAGCATGTAACCATGTCTTAGTTACCATCCCAGCCTGAGTCCCTGGTTCTCCCATGTACACCTGCACATGAGCACTTGACTGGCATGAAGTCCTATTCAATGCAGGATCAGAATGGTAACTTTTCATAAATAACACTGTCATGGAGCCGTAGATTCTGCTTTAGCAAAAGGAAACTTTACAGGTTTTGCACGCAACCATGTGACTTGTATTTACTAATTCCAAAATCATCAGCTAAATAGAGCTGGGGGAACTCTCTTGGGCACTGAAACTCAGTTGTATGTACTATCAAACTAGTTAATCCAGTCACTAGCATGGTTTAGTGAGGGCCAGATAAAACAATTCCCAAGCACAGTTAAGGATTGGCATTGGTCAGCATTGATCCAACTGTGCAGGTTGGATGCAGCTACTCTGAAGTGTAAGAAAATTGAATAATATAAATACAAGTTGAGGCTTTTTTGCCAGCTTGGTTAGGTGCCTGCAAACCAGTCCAGTACATGGACTACTAATATAGGGGCAGCTATTGTGTATGCTTGTGCTTATGCAGTTCAGGTGGTGTTTCCATGGAAGGGCTCATGGATTGCAAATCTACAGGGAAAAATTTCTGTGCTGGCATATAGAGCATGTCTAAGGCAGCAGTCTACTCCCTCGTTTTCTGAGGAGTGCTAAAGGAAGGAAGGAAGGACAAACTGCAAACTTTAAGAAGTAGTAGGGCTTCTGCAATCACATGATTCACACAGACACTTGACGAAGGTTTTGCTGCTGTCTGGTGTGACGACACAGGCCTGAAGCAGTTTTTAGAAGATTGTTGTATTTATTTTTCAATGTCTTCACTTCCCAGTATTTAGTGTCACTAATGAAAAAAAAAGTGATGAGCCCGACTTAACATATTGTCCTGGGTCAAAGTGCTCACAGCAAGGGAAAACAATCTTTGTGAGCATTTCAAATTCAAGCGTTACAAGCAAGACTTCAAAACACATGCATTTTTTCCAGTTATTTTTTACAAAAGATACAGACATGCCCTGGAAAGCATTTCTTTGTGTAGCGTTAATCTTTAAAAGCTTTAAAATCTGTAAAAGCTTTGTGTAACATTAATCTTTCCTAATAGAAGCTGTTCACAGTCTAATTGTCCAGACTCCTGTTAAAGTCACGGCAGAGAAGTACGCATTTCTAGAGCATGATTTATCTCTTCTAAAATTGTTTGCATGAATTGTACTTTAGATGTGCTTTTTTTCTTTTATTGCTGTTGTTGTTTTTATTGCATATGGAAGGTGTAGTGATAACCACCTCGGGTAATATGCCTATGGTTGAAAGAACCCAGTGCTAAGCTGGCTGAATAACACCTTCCTGTGCCTTTCTGGTGGTCACATGGACCAGTTACCTAATTCCACCCACATACTATGCATTCTTCAGAAAATAGATGGCACTCAGAAATGCCATGACTAATTATTCTTGCTAAAACCAGCAATACCCTCTGTTTTAATCTTTTTTTTTTTTTTTCCCCAGCTGTGACATGTCCTTTACCAGTAGGTATTTTAGCAAACATATCAGCCTTCATATGCTTCTGTTTGCAAGCATGTTCTCCTGCATGGACAGACCGATGCATTTCCTTTGGTGGTATTTTCCTTTTGTGCCTCTTGCATTGTATATCCTGTTAATCATAATTTCAAAAATATAATAGCCTCATGGTATGAGTTAAACTTTATCTACCTCGTTTCTCAAGAGATGCAGCTTATTTGCATCTCAATGTCTATTTTAAATGCCTTTTTTTTTTTTTCCTGGATCTGTTTAGGTATTTGCATACATTTTACCACAGTGCAGTTCCACAAATGCTGGTTTGTATAGTAGCCAAAGGGAAGATAGTTTCACTGCTGCTACATTTCTTTTTTTTTTGGGAAGTCCTTCAGTATGACCTGTTTTTCTGTTTGTCTGTGCAGGGTGCTAGTATAAATGTTTTGTTTTGTGTCACTTTTTACTTTCCATAATCATACACATTCCTGTCCTACAGGATATAATCCACATCTGCTAAAAATCTGCAACATCTTTACCTTTGCTACTTGGTTCTCTTTCTAGGCTGGAGTGTCTGGTACCATACTGCTGCATTTTGTGTGCGTGCAATTATTTGCTGGCACTACTTTTCTGTTTTATAATATTTATTCCGCTGGTGCTGGTGAGTATTTCTCTCTGCTCTTCTGAATAGCTTTTTCTGGGTTTCCAAAGATAATTTTTTCTAATATGAAGTTGTCCTACAATAAAGATTTCTTTTGTATTTCTTTTGAGTGTCATCCTCTTGTGATCTTTATCATCACCATGTCACATTTATCAGTGAAATAGCTATCTTGTATTAATAGGTATAACTGGGTTACCCACTCACTAGCTGCCTTCGCGTGTTCCTGATTTCTCTCAGAGAACACACTTCTTTGTATGAAGGGCCTTTTTCTTGACAAAACAGTAAGACTCAAATGGCATAAACAACCTATCAGATTTTTTCCCTCTCCGCTTCAGTGAGCTTGCCACTTGAGACCCTTGCTCTGCCGATATCTCTGTCTTTTTGCCCAATACTATTTGGAAATGAGCAGCTTCTTGGATTGCAGACCACTTAGCTGCTTCATATCCTGCACACTATTAACACCATTAGGCTCTTTCCACTTAGTTCAGCTCTCTTCAGTAACTTCTATTTATTTTAGTCCTTGCAGAACACATTTCTGGCACTAGTCTGCACAACAGCCATGGTCAGTTAATTTTTTTTCTACTGATACTATGCTGTCTTGGTGAGACCACTTACAGCAATGGAGAGCTGTAAACAGATGCACTGGAAGGGCTGTGAATAAACAGCAATTTCAACATCATAGAATCATAGAATCATTAAAGTTGGAAAAGACCTCTACGATCACTGAGTCCAACCATTAAAAATATGTATTTTTGGACCCCAGTTCATGACTGTCATGGTACTTCAGGGCTTAAACTCCTACTGGAGCCCAAAGTCTCAGCTTTTCCCAACCGCCCACATGTTGGGCATCTTCTACACCTGCCATGGAGAGGGTCAGCTAGATTTCCATCTGGGAAAGGTGAAACGTGGGGGGTCCTGGGTAATGCACGAGCTTTTCCACTATAAGTAATATGGATGCAAAATGGCCCAAATTCCATGTCTCTGAAAACAGAGTAGCATGTGGCACCTAGACTGCAGTGTGGTTACTAAAACTATGTGAGAAACATCCTTAAAAAAAAAAGTTAGCCAAGCAGTGTCTTACAGCCAGAATAAGATAGACTCCAAGCACAGAGACAGTAATTTCCTAATAACTTCATAACCACAATTAAACACAAAGTCTGTGTGACAAAAAAAAAAAAAAAAAAAAAAGGCCATGGAGGTGTATGCATAAGTTGCTTACAGAATTATTTGGCATTGGCATGCATCTTTTCTCTTCGTTCCATGACTCTATTTCTAATTTAAAATAATTTTCAGTAATAAAAATGAGATGATGCAGGATTTGTGTGGAACAACAGTAAATGATTGCTAACACTTTAGAGCTAAATCTTGGGTATGTAGTCAGGACACTACTCAGGCAAAACTAATTGTTGGAATATGAGAGCAGAAAGAGTAATGAAGAGTTGGGGGTTTTTTTTGTGACATTAGTAACTTCTGGTTTAATTGTGAGTTAAGGCTAACATGACCAACCTCTATTAAATAGGGAAAATAAAGGATTTAACTGAGATTAACTTGCCCAGGAAAAATGTGTTTGGCTGTCAGACTCCATCCTAGGGGACGTACACCCGTTAATTAAACCCCACACAGTTCAGCAGAATGGCAGTCCTGCATCAGAACTGGAGTGTGTGCTGGGGCTAATGTGCCTTAGCAGGATCTCTGCTCTCAGAGAAGCTGCTTTGGGTTGGACTCTAGGTAGCTGAAGTGGCTTGGAAACATGCCATGGTGCCAGGAGTTTCTTCCTTCATGTGAGGAAAAGAGAAATATTGCTCTCAGCTGCTATTTTTAATCTCTAATAAAGCTTGAGCTTGTAACAAATGCTCTTTGTATTTTCCAGAGTCAGAAAGGAGGTTCATGCTCTTTTCACAGGCTCTTGGATTTCCTTACCATTTTTTTTCAGGTTCTAACAGAAAATGAAACCCCATAAATGTCATGTGGTAATGAAATAACAGTAATGTGCAGGGAAGAAATGAGAGAAGAACATAAAGTAAAATGAAAAAATGAAAAACTGTGGTTTTTTTTTTGGTAGTTAGTTGCAATGACTGATGTTATTAGACAGAAATGATAAGAGATCATTTGCTTAAAACAATAACTGAATGCCAATGAATAGTGCTGTCCTTACATGTTTGTAGGCCTGGGCTTTCTTCCATGTTGTTCTTCTACAGAGGAAAGAAGAAAAGCCAGCCCATGACAAACACTCTTCTCAGTGACTGACTTCAGTTCCTGGTCCAAGAAGCCCAGATACTTGAAACGTTCACATCCTTAAGGAGAGAGGTTTGACCTCAAGAGCAGGTCTCAGATGGAGCTAAGATTGTGTGGAAATCTTCCTGATGCCAACCAGGACTGGGAAAATGGCTTGCTTTCTCACAGAAGAGAAATCTTGTGGAAATTAGATTTGAAAGATATCTCTGAAAAAGATAAGAAATCAGTCTCACTACAGATTTGTGAACTGGAGGTAGATAGACAGGCTGTATTGGACAATCCTTAAAATTTACAAATCAGAAGAGTCCTTTAGAGGTGTACTCAGGACCCAGCTGGGATCTTTGGACCTTGAGAGCAAGAAAAAAGAACAGGCAGCAGGAGGGCAGGGTGATTTGTGGATGAAAGAAACCTATACCTAGGCTTTTCCAAAGAAGTCCTCTTTCCCGTAAGTTAAGTGAGACCTTTGGATATCTGGTAGCCTGTTCATGGCAGTGACAGTAGCTTCAATCTTGTTGTGTATCTGAACACCTAAGTGACAGTACTTATGCGTACACAGAGGAGCTCTGTCATGGACACACAGTAAAGGTGACGATGTATCTTGGAAGTGTCAGCCCCAGTTTGCACACTAAGCAGTTGATTTGCACCTGCACAAAAAATACAGCACATTCTAAGGGCTCTTCTGCTGCATGTATGCACAATGTCCATGCAGAACACACATTGCAGGGTCCACTCCTACAAAACCCCAAAATGCAATTTCTGGCTGAAAATTTCTGATCATATCTTTTGCCTTGAAAGCCCTTAAATGGTACCCTAATTTTGGATGAGGACGTACACAAAACTGTTCAGTCCTGGCTTCCTGATCCTCTCCCTGGAGAGGACTATGACCCTCATCCTTTCAAACCCCAATGCTGCACCGCGTTCTCTGTTTTGTGGATAGAAATGTTACACATCTCATTATATTTGGCTAAAATGCTTGTTTCTAGTTGTAGAACCTCAAGAAATGGTTCTGTACATCATTTGTGTTACTGCAGTATATGAGAGGCTTAATCATGAACCATGTCATCCTCCCTTTCCGATGCAGGTACAGCACAGATGCAGGACTCAGCCCTGCCTTACCCAGCTTACCTCTGAAAGAGGAGATGAGAAACAATGAACGGACAGCTACTGTAATCTAATTTTATCTAGTATATAATCTATTATTATCTGGTAATTTTACGTGTTGCTGACCACTGTCTAAAGATTGTGAAATCTCCAAGAAGTGGACAACTATTGAAAGTCCAGTTTTGTTTGCTTACATTCTTAGTGCATAAATAGAACAACTAAGCAAGGTTTAGAAGTTTTTTTTAAAGTAGTTAAGGCTATTGGAAAAACACTCATCAGTAATTACTACTCCTAAGCAACAGGTAATTTAGGGTAAGAATAAAAATGGATACTCAGCCCTTAAAAAAATTGCCTGGTATTTTGCTATGATCTGTATGGGTGCCTTTTTTAAAACAAGCAAATGCACGTGGAGTTTCCAGGATGCAGCCATAAACAAAATTTATCTTAAAATGCATTATTCACCCACATTCAGGAGCTGAATCATAAAAATATCATATAACCTCTATTTTGCTGAAAGGCAATGCTCTCTAAGCATTGGAAAAAAATAGATAGATTGAATGACTGTCATGGTCAAACAGAGGAGACAAAACCACTGTAACAAATTCAGTGTAATTCTTATCTGTAAGTCCAGATTTTTAAGAAAAGAAATGTGCTCAGAAAAAAAGCACATTTTTTTCCCTGATTATGTCCTCAGAATTCAGCATCTCTTGTTAGAAAATTGCTTGGAGTTGAGGTTAAAAAAAAATTTTGGTGCCATCAAGTGGAAGTATTCTGTATTGCTGAGAACAGGTGGCAAAATGGCAGTGCATGGATTTCATTAGACATACATACCGTGCTTTAAACTAAGGCAGTACAAATTTTTTCCCCATCATACGCATTTATATTCTAGTCTCAAATAGGCAAGAAATCCCATTTGCTCACGTGTTTTAGGAGTTAGCATTTTACACATGGCAAAAATCTCTTGGTTTTTGACAAATTCCATTTATGGCTGTCACTAAAGACTATTCCTCTCTGGGTTTGTGATTTCCCTGCTGTCATGTAGAAGTGTGCTGCTGGCAAGAATGTTGCCTGTTGCTAGATTCCCATTCCAGAGCACAGTGGTCCCCCTGAGGGAGCTCTTCTGCAGAGCCAGCCAGAAGTCAATGCTGCGTGTTGAATTTGTTCCAATGTGCAGGGACTAAAAGTCACATTCCTTTGCATTTCTAAATTTTTCATGATAGGCATTATTTTTAAATGCAAGATAACCTGACAGAATTGAAACTCTCTCTGGCAAGTCCCCTTGCAGTGGTCCTTATTGTTTCCCCACTGTTCTGGAAGTACTCTACTTTTACACTGGAACTGGCAGAGCATAACACCCCTTGTAGATGGGTAATGCACGACACAGCCTCAGCTGCTTATTCACTGAACGTCTATGAAGTCCCTTGTCTCCATTTTAGGGAGGAATTGCACAGGATAAACTTCAGATCAGCATAGTCAGAGGTTTCAGAGACCTGTGCCACTTAAAAATACATTTGTTTCCTGTCCTCTGGAGGCTTCTTTTTCAATATCAAGACACCTGGATTAACCTAAGTAACTCAGGTGTTATTTTTACTGAGTTTTTCCATGGCTACCCCAAATTTTTTAAAACCCAAACATTTAGATATTTATTAAAACCTTTTATTTATAAAATCAAGCAATTTTATTTTTGAATGTTAATAATAATTCAAAATACAAAAAAGAATCTTCATTTTTGCTCAACCAAGATTGTCTCAAACTGAATGATCAAAATTGTTGAACTCTTTTGTTAACTGAAACACTAGAATAAAGCCTTCACTTTGGCAGTTTCTTTTCTTCTCTTTTTTTTTTTTCAATTTCTGAACCTTTATTACACCAAGTATGTTGTTTCTGTTTTGCTCAAGGAGACCACTCTTGCCATCAATTATCACGTATCAAGTATAATGTATTTTTAATGGTTAGACTTGAAGATCTTAAGGATCTTTTCCACCATAAATGATTCTTTGATTTTGTCGTCAACTACCACAATGTCTTCCAGGAAAGTAAAATTGGTGGATTGTATTATTTTAGTGAAATTCAGAAGATGGTCTTTCTGTATGCACAATGCACACACTATACATATACACACATATGTATGTATTTATAAAAGGAAATATTCTTGCCATAGTTTGGGAAGTCTGACAAAGTGCACTCCCAAAGTGTTACAATATTCAGTCAGATGTAGGCCAGAATATCATGTTGTACTCTGCTCTGGAAAACAAACTCTAATGTGTCATTGCCATGTTTTCATCCCTTCAGGCACACAGCAAAAGGGTCCAACTCATGTATAAGGGTATCACTGATGCTTTTGTCACCATAAGGTTTAGCTCTTGCTTTTTTTTATTTCTCAGTGATTTTTACAGACGCTATAAATGTATAAAACACTCTGCATCAGACCTGGAAACCAGAACATAGTTCTAGATCACCAGATGCCAAGTAAGCTCCTGTAATGCTCCTGTGCCACCTACTACCCCCTGCTCAGTCTCCTGGCACAGGGCTCTGGGGAGAGGGATGCTCTGGAGCCATATCACAGTACTGTATCAGAAAAATAAACTCCTTAGACAAAGGTTACTCTCAGAGGGGCTGTTTATATATACATAGATTTTAGAAGTCCACTACATTGCAAAGTGGTTAAAAGGATACAGATAAAAGTGAGAATTGGACCCCTTGGATTTCCAGGGAGCAGTACGACTGTATTTGAAACATTAATTTACTTAAGCATTTTGAGTGTTGTATCTGGAGGAGAAACTAACTATAATACATATATAGGTATTTAAGGAAAAAGAACAGATAGGACCTGATCAAATGCTTCAAAGATCTCATATGAAGTATATTTAACTGTGTATTTATTACTTATCCTTGCCTTCAGTGTCTTACTTATTGAAGTCTTCAGGGATATTGCTGTAAGGAAAGCATGTAGTTGTTTTTTATGTATACAATAACAAATATGTAAACTGTAAGTCCTCACATGTATTTTTTATGGGTATCATGAAGGAAGTAGTTTTTGTCTCAGGCACCTGGGCAGATTAATGTGCATGTGGAACCATCTGCAAGGTAAAAGAAAGCAGGTCATAAAATTCACATAGCAAAATAGTGATATTAAAAAGATGTGAAAAATCTTCATGGCATTACATTTTTTAGTCTAGGTCTTGCTTATGGCCCTTATATTCCATCAGTGGAAAGCTATTTTTCATCTGCACTGGACTTTTCCAGATGGTAGAGTGAAAGGAATCTGTATTTAATTAATGGGAAGGCAGAACAAGCTATTCAGGATCTTACCCTAATATACATTAATTTACAGTTAACACTTGTGTAAGAACACTTACTATTTTGGAGAAGAACAAAGGGAAAAATACTTCAGTCCAAGCTTCATCAGGTGACAATTTTTGCGGTGTAAAGTTCACATTGTGAAGAAAGAAGATGAGATTAATATGGTTTATTTATTAATTTGTCTTAGCATCTTCCTCAGCTAAACAATACCTCTGTGATAAATAAAAGCAAGCTTAAGGCAGAGCAAGGAGGAAACAAAACAATGCCAGGATAAGATCTCACCAAGGAAAAATACTAAGAGACTAAAATGGAGAAGCTACTAATTGGAAAGCCAAACCTGCTCCCTGAGCTGTGAGCTTGAGAGGAAGTGCATGTGCATGTCTGCAATTTTGTATCCAAATGAAACTTGTCCTTCAGCTGTTGTTAGGTTGGGGACACCAAGCTTGAGGCAAAAGTGTTTCAGTGAAAAGGAAGTACTGCCCAAACTAGCAAAGACAGTTGGGGATCTCTCTGCACAGAAAAACAAGACATGCAGCAAGGCAAATTATGAGATGCAGTCTGTGTAGACATGCAAAGAAACAGGCTATACTCAAAAAATCTGAACAAGGTTCAAGTAATTGTTCTGCTATATTGAGATGAGCAAGCAGGGAATTGCACCAGATCTGACTGGTTAGACCAAAAGCTTATGAGTGAGAAGTAGTAGGTGGGGGAAACAGCAGCCAATGGTATCAGAGGAGGAAAATGTTTAAAGAAACTGTGTTAGTAAGCTGGTGGAACATATTAGGTGGCCCTACTTCTGGGAACTTGGTAAAAACCCTTCATGCTTAAGTTGTAAAATTTGCTATTCCAAGTAGCTGAAACTGAAAGAGAAGCAGCTTGATGGTTGGAATAAAGCATCAAAATTAATATTAAGCCCAAGAGCTAAAAGGTAGATGAAAATGCAGTATGGTCCTAATTAGGTGATGGAGGAAGGATAGATAGAGATTACCCTGCGTAATCTGGTGACACAAATACCAAACAAATGCTTGGGTGGCCTTTATGCTGCTAATTTGAAAATATGATTCTTGAACCATCCAAGGGCAGAGTAATACTCAGCTTCCTGAAGATTACCTTTCAGTCCAGTATGTGCAAGTGGCTCAAATCTCCATCCACGAGCTTTTGTTAAAGCCAGAAGCACTGACTGTAGAGAAGACAGTTTTGGTCATGCTGAATGTAGGTGGTTTCATTGTCTACCTCTCTGGGTAAGGCTTTAGTTTTACAGATATAACAACAGAAACAGGCAAGTAAATAGGCCAGTTCCCTGCACACAACAAAGGGTAGTCAGCTCGAATACATCTTATGCAGGGCAATGACACAGTGGGTATCTCTGAAGGTAGTGGTGCTGAGGAAAGGCGAGGCTGCAATGTTCTGCCTATCTGTAGAAAGTGCAGGGCTTCCAGAGTTGCCAGTGGTAGAAGAAACAAGACACTGACAGACTTGCAACTTGGACAAATGCATGCATCTTTCTATGTCTAATCTTACTCAGGTGCGAAGATTTACTTTCAGTCAGGTTTCAAGCAGTATTCCACTCTTCAGAAAGGCTTTCTAAATTCCTGTTTTCATCTTGTGGATTCAAAAAAAGTTCTAGAGAGCTCCTCTGACTATCTCAGAAGGGATGTAGAAATTATCATGGTTTTCATTAGTGTATTTTCATCCAGTCACAGAAGTAGCATGTGGTTCATGTTGAAAAGTACTCAAAACCTTCATAGATTTTGAGCTGGTCGAGTGAAGTAGTTAGTACTACGGTAATGTGGATAGCCATAATTCTATCGCAATGGTGATTCCAGTAAAAGTATTGCAATTATGCTCTGTCCCCGACATTTTCCTACTAGACAAAGGAAACAATAGAAGCACGATAATTCATGATATGCCTCTTTTCATCCATTTGCATCCTCGTTTTTTCTTTTTCAGTGCATCACAGAAATAAGGAATGCAAACGACTCATTAGATGATGTCCTGATTTTTACACATAGCTTCTGGTGATGTAAGAATTTTCCTTCTAATTTAACCGTAGTCCAGTCTAAAGCTGAGACACTGAACAAAGATGAAAACCAGATTTAAAGAGTAATTTCTGCATTTCAGTATGCACACAAATTGAGTTAAAGAAGAAATACATTCAAAGAAATGTTTTGACTAATCTTTTCCAAAGATGTTCCCAAACTGCCTTATTACAACACCCAGAAATCACATGTGATTTGAAAGCCAGCTGGCCCCGGATGAACTGTCACTCTGATCACATGCAAGAGCACATTAGGGACCTAGTTTGGGACATCTGCTAGTTACTGGGTAAAATTTTGCTTACATCCTGTGCTTCAGGAACTGCTCCAACACGTACTTCTCAACGGAAGTCAAACCCCACCATACGGAGATAATAGTCTAACATGCTTTTCTCTTTTTAAATCAGCAACTGTGGCTTATGCAGACATCTCCTTTCCCTCCTTCCATCCCTATCCCACTTCATTCTCATGCCTGCACACACCTTCAGTAGTTTAAATCTGCTGAGTTGGGCTGGAGAATGAGAAGTACCCTTATTAAAGAAATAGAGAAATAGCTTTTTTTCTTTTTTTTTTTTTTTTTTTTTTTTACCAGCTCTGTTCTGTTTTATTCCACGGCTATAGAGATAGTTGTGCTGGTCCAGAACCTGTCACTATACTTTACATACTTCCTACTATTCTCATAGTTTTGTTCAAATAATTTTTATATCTCTGATTGTAAAGGTCTATCGAAAATCATGAACTCTTGCAAGAATAACATTAGTGAAGAAGTCTGGAGCTACTGTGCTGACACTGATCTGAATATGAATCATATGACCATAATTTTGTGCCATTTTTCTCAGCTTTAAAATGTGAAAAATACACATTCTCCTACTGGCAAATTGATAAAGACATCAGTGGTACAAAAATGTAAAATGCTAAATAAATGCAAAAATCTGTTGGGTTTTGTCATGATTTTTTTCAGAAGAAGGTCAACACTTTCTGACAAACTTCAGATACAGGAGCTAAGGCAGTAACAGCCATTATTTGCTGAAGGAACTTAAGAAGTAAGGTTGCACTTTTAACACAGCTATGGCATAACTGCTTTAATGGACTCTTTGAGCGCTAAGCCCTGATTGTCTCAAAAGAAGGCCCCAGTTTTGATTTTATGCATACCATGGATCCATACTTACTGGTAAATCGTTATTGATTTGAAAGCCCTACCAGTGTGAACATCAGTAAGTCTACTTAATAAGACACAAATAAGATTTTTATGGAAGTATGTTTCTGACAGGTTATTTTAGCTGAGCTGCTGCGGTTTCTTGCAATGAACCTAGTACTTGTAATGAGTCAGTTCACTAGTTTGATATCATAGGCTGTAATTTTCTGTGGTTAGGTTTATTTGCCCAAAATACTTATGTGAGGTCTTGGGGATTATGAGAGTGACATAAAAAGGCATCTCAATTCGATGAAACCATCCGAGTATGCACTGTGAAGACAGAAGTACCAATTTTACAGTGAACGTGAACATATATGATGCTACTGTGAATTCCGGTGTGTACAAATGTGAACAGATATACCCCACATCTTAGATGTTACTGAAATTAGAAGGTCTTTGGGAATGCTGAGAAGGCAGTTTCTCTCCCCTGGGCAATAGCAATGTAAATATATTCTCTACATGATTGTAGAGAACACAACACTGTGCTCTTCAGTGATGCCTTGTACTCTGCTAGGAGGTCAGCATTCACAGTGGCAGTCAACAGCCACTGCAGGTAGTGGCTTTTGAATAAAAGGTCATGTTTTTCAATAGCCTTATTCTGATTGAAAGCCTGAAAGCTTCTTGGAACTTCTTGATCTCTGCAGTATAAAATCAGAATTAAATGAGAAACAGGAGTTTGACAGGTAGATATACAGTCTGCAAAAATCTCTTCAGGATGCCAATTCCCCAGTTCACTTAAGATCTGGGGAGAAACCCTAGCCCAGCAGAAGCTGGTGTGAGTTTTTCATTGACTTCAACAGATTCAAGATTTGTCCTTGATATTCTAAGAATAAAATCTGTGAAGTCCACCTCTCTCTAGGTGTTCTGAGAGTTTATTGTTACCATAATGGAAGTCAGCACTTCCCCCACAGTGCTGAGTAAAAAGCATTCCAGCTGGGTAAGAATTAGACCTTATAAATAGGGGTTTTCAGGCAGATGGAATCACAGTCCGCCCAAACCAGGAGGTATCTATTACAGAAAACAGCTCTAATTCCATATTAGTATGTTTTGTAAAATCCAAATTCCAGATTTGTTTTATTCCCTTTAATCCATTCTACATTCCCTATCTGGAACTCAGTACAGTGCAGGTGGGATTCATCTTACCTGGCTTTACATTATCACAGCATGAGTCCACGCTGGTTACTTAGGCTGCCTTTTTCTCTATGAAGCACAATAGGCACTTTCAGAGTGCAGTTCACCTGGTCTGTTTCAGATGCAGGAAGAGAATCAAATAATGCCGATAAAATTCTTGATCTGCCTTCAGAGGGATGGCAAAACTGTGGCAGAATGGTACTTTGGCAGAGTATCTAAGTCACGTCCTTATTCATTCTGCTCCTCGTGCTTGCTCTTACAGTTGTGCTGCTGGATAAAGCCAGAATCACGAAGTACATCTCTATGAATAAAGATGGATGATCACTGGTTTGCTGATCATTTTGGCGCAGCCTGGAACTTCATTTCCCTAGAAGAATGTTCTAAAATGTAAATTAAAATGTACATCAGTAAATTAAAGTGTACAAACCTCAATAATTTCAAATTACACAAAAAATACTGTTATATACACATGAGGAAATCTCAAAATAAAGAGTTCTTTCAAACAGAAATGTTTTGAAAGTGAAATGCTTCGGTGTTAAGAAAAGGTTTTAGCCACTGTTTTTTAAAATCCAGTTCTGTGTTTGCAGAGCTGACTGGAGCTTCAATTCTGCACATATCCACACAACACTCTATAACTAGGAATCAACCTATCCTTCTCATCTGTAAGCATCTAGATCATGTCGCGGGCCTCAAAAAAGACAGCAGAAACTTGTACAAAGTTTTTAATTACCGTCACAGTAGTTAGGGTATTCACTGGTGACTCAAATATGGGACCCTTCAGTTATAAGTAGTCATTTACAGATAGTAACTTCCAACATAAAAAGCTGAAAGAGGCTCACCTTAGAAACCCCAATTTGCTAGTGCTTACACTTCAGACACGTGCTTTTAAATCAGTGTTTCGAATGACACTGCAACTTTCAAAAGAGCCCTCAACTTACTAGTAGAGTGCTGTAAGCATTTGGTTAGTGGCCAAACCAGAACATGTGTAACGTTCCCATTGGAAAGGTACGTGGGCTGGCAAAGTTTCCAAACTCCCAGGGAATGTTCACAGCTGACACTCTTGGTAAAATAAGTCCTCTCTTTTCCGAACAGCATTAAGTTCAGGCACAGTGCCTCCTCCTAGCATGATCTGGGGAGCATGAAGTTCAGGCGCAGTGCCTCCTCCTCCTCAGCATGTTCCGCTGAGCTGCCGGGATGGTTCCTGCTCAATTCCCGTAAATACTTTATCTCTCCATGCATTTCCTTGAAGCGCTGGGCCTTGCAGGAACGGGGGGCGCCGGGCGGGCGTGGCTGCGGCGAAAATGACGCCGCTGTGTCCCGGCCATTGGCGGTGCGGGAGGTGTATCCCGCGGCTGGCTCGCGGTTGGCTGCCGCGCGGGGCGGTGGCGCCGCTGGACATCGGCCGGAGGAGGGGTCGGGACTGCCCGGCCGTGCCTCCCGCTGCCCCGCTGCCCGAGGTAGGTACGGCGCTGCTCGGCGCTCCCGGTGTCAGCGAGCGCTGCCCGGTGCCCTCCGCCCTCCCGCGGCCGTGCAGCCCGCTCACACCTCTTCTCCCCCTGCCCTAGTCCGCTCCCCTGCCTTTCCTGCCGCTCTCCGTGGGATTTTTTTCCCTCCCGCGCGTCGTCCCAGCTGGCGGGAGGCCCCTCGCTGTGCTGCTCGGGGCTGTCTCAGTCCTAGTGATGCTCGGGCTGGTATGAAGAGCACCCGGCACGGGCGGTGAGGGACCGGCGCGGTGCGGCCCCACCGTCACTCGGCGTGCTGGGGGAGGCCGGGGAGAGTTCCCCAGCGCTGCAGGCTTGGAATGCTGAAGTTACTTTCACTTTTACAACGGGATATGGGTATCTCTGTAGCTGAGCCTGAGCACACACGGGAAGGCGTGCAGACGAGTTTCTGGCCTGCCAGAGATCACCCGGCTGTTTGCTCACTGCCCCGACTCCCACTGTCTCAGAGCAGGGCACTGCACTCCCACTGGAAAGAGGCGCTTCTATTCCTGTGTGAGGGAAATTTGCTTCACTGCAGGTTTGGGTATGAGATGCAGTGTGCTGGTATGAGCTGCTCTTATTGTTACATTTTAGTGTGCAGTTATAGCGACATGACATGTCAAGGCTTCCTTGTTTTTGAGAGGTATTGACGTGCTCTTTGAGGATCCTCCTATCATGCCAAAAAGCAGTGTCACAAAATAACTCCAACTTCTGTACAGTAACCTGCTGGTAGACATATCTAGCAATCCTAGGAAGATCACACTTGGAGCTAATGTAGATAGCTCTGTGCTTCTGTTCACGCCTTCCTTTGTGTGCCAGTTTTTCTGTTTCATCAAGCCTGGAGTTAAATAGGACCTCTTAAGTCTTTAGATGTATAGAGATTTTACAAGTTTGAGGCATGAGGACGAACAGGACTTTCCAAGGGATTTGGATACAGAGACTAATGTAATTATCAGTTAAGACTGAGTTGGAAACAAAGTTCACATTTTTGAAGCCTCTGTCTTTGAGATCCGCATCTTTTAATCGCATAAGTATTTGAAGTCCTTGAGCTCCTGGATATTTGGTGCTGGACCTGAGCAGAGCCCCTGCTATTTACAGCAGAGCTAAGTAGTTGCACATATGCTTCACTGGTAGTGAAGAGGAGGAGGCAGAAAATAAAGGGATATTCCTCTGCAATGGGAATCTGTCCTAATGAACGTTTTCTGTTTTGCATAAAATTTGTATTAGGGCTCCTGGCCACACATGTGGTGACTGCTGAGCAGTAGTTAAGGTCTTGATCTTATCTTCCATTTTTGGCTCATGTAAGAATTAGTTATGTAAAAATACTTAGTGTTAGTCTTACATACTGGGTTTTCTCTTTTAATGAACTGCTTGCATTATAGTCTGTGTCCTGCTTTTTTCTGTGTGTTTGTTACTTCTGACTGTGATACAAGCTTTTGATAAGTATTTGACTTTTGCATGTTATGGTGGCAAATGAATATAATTGGTAACTTTAAGTTTCCAGCATTCTTTTTAATCCTTGTAATTAAAAACTTGCTGAATTGAACTCATTAAAAGCCTTTCTTTACAGTAGTGAAAACAATTAGTGAAATTGAAAATTTGTCTGTAAGGACACCCCACCAGACCAAGATGCAACAAAGTACACTGAAAGTAAATTAATGTCTCACAAAAGTAGAGTGCAAATAGAGTATGAAGTATCTGGTTTGTGTTTTACAGCAGATGCTAAAGGAGACCAGAACTTTTGCACAAAAAATATTTGAATCATACATGTACATGTATTATTTTATTACTTTGTCTTTGTCTTTGCTGCCATCAGGCTTTACCATGCTCCGAGCCTTTAGTCATACAAATGGTAGGTGTGTGTTCCACCATACCAAGTGTTGGCATCATCGTAAGTCTGTGCTGGCAATCAGGAGGGAAGATGTTAATGCATGGGAAAGAAGAGCACCTCTAGCACCAAAGCATGTTAAGGAGTTGACAAAGATGGGATATAAGGTCTTGGTGCAGCCATCAAACCGAAGAGCCATCCATGAAAAGGTAAGGTCCCGTTTTGAGAGAGATAAGAAAAACCATTGTTCGGTTATTAACCATAGTACAGGAAAAATAATACCCAGAGGCTAGTAATGAGAAAACATATAAAGAAATAAAACATAAACATGTAAATTTTGTTGTTAAATGAGGAGTCATTATGTGCTAGTAGAAAGAAAAAAGAGTGGTTTGTTTAGCCTTTTAATGTAATGTTGGGCACAGTGGTGGGATTTTGGAGCTGTTTGTATTAATTTCTTGTTCTGTCATCAGTCTCCATAGCAGTTCTAGATGTTCTTGACGTAGAAACTTGGGAATTCATTTAATATTGGTGCTTTTATCTTCTGTTTGTAAGAAGGTCTAATAAATCCCATATTTTTTTAAAAGAACAAATCTGGTGAATCCCATTCTTGCTTCAATCCCATTCTTCATGTAAAATGAGAAGAGAGGTTTTTTTTTCTTTAACGCTATGAGCTTGAGGACAGAGAGCTTTTACAGTTCTTGTAGCAGCAGTAATACTCTGCTGTAAGATATCTGAGAAAACAAAAATTGAAACATAAGTAGGGAATTAGTGATCACTTGCACATATCACCTTTCAATTAAGGCACAGTGCTGGTTTTCACCAAAGCACAGATCATACTGTGCAAAAACATTCCTTCAGAACTTGCTCTTCAGCGTGGACTTAACCTTATACAATTTTATAAAATCACGTGTCATCAGTCTTCAGATTAATTTGTCATATTTGTCTAAATTATTTTCAGGTATTTCAGCACATTACAAAAGACTGTTCATTATTGCAATACTGTAGGATACTTTAAATTTAGTAAAATATCTTTTTTATAGTACTTTTTACATTTAAGATGAAGGATTTTAATAACACATAATTATGTTTTGGCTTTGCAAATTAGGATAATAGCATGGTATTTCAATCTGATACTTGATAACTCTTTATCAAAGAGATTTATGAATATATCACATGCAGTAACTTGTTTCTGCTTTGTACAATTATGAATTTTTCCTCTGCTTTAGTTGCTTATATGCTGAGATGTGAATATGAAAAAGCACAGAAAAATTTACTTTGATTTTTCTCTTTCCTAGGAGTACATCAAAGCAGGTGCCATTATTCAAGAAGATATTTCTGAGGCTTCTCTGATAATAGGTGTGAAGAGACCTCCAGAGGATAAATTAATCCCTAAAAAGAACTATGCCTTCTTCTCTCACACTATTAAAGCCCAAGAGGCAAACATGCCCCTTTTGGATGAGATTTTAAGACAGGTAAATTGTGCCATAGTAAAGACCATTGGCAGCTATTACGAGGTGGAAACTGAACCTAGTGCTTAAGTGTCATCAAGAGCTTACTGCCTAGTACACTTACTCTCAGCATGTGCATTCCAGTAGCACATTTGGCTAATGAAGAATGGTTTTAGTATCCTTTACTGGAGCTGAGTATTTCTTGCTCAGAGAATCTTGTGCTTGTGTGTTACTCTGTTCACGTGCATAAGGAAGATGAGTGGTGAGCATGGTGTGCTCAAGAGAGGCTCTTTCTATCTGAGCACTAAGAGTTGTCGTACAGTTACTAAGCTGGAGTGTGTATTGGTTGTTGCAGAGGAAGGCAGCCAGTTCATGCAGAAATGAGCAGCCTTTTGGCAGAGGATATGAATGGGCCTGCAGCATCTGGAGTGGCACATTGGCAAGCTCTGTGCCAGAGGGCACGGGCACTGCAGAGACTCTTTAAAATAAGAATTCAACACAACCATTAGGTTTTTACTTTTATACTTAAATCTTGTTATGATTTAGTTGCCTTTCTTATACTACCCATCAACCTCTATCACGAAGGATGACAAAGTCTTGTGAAAAGGTAGTTCCTGGGAGTGAAGTGTGCCACTGACTGCATTCACTGAAAAATTTGATACTCAGTTTGCTGTGTATTTTCAGGAAATTCGACTGTTTGACTATGAAAAAATGGTTGATCATAAAGGAATGCGAGTTGTGGCCTTTGGAAAGTGGGCTGGTGTAGCAGGTATAGTGCATAAAGTAAAGGCAGGCTTGCAACAAGTAAATTCTTGTAATACTTCTGGTTGTTCTGTGTTTCCTAAAAGTTGCAGTGTGTTTTTAACTGCATTTTTAATTCTTGCTTTTAACAGCTTTTTTCCACTCTGGTTTGTTCCTCCTGCTTTCATGAGACTACATGTCAAATAGTCCTGTGGATTCCTGATAAATCTGATATTTTTTGTTGTCTTGAAGTCCTGTTTGTCCATTGAACTAATCTGGAGCAGACTAAATATCAAGAGATCAACTTACTAGGTTTTCGGGAAAAAAAGACTGCTGTCAGTCCTGAGAACTTTAACAGCATCTGTTTGTCACTCTGTTACACATTTACACTTATTTTTGTGGGGCATGGTTCTCATTCCTTTATACTGAACTCTAACTCTGTTTCTTCAGAAGACTCTGTTATTTCCTTCTTTGGAATCTGGTGATGTGGATGCATCTCATAAAAGCATATCTGAGTATTAAATAGTGCTGAAATGCATAAGGTGGGCCAAGAACTGGTTTAAGGTCATGGACTGCTATTGAATTTCTCCTCTGGTTTTATTAGACTTTCTTTAAAAGTAAAGCACAATATTAAAACATGGGAAAAAGATCCAGGATGATTTTAGGCTTCAGTCAGTCTCTTCAGTTTCTAACTGCATATTCGTAATTAACACTGATGGTCTGATTTTTTTTTTTTTTTTTAACAACAGGAATGATCAACATCCTACATGGATTGGGTTTACGATTTTTAGCCCTGGGACATCACACTCCCTTCATGGTAAGAGTATATGTGTATATATTTGTCTTTAGCGAAATGACATTTGGGCATCTGCTAATTGTCTGTATTTGAATGCGGAAAATATTTTGATGGTTTTGTGCCTTTGATTTCAGCACATTGGGATGGCACACAACTACAGGAATAGCAGTCAGGCTGTGCAGGCAGTACGGGATGCCGGGTATGAAATTTCACTGGGATTGATGCCAAAGTCAATTGGACCCTTAACATTTGTGTTTACAGGCACTGGTAATGTTTCTAAGGTAAGAATTGTCTTCAAAATTAAATGTTATATTATTGTTAAGAGAAATCCTTGGCATTTGATAAGTATCAGGTTAAATGGGCTGATGGGTTTGTTTTGATTGCTTGGACTTCACGTTTTCCTTTTCTAGGGAGAATTTTTAAGTAATGTAAACTAAAACATTTAGGGTGAGATCATGCCCGACAAGGCTGACACACTAACTTCTTATCATGAAAAATGGATTAAATCTTGCTGCTTCTCTCTCCTTTCCCCCCTGCAAGATTTCTGTCTCACTCTCTTCCCACTGTTGACTCTGGGCTCACAAGGTGTGTTGAAGCACCCTATTAAAGTATGGGGGAAAGTTATTTTTTCTAATACTTGCTGAGTTTTTATATCTGTATAGCATTGAATTGGCTTGCCGGACTTTAGAGTCATTTTCTGTGACATGGGTAAAAGGCTTACTCCTGGCTTTGGCAACAAACATCAGTTAACAAGGCTCCATCTATAAAGTGAAATCAGTGACCACATAAATGTGTTCTTTCTAGACAAAAGGATGGTGTATTTGAAAGGCTTGTGTTGTGATCACAGCTCACTGGGGAAGTCATCTGGTAGTTCTTGGCCTGATTGATGAGGAGCGGCTTCAGGGGTCTTCCCTAAAGAGAAACTGTTCCTCAGAGTGGCAGTTAAACCATCTATTGTGGCTGAGTTGAGGCCTCCCAGCTCTGCCATTAGAAATATGAACCAGGCATTGAACTGTGCATTAGGCAATCTGCAGTAGTGGAGAGTGATGTAAATGTCTTGCTGCCTGGGCAGCTTGGTTTTGGGTAAGCAGGGGTATATATGAAACAGTGTGTACATCTCTGAAGATGTTCTCTGGCAGGACTGTCAAATTATGTGTGGTATTTTTACATATGTTTTCAAATATCAAAAAAGTAGCGTTACATTACATTTATGCTCTGCTTATTCTGAATCATACTTCATGGTTTCAGGGTGCTCAAGAAATGTTCAATGCCCTCCCATGTGAGTTTGTGGAACCACATGAGTTAAAGGAAGTTTCCAGATCTGGAGGTATGCTGGGACAAAAAAGTGTTTGAAAACACTGGAACCCTTTTTGTGCAAGTATAACAGCTATTTTATTTTTTTTTTAACTTCAGACCTCAGAAAAGTCTATGGGACAGTGTTAAGTCGTCACCATCATCTTGTAAGGAAACGTGATGGGATATATGATCCAGTAGACTATGATAAACATCCAGAAAATTACACTTCTCGCTTTCACATTGATGTGAGCATCTTTTCTGTTCTTTTATGAAAAGTTTTCCACAGAGTATTAGTAGTTACTAAACTTTTGCATATTCATCATTTGAGAGAGCGTTAACTTAAAATGCTAGACCAGGGGCTTTCAGCTTCTTAAAGTACTAGATAAGAATATCAGGCATCTGTAACTTTCTTTGCAGGTTGCACCCTACACAACCTGTTTAATTAATGGCATATACTGGGAGCAAAATACTCCTCGCTTGCTGAGTCGACAGGATACTCAGAAGCTGCTGGTGCCAGTTAGATCTGCTGATGGCGCAACAGAGGGCTGTCCTGAGTTACCACACAAGTAAGACACCTCATTTCACAGTGCAGTACCATGATTAAGTTGTAATGTTAGGCAATTTCACCAAAGTTTCTGGCAAATTATTGTGTTTCTTATATTGTTCCTCTTGCATGTTTTACAGTGCCCTGTTGATTGTGCTTTTGTTCTTTTGTGCTTTGCAGTCTTGTTTTCACAGTTTGGAGTTTTTGAAAACATCACAGTACAAATGATTGACAGGCATCAGCTGTCTTTCTGCAGAGGTAGTTCTGCCCTTGATCCTCGTACATAATCCTATACAAACAGTGTGGTATGTGGGAATGTACCTACTGCTCCAATAGTGCTAGAAGTTTCTCTGCCTGAGTAGAGTTTTTGGGAAAGTTCTTCCTACTGTGTCATTAGCTTGTACAAGTTCAATTAACTGTTCCTTAACACCTCTTATTTCTGCAGCAGATAGTGGAAATGTTCACAAGCCTGAATAGCTTTAAGAATGGAGTGTGGGGTGCAAATCAATGGTCAGTCTCCTTTCATTGGGGGTGGGAGCCACCCTTTGTTTAATAGCACTGTGTAATAGTTCTCTGGGAGACTGGCTCAGTCATGGGATTGGGGAGGACATATAAATGTATTCTGGTGAGGAATCAGGTCTTTGTCTGTTGTCTGCCCACTCTTGACACCTTTCTTTCTCAGGGACAGCTTGAGGGAGTTGGCAGATGGATAATGAATGAGAAGTGTTGACAGCACATGGCCACGTGGCGTAGAGAATGGATGAATGGATTGTCCCAGTCTTTGAGAAGTTACACATAAAATATGAATGCTGTTGATGTCAATGCAAATCTGATGACTACAGTAGGGACAGCTTTCCATTACATTTCCAGACGCCATTGTTGTTTTTTTGACTTCCAAATTGGTTAAGATGAATGAGGCTACAAGTCAGATACATTTTCTCACATTTCTTTTATTTCCTGTTCACTTATGGCCTTTTATACCTATCTTTCTTAGTAATTTGTATAATGCTCTATTCCATTGTCTTTTTTGTTTAATCACTATAGACTTCTGGCAATATGTGACATTTCAGCAGACACTGGAGGATCTATAGAATTTATGACGGAGTGTACAACAATTGATAATCCATTTTGTATGTATGATGCTGACCAGCACATTACTCATGACAGGTGGGAGAGCCCTTACTTTTTATAGCTTTCCATTGTAGTTTGTACAGTGAAACATTATATTGAAAAATCATTCACTTAGAAAACTTCTGAAAGATGGTACCTTTCAGGTACCAAGAAGTAGTTTAGAAGAGCTGTGTTTTCTCTTTCAGTGTGGAAGGCTCAGGGATTCTGATGTGTTCCATTGACAATCTGCCAGCTCAGCTTCCTATAGAAGCAACAGAGTACTTTGGCGATATGCTTTTCCCATATATTGAGGAGATGGTAAGGTCTTATGTGTGCAACAAGAAGGTAAAAGACTTGGACTTTGGTCTGCTTGTTTGCTGCTTTTCTGGTCTCCTGTATACATTCGAAAGGAATCTGCTGTAGAACATAACTGACTTTGTACTTCAAAAAACGATAAAAGATTTTGAAGTCAATCCTTTCAAACACAATGTGAATGAGACATTAATGACATGGATGTCTTAGGGATTTGTCAAGAACATTTTCTGTAGGCAGGAAACAGGCTCTGGCAGGTAGTTCATTGCTTCTGGACCCTGCAGTAGATGTCTAAATCTGATTTTCTTGGGTACTCAGCATTCACTTACAGTCAGATTGCTGTTTGAATTCTTGAATTTTCCTAAAAGTCAAGTGACAGTGATTGTGGTCAGAGGAATTTCAAATTTATAAGATATTGGCATTGTTGCATGCATTTAAATGTTGCTTGAAATCTTGATGTTTTACTTTGAAAAAATAATGACCTGATTTGAAATAACTTATCTCCACAGCTGTTATCAGAAGGCTCAGAACCTCTTGAAAAACAGAATTACTCACCTGTTGTTCGAGATGTAAGTTTTTCAATCTGACACTCTTCTTATCTTCTTCTGCTTTGAAATACATAGATACACAAAATCCTCAAAATTTGTTTCATATACTTGCAGGCAGTGATTGCATCCAATGGCTCACTGACACCTAAGTATCAATATATCCAGAAACTGAGAGAGAGCAGGTAATATACAGCTTTTTAACCATGTCCGCCCGCCCCCCACTGTCTGCATTCTGTCTCCCCTTTCGTTTTATTTATTCTTGTGTTTTAGTGGAATGCATCTATATTGCGCTGTGTCTAAATTTGATGCATGATGATTTCCCTTTCCTTCATGCACATTGCCTAAATCATTAACATGTGTTGATAACTTATACTGAAATTGAGAAAATTGTCATTTTACTCTTTCTGGAGTTATGAAAACTTTTTTACCAGAGAGAGGCAGAAAACAGCCACATGCCAGTATTACTCTGTAACTCCTTGCCCTTTTGAAATGGATGTAACATAAAGTCATTTGAAAGGAATGGCTGAAAAAAAAAGGCTCTTAAATATACCCTGAATCTAGTTACATCTTGTATGGCTCAAGTCCCATATGGCACTATGTGGTGTTGTTCTGTGACTGGGTGTACTCAGGAGAGTCTGTGAGACTCTCAGACTTTTCATTACATTCCTGTAGCTACAGCTTTACCTACTACTTCATCCAAACCCTGTCTCAGTAGTTATCTGCCAGTGGTAGCGTTGAGTGGATTAAGCTAACAAAAACATAAACAACATGGATATCCCTTCCCTCTCCTTGCTCCCTGATGTTAACAAGCAGCTATAGTTTACCTATGAAAAATGTTAATTTGACAATAAGTGGTTACCTCTGGCTTCATGTTCATGGTCAATGACAGCTGCACTGTACATGATACAAAAGTTTAAATTGGTCTGACCATGAGCACTGCATGCATTATGCACTAAAAGCATAGTGTGTTGACTTTTGCATCCCAAACCTCCCCAATTTCCTTGGTGAACTTTGAGACTTGTGGTCACAAACTTGTGCATGATGAACTATAGGTGCATTTTCCACACAAAGTAACATGCTATTTCCTTCTCAAAGACTTCTGTTCACAGTGATTTTTGTTATGTGCTGTTTGATAGACCCCCTCAAGAGGCTATCTCAGTAGCAAATTTTCTTATTCCTCACACAGCGCAGTGATCTGATTTTTTTGCTTCCTCCGTAATCCCTTGCATGGTCTTGTGTGAACTACCCTGAGAACCTGAAGACTTCATTCCAAAGGGGGTTTTTGTGGGTAGATTTTTTATATTTCTGCAGATTTGTGTGTTGTATGTGATGTTCATTTGTTCATTGGTGTTATTCACTTAGCTGCTGGAAAAGCAGAACCTGCTAACGGTACCCTCCTTTACTTTGCAGACTTTGGAGATGATGCAAATGAAAGCAGAGTTTTACCGTTTGAGGTGTGATGGTTTAGCTAGAGATAGGCTCTTGTTTAAAGCCTGTAGGAATGATGTGCCTTGTTATTACTCTAACATAATATGATGCTGTGTCCAGTTTGGTTTTTGAGGGCTCTATTTAGACTAATTGCTAATACCCTTTCAAGTCCATAAGCATTTCAGACATAGGACAGTCAGACTGTATGAGCTGAACTGCCTTGGATACCACTAGAATGCAGAAGCATTTTGATTTACCAAACTCATCTTCATCTTTACACTTTTACTTGCTTCTTAGCTGCTACTGGTTTCCCATCCACAGCTGCAATGGCATATCACATTAACAGTGCAGATCTCCGGTATTACTGTTATTTGTTCATAGATTAACATAACTGAATTATTTGAACTCATATATAGAGAATAGGCATAATCTGAAATGTTCTTTTCTGGACCTGTGTAGATTCTGTTCCCGTAATTGATGAGTCATTTGGCAGTTCACATTTTTGGCTGTCCTAGAGTAGACATGCTGTGTTTGGTCCAAGTGTGACCTCATTCTAGACACTGGAAAAGTTTTAAATAAATATGAAAAGTTTGATTGCAAAATTCAGCTCACTTTCATACAGGAAGTCCTTTCATTCATCAACACTCCAAGCTGCATACCACTTCTGCTGTCTAAAGGGTAGAGAAGTATTCTTCTCTTGCCCTGCCCATGAGTGTGTAGTTGTGGAAGATATTCTATTAGAATTGGTAATAGTAGGAGGAAAGTCCTTGGGTTTGCCGTATGAAAGGCTATGATGGGCTTAGGAGACTTTCTGTGAATGTATTAAATCATGACTTGACTTTTTATAAAAAAACTAAAATCTGTAAAAGTTTTATAGAGGTCAAAATTTACAGTAATCTATAGTAATAATTTAGGTAGATTAGAAAGTTTTACAACTTAATGCAAATTTAAGCTAAAAGGAAAAATAATTATAAACAACCAAAATGTGTTTTCCTACTATAAGTTGTGTGTTTCTGAGAGCATATTTAAACAACTGCAGCATTACATTATTCTGGCTGGCAAAAAGAAATGCAAAATCTGATGTGAATATATTTTATATTGAAAGTCATGAGGAGATCTACTTAAATTTATTTATGAGAGTAGTAGTAGTTTGGTTGAAACACTCTATGAGGGTTTTCAAATCTGAGTCCTTGTCTGCAATGACGATTTCTTAATTGTACATTAACTTTTATTTGACTTTTATTGACTATCATGTTCCTTTGATGGACTAATTTGAACCTATTATAATTTACACAAAATACTCTATCACCAGAATGGTTTTGCGTACTTTAACAGTTACCTGTGATGTAAAGGGAGCAAGACAGAGACTGAAATCCGTTTCTGACAGCCCAGCATGACATAGACAGCCTGGTGGTCTTCAAGTGATTATGTTACAGGAATTTGGCCATTGGAAAAGATGCAACTGAGGAAAATTTTGATGAACAGCCACTAACAACTGAAGAAGCAGCAGAGATGTTGATGGATTGGTCATGTTTATGTTAGAGGAAAGAAATTAGAAGTTATGCAGCAGAAGAATGGAAGTAGTACTGGATGGTCCTGAATAAGTTAATTAGGAACTTGACTCTTGGTCTGAATAGAGCTCTTGGTTTTTAGAATTACTAAAACATACTTCTTCTGTTAACCTTAGCAGCTTACAGTTTCCTTCTGTGTGGTTTTTAATTTTCCCTGTAACACCTTCTAGGGAACAGGCTCAGTTGCTAAAGATGGGTGATGAGAAGAGGGTTTTATTGCTTGGATCTGGCTATGTTTCTGGTCCTGTACTTGAATATCTCACTAGAGATTCCAACATTGGCATCACAGTTGGTATGTAAGAATTTGTTTATTTTCATTACAAAATTATGTCTTACTGAAACCTGTTAATGTGGCAGAACCTTTCTCATAAATAATAAATGGATGTCGTTCTGAGAACAGATAAAATCTTTGTTATTATGCACAGCAGAAAAGGATTTTGCAGCTTTGTGAGCATTTTGGTTTTATATAATTGATTTGAAAATTACATAGCCACATTAAAAGTTTACTGTTTGCATGTTTATTCCTGGTTCAGGTTTGGGATTGATTTCATAGCTAGTCAGTCAGTTGGTGTTTGGCTGTGTTTGCAGCCTCTAACAACAAGATGAAAATGTTTTTATACACACCTGTATGAGTGAAGTCTCTGCTGTTGCTATAATCAGTGTCATGGTGGTAAAACTTCAGACTCTGACCTTCCCATGAGCCCCACATGCCTGCTTCTTTATTCCTCTATTTTGGTTTTATCTGTGGCATGTTTCAGGCTAGGGATCTCAGTAACTGGTTTCTGTACCCTTAATGATAACTTTATCCTGATTCTGTGACTTCAGATTTAAAACAAAGATTGTATCTCCTGAAAGATACTTTACTGGGAAGTGGTTTCACTTAAAAACTTACATTTGTATTTCTGTTGATTTTTGTTGTTACTTTGGTTTGGTTTTTTTCCCTTCATGCTGTTTTCATACTTGGCTGCTTTTGGTAGCATTCGTGATGATAACCATAGTACTTTTAACCCCTGGGAGAAGATTTACTAGGAAGAGGAGGGAAACTCTAGGAAAGCTGCACCCTGGTTATCAGTACTGCCTGAGGTGGTGAACAGGGAAGGATTACAGCAATGTGCAGTGAACATCCCCTCATCAGTACAGAGGCTGCATCTAGTTCCTGCTATACAGTAGCAGGAAGGGAAACTAGGTGAACTGGAAGATCTGTTTTGCCAAGCACTGAGCAAACATAGCAGGTGCCTCTTATCTGGGTAGCTTAAAAACATGCAATTTCTACATCAAACACGCAGAAGGAAAGGGACACAAAGATATCACTTGTTTAATATTTGACAGCTGGCAAGTAGATGCAGAAAGCACAAAATGCACATCACGATGCCAGGTTTGGTTTCCTACTGTCAGGCTACACCACTTTAAATCCAAATGTTGGAAACCTTAATTGGGAAACCTTCATGTAATCAATTTTTTTTTAGTTGGAATTTGTAGATGATTTTGCCTAGCACTTTTTTTTTCAGCACAGTTTTATTAGTAGGGTATAGAGAATCACTGTCAGCAATCTTTATATCCCATCGAGTGTGATAAGGTCATAAGGAAATAAGGCCCTAACTTAGAGGCACAGATGTGTTAATTCTCCAGAATCCTGTGCCCCAGATGCTTCCTTCTTTGGCCACTCCTTATTCCTGGCTGAGTTCCCTCTATTTTGAGCTGGCAGTGTGGTAAGCTGGGGCAGGAAACCAGTCAGATGTGACAAATACTGGCTGCGTTATCGTGGATCTCTTTTTCAGTTCTGCTTTCCTTAAAATGGTAGGGAAGTGAAGGCAGGCAGAGACTGGATTTATCCCTTTTAGTTATAATATTAATGTATGCATGATTGGTAGGACTAAGCCATAGAGAAATATTAAAACTAGTCAGATTGAATCTGGGCCTTTTAGTCACATTTGACCCAAGCTAAAGCATAATGCTTTTATCTTTGTTATGTTAAAAATGGTGAATGATGTGAATTGTTTTTGCTTTAAACTATTAAACTGTTCTTCATTTTAAATGGGAATTCTGTTAAAGTGTATTGAAACAGAGTTTTTGAAAGATTTCTTTTTAAACCAGATTTATCTATAAATGTATGGCTATGTAGAAGGAGGGATAGAGCAAGTTTTTCTGAGCACATGTTTGTCTACTAAATCTGTTAGTTAGCTGTGTTGAACTTGCATGTTCATCTAGACCTTGAAACTAGTTAAGGTTTTGATGTCTCACTTAAACCAAGCAGAGCTTGAAAAAGAAAAATAAATTTTTCTCTTTGGGCTTTTTTCCCTTCTGGACTTCTAGTCAGTTTCTTGCTTTTTAGTGAAGTAGTCTGAGCTTTTGCAGAAATAGATGCTACCATCAAAAACTGATTGAATACTTCACCTCTGAATTCAATTGGCCAGGTTAGAGAAGTAACCATTTCAGAACCAGGCAAAAATATGTACTACATAGTGACCTAAAGTACTTTAGGCCTCAAGATAAATTATTGCACTAATTGAAAATGGTTGTTTTCCAGCAGAATAATGCTAATCCAAACATGGTTTACTTTTAAAACATGTTAGGCATACAATTTTTCTACTGCAATCTTCCCTCAAGAGTCAGTGCAGTACAGTATTTCATTAAAGTGGAAAAAAAGGGAGATAACTTCTAGTTTTGTGTGAATAATTTTTGTTGACTTAGTCTGCTGATAGGAAAACTGCAGTTAAAACTTTTGTCAAGTACTGCCACAAATCTGCTAATAAGTTGCAAGTCTGTTCTCATCACACAATTTAGCAGTGAGTGGTTCTTTACTTCTGAGAGTAAGTATTCCTTGTAGACTCTTATTCTTGAGTTACAACTGGTTTGACACTGGCAATTGATAATAAAATTGACTATTTAGGAGAAGTAAATTTCTCTTCAACTATTAGTGAAGGAAAACATCCATGCAACTGTTTTTCTTTGTTAAATATAGCACAGTTATACATGGGTGTGCTTAGGACTCAGCTTCATCTTTAGGTAATGGTTTGTGCATTTTACTTTTAAAACAGTATCTGTCATGAAGGAGCAACTTGAACAACTGACAAAAAAATACAGCAATGTTACTTCAGTTCATTTGGATGTCCTTAAGAACGAAGGAAAGCTGTCCTCTCTGGTGAAGAAACACGACCTTGTAATCAGGTCAGAATTCTGTGTAAAACGTGCTAGGCTCAAAACTAAGTCATGCTGCTTCTTTCTCCTAGTTGACTGATCTAAACCAAAACAGTAACTTTTTTTTTAATGGCCAAGAATTGGGGTCATATTTGTAAATGTAAGTAGTTGTAACTGGCCAGTGCCTTCTCATGTAGCATGGCATCAGGATTTTAAAAAGGGTTTTGTCTGCAGCATCTCTTCAGAAGTATTCACTAGTTCCATGGACTCCCTTCCACAAGCATTTGTGTGAGGGGCCAGTTGCATCCACAAGTATATGTGTCCCTGGGATCAAATGTGCATGTTCACAAGAGAAGGCAAAATTCTGACACCTTGGTCATTTCTCCTGAATATCCCATTAAGAAAGAATTAATTCCAGCTATTGATATAGAGAAGGAAATAGCTTCATAGTCTACCTTTCTGTTTCTTTTGCCATGGATGTCATGAGTGTGGTTTTCATTCCATGTAAAGCATGCTTTTCACAAAGTACTTCACCAAGAGCTTTGTAATGCAAGCTTTCACAGGCGTGGTTTTGCAGCCATGCCTGTTTAGAAGGTGGCTTTGGAAAGAGGTCAGTGGTTTGTGTTTTACAGAGAAGTGTGACAAGATGCTGTTTCAAGAACGACTCCCCTATTATTTGGTGCCCTGTTCTGAGTGCATATAACAATGCTGTCCTGATAAGGAAGCATTCCACTTATGTAGATATGAAACTGCTAAGGGTGTGACTGTTTTTTTGAGTTATTACATGAGCTCTTTTGTAGGCATACAAAAAACATTTGTGAGTGTCTTTCTAGTGACAGCATAAAGAAGAGGTTGAATTTTGATGTTGCATAATTCTCCTTCATTTGTAGTTTGCTACCTTATTCAGCACATCCTTTTGTTGCTAAGAAATGTATTGAGAACAAAGTAAACTTGGTAACAGCCAGCTACTTAACACCAGCTATGAAAGAACTCCAGGAGAGGTAGGTATGACAGTAGCATCTCCCTGATTTTGCTTTCTTCTTTAGTGCATTATTTGAATATTTTGCAGTCTGTTACACCTGCAATACTTGGTGTGAATTAGTGTTTTCTGCGTTTTTTCTCCTTTCCTTTCTGTGCTGGAGGACTAAGTACCTTTCCCCAAAGGTGCATGTGGCAGAGCGGAGGAAAGAGTGCATACCCCAACCTCATTATACTAGTGCTCTAAACTCTGGAATGTACTTTCCTGCAAGCATCATCTTATTTCATGTTAATGTGCCTTTTCCTCTCCCCTCAGACCTGTCAGGGTCATCTGATGTTCAAGTTGAGCAGCTGGGCTGTCCTATTCTACCAGCAAGCTTGTTTGTCATCCTTTGCCTTCCCCTAATAAAAACTCATTCTTGGCTTATTGTATCTACAGTAATCTCCTTCTTCATGCCCTTCTTTTAAATAGGCACACTGTATTATTCTCAAATTGGTGACAGCTCTAACTATTCTAATGTTTCTCTTGTCCTACTTACTATGTACTTAGAAATTGTTTTGGCATGGAGCTTCATCTAGGTGCTCCTCTCAGTCATGGTACCGGAAAATCTGAAGTACATTCAAGTGAGATGAGAATTGTACATGCTGTGTCTTTACAAAAGATAAAACAGAAAAAGTTAGACAGGTAGAGAACCAGTGTTGCAGACAATGAGGGAGATTTAGGGGCCCTCGACTCCTTCTTGCTGAGGTCATGGCATGCTTTCAGGAAAAAAAAGAAAAGAAAAAGAAAAGGCACTTCTCATTTGTCAAAACACAAAGTGATTTTGAAAATAAAATAAATCCTCAGTTTGTGGTGATAAGTGAGCTCCTCTGGGAGTGTCTTCAACTATTAGAAAGAAAAAGAAAACCCTAATACTTTTGATTTGGGAAAGAAGGCCTTTCAATCCCTCACACCTGCAGGACCTCTTCAGGGCAATTATGACTATCTCTGTGCTGCCCTCTGCATTACTATCTTCCTGCATTATAGCACTGTTCAGGAGAATGTGGGATGAGGAGTAGCTGGTAGGAATTTCTTTTTCCACCAGCCCCTAGGTCTTGCAGTGAAGTAAGAGAAATGAAAGTTAGAGAGCTCTTAGGCAGTTGTCACTGTTCAGGTTTCAACATCCACTTCTGGTTTTTTTTGTTTTCCACAAGCTGCAGACAGAGCCCAGAATTTACTGTGGGGAAGATTCACTGGGCCTTTGTTGGACAGGTTTACAGAATAAAAGGACAATAATAATGAATATTCTGATGGCTCTGTATTTCTGTTATTTTTAGCGTAGAAGCTGCTGGTATTACAGTTGTCAGTGAAATGGGTTTGGATCCTGGTCTTGACCACATGTTGGCAATGGAATGCATTGACAAGGCAAAAGAAGTTGGTGCTACGGTAAGGTTAGCATGTAGTTCTGCCAAATTTCTATTAGTAAAGTTGTTCTTTTAACACCATCTGAGGTGTAACAGACTCTGGGCATTTTACTTTTTCTGGTGCTTGGAATTTGGTAGCAATTAACGTGCCACTGATATGTGACAGATGCTGAACATTTAACTTTTTCAACTACGATGGCCATGCCCCAGTGTGTGTTTTGGTTTCCTCTCCTTTATGGACAGTATCTGTTGTGGGACAGCTTCACACTGTCGCTCAATGATGTTGTTTTGTTTTCCTCTCTTTACTGTAGATTCTTCTGATTTGGCCCATTTGGGGGATAATGTCAACAGAAATTTTAAGAACTAATGGGGATTCTGCAAGGTAGCTCTGTGCCGTTTGCATCCTGGTCTGTCTTCTCTTCACTGTTTCTTTCCTGTGGATAAATCTGACAGGTTCTATCTTACACTTCTTTCTGCGGTGGCCTGCCAGCTCCGGAGCACTCTGACAATCCTCTGAGATACAAGTTCAGCTGGAGTCCACAAGGAGTGTTGCTGAATACAGTTCAATCTGCTACATATTTAAAAGATGGAGAGGTGAAGTAATGTGAACATTTTTATTTAAAGCCAGACAAAGAAGGTGGTATTGGCCTAAGGAGAGAATTGGGTTTTGTAAGGTGCTATTTACTTTCGAGTCAGTGTCAGTTAGATGCCTAAGCCAGTTGCATACATCACTTAGTCCTAAATTTGGAGCATGATGGTGACTAGCTGCTACCAGCTTAATTCTTACTTTCTGTGTGGAAACTGATTGCAAGGAGGGAATGTGTTCTAATGACTAAAGCACTGGTTTGGAGTTGGTTTTCTGGGTTCAACTTCCATCCCTGTTGGGTGTTGCTTTTGCCACTTAATTACCCTGTCTTTGGCCCTGTGAAACGAAGGTGAGAGTGTATCCTTCTACTTGCTTTTCTATCTAGTCATGTTTGTAAACCAAACAGCTTCATTTTGTAATTGTGCAGTGTATAGCAGAACTCCTGATTTCTTTTTCTTTTGGTGCAATCCATAATACTGAGTGGGTTTTGTCATTTTTTATGTGCTATGTATGCTTTGTTTTGCTGCTTGTGAAACCTCTCAAATGGCACTACATCTGTTTTATGGAAAGATTGTAACTGATTTGTGCAAAGCTATTGCAAACCATTATCACAGTTTTGCTTTCTAGTACTACGTTTGTACTGTCACTTGCTCAGAGTAGTTACTGCAGTTGTCAAGGAGACTGCCTTGTATAACCACTGTTAACTGAAGTTTAGCTAATTACCTAAACTCTTTTACCTGGAATACTTAGAAATCTTCTGAGATGTTTTATCATGACATTCTGGTGCTCTACTGTAAGAAAGGAGAAATTCAAGGATTGTACATTGGATCATTATTTAAAAAGCAACAACACATAGTTAACAGTTTAAGATGAATGGGTTTCATGGAAAATGTGAAAATGTTTCTGATTTAATTCTGATCTGGTTCACCCATTTCTAGGAAAAATTAGATCAAGCATATGAATGATTCATTATGAGAGCACTGGGAAAGCTTGTCAGTAAATTCTGCAATTTTTTTCTCCTTGCCACTAAATATTTACCCGTCTTAGACCATTGTGTACAATTCTTTCACACACCTGTCTTGTCTGGCAAACACAAGATGATCTTTTGGCATAGCTTCAGGCTTCATTGCTTTAGTATTTCTTCTAGAAGTAAGCCTTGCCCCCTTGCTCACAAGTCAGAAAATGAGTTTTCATTGATGCTGCATAGCAGATCTGGGCATTAGCTGCTTGAAGGAAGCAGGGTTCAAGGCTGTGGCTGGGAGTGATAATAGAGCTAGTCAATGTCTTTTTTGTTTCCCTTCAATAGTGTGTTCACTCTATGCTTTGTAGCCTCAATAAAGATACACATGGGCAGCAATTTTATATCTTTATTTTAATTTTTAAAAAGAGAAGAAACAACACCCCATCATGTTGTTTATATTTGCCTTCTCCTCCTGCATAAAAACCTCCAAGATAATAAATGATTTGACCAAAAAGCAGGGAGCATATGGGGCAGAATCTTCCTTCACTGTTTAGATTGGGCCTTTGTTTGCACCTGAAACACTAAGCATGTTTTTTCTATTTTTGAGTATACTTTATCTTTTGTGTTCTGAAATAGATTGAATAAGAGAGCACTGAAATAATACTTGCTTATTTACTTTTTCACAAACTTTAGATTATCAATATTCCAGCTGGAGGAGCATTACTGGATTCTGTTACTCCGATGGATTTTTTCCCAGGATTAAATCTTGAAGGTTTTCCTAACAGGGACAGTACAAAATATGCTGAGCCATATGGTATTCAGACAGCTCGCACTTTATTGAGAGGCACCTTAAGATACAAAGTAAGTTGTTGGTGTTATCATTAGCAATTATTGTTTTCCTCAAGAGATGAATGTTGTAATTTCAAGAAAACTGTGTAATTAAAACTCAGCCTTTTATAGCTCTGCACTTGCTATTTGTGAGCTCTTCACTATTCCAGTTGAGAGATAACTGAAAGCGCTTATCTCATTTTTTTAATATAGCTTTACTTGCTGTATTCAACAGGTGTTTGTTGCAAACTAGAAAAAAAGTTTTACTCGTTTTAGACAACTGGTCAGTGGGCTTTGCATAGTCTGTGGGTTTTTTTTATTCTGGCTCTGTATTGGGTGTCAGATCAATAGAAGATTTAAAAAAAACTTAACTCTGATGTGTTTGTGTGATCTTTTAAGTGGTTTTAAGAATTGATCTATTCTCTTTATTTGATAAAAATTTGAACTTGTTGCTTATATTCCCATGAAAAACATAATGTAAAAATCTTACAGAAATTTACATTTCTCCATGAACCTGAGAAAGTTTTTCATTAAGTAACTAGACATCTTGAATTTCAGAAGCTTTATAATTTTGGTCAGCTAAGTAAATATTAAGAGATAAATGTTTTTGCCTTCTAGCTGATCAACTCTTTTCCTTTCATTTGTCAAGTGCACAAAGTAGAATCAAAACAGAATCTTTTTTCTTTCAGATTTCCTTTTTTTAAGTTATATTGTCAGTCAATATACATTATGAAGGAAGAAATCTAGAACCATATTGCAGGTTTGAAAAAGCTTTTATGGATGTCATAATATGTCTATGGAATTACGGTTTATGCCACGGTTTAAGTTACTGTTATTTGTCCATGGCCTGAGGAATGTGTATGTCCTTTCTGTCATAATTCCTTCATTACAATACAACAGGATTTTTTCTTTATTTCTGGGAGGGAGGGAGGCTTGGTTAGCAAAAGCAGATGAAAGGCCAATATGGGGGAATAAGAGTTACAAATTGCAATAGCTCACTTATTGTCTAGATACAATCTCTTGTTCAGAAGCTAAAAATATGTGGAAGGCATCTATCTCATCATACTGTCTTAATATGACAGTATCTACTCTTCCATTTGATGCCTGGTAAAACTTTCTTCTTTTGTAAAAGCGTTAGCACAAGGAACTGCAAAAATGTCAGAGTGACATGACGAGTGGTGGTCAATGTGCTGCAAGAATTCTGTTTCTATTGTTTGTACTGCTTTCCTAATGCCCAAAGCAGGCCCAGCACTTTGGCTTGGGGTGATGTTGGTAGGGGTGTGTGGAAGAGCTTGCCGTACCTCTACCTGCATGGTACCTGCATCCCAGCATGCCCTGAGCAGGGCAGAAGTTATTGTTGGCCCTTTGCACATGCTGCTGTTCTGCAGAGCAGGAAACAATCTGTTCAGTGCAGAAGCAATCATCTTCTCAAAGTGCCTTTTAAAGATTAGGTTTAGAAAGATAATGGACTCAGTTTAAAAACAGGTATCGCACAGAAGGATCTCACTTGCAAGGCCACCTGAGCTGATAGCCTAGTGCTGGTGGAAGTGGCTCCTAATTGTAATTAGCCCTCTTTCAGAGTGTTTTATGTCCACCATTCTGCTTTTTTAGTGTTTCTAGTCACTTGCATGTAAGTGTTTTCATGTATGCAGCAGAGGTGTGGCAGTGTTAAGGGGATACAAACAAAAGTAAGCAGAAATCAGTTGAGACTTCTTTTATTGTGCAGCCTATTGCTGCCTTTGCAGTTCCTTTAATACTATTCCACTGCTGTCCTGGTAGTCTTTCTGATATTCCTGAAGGAGAGAAACAAACACACAGGATTCTTATCTTTAAAATCAGTATATCTGATTTGATCTGTGATGTAATCACAGTAGTGTAAGACTGGGGTGAGCAGAGTTCAGCATTGGGCTCTCTGTATTTGGTAGCTTGTTTATGAGTCAGCTGGCTGACACAATCCTGCCTGTGGGTTTGAACTAGTGCTGGCCATCTGAGCCCTTTGATCTCAGGAACCAATGGTGCTTGCCATGGAAGTATTTATGGCAAAGTAAGTAATTAAAGAGCGTATTGAAAAGTAGGGAAGGGGGTGGAGAGGGCCTGGGGTAAGCAGTAACCCCACTGGCATCGAGTTATTGTGGCTGACTTGACAGGAGAATAACACTTAACACTGCCATGGTTATGTCTATCACTACTACTAGGAGAAATACCTAATTTTCAAGTGTTTATTACGTTATATTATATACGTTATTAATGTTATTCTTTTATTTCAGTCTTCTGTCAAAACTATGGGAGGCTTTGTAAAACTAGGATTAATTAACCCAGATCCTTACCCTTTGCTAAGCTCAACCACACCACCTCTAACCTGGGTGAGTTACTCTGATTACTCTGCCTTTTTTCCTCTGTTTTATTGATGGTTTACTTACTGCTAGGCTTGGGAGTACTTAGCATTGGGAATCTTGTATTGCATCCTGATCTTCCTGGAAGTTCGAAGACTTTCTTCATCAGGAATGTAATACAATGCTGGAAGAGAGACTTCGAAATCTCTGACACTGGAGGCTTTCAGGACTTAGCTAGACAAAACCATGGCCATATTTTTATAAATTGTCTTAAATTTTCTCTTACTCAGAGACTAGCCCTCAGTGCTGTGAGTTTGCAGCGTGCATGTTTGTACTGGCTCACGATCTTCAGTGTAAAAGTATGTTTTAGAGCATCAAGAAATAAGAGATCGTGCATAATGTAGTATATGAAAATATTTTTTTTCTTTTAAAACTCCATGCAAGCATTTTTTTTGTCTTCTGTTATGCTGCTTTTCTGTCTTGACTTTGAGTGCCTTACTTCATCTTTATCGCAGCCAGGGCATGACTCTGATGTGCTGCTGTTACATTTGATAATCAACATTTTAGTTGTCTCTGCGGAGAAGGCAGGGAATTTCATGTTTCAATATGGAGTAAAGAGAACTTATTACTTGTCATGTCTGTTTGTTTGGCTTCTGAGAAAAATTGTCTTTCCTTTTGCAAACCCCTGAGAGAATAACTGTTTATTACTCAGGTGAACAAAATTCAGATCTGTCTTCATCTTTGTGCTTTTTTAAGCACTAATCTGGAAAAAGACACCAGGCTTGTGCTGTTTAATGATCTGATGACAGCATGGTATTTTTCTGATTATATCATTATTTCCAGTTAAGAATGTCTTGAGTGTTCTCGGAACCAAGAAAGCAGAAGGTCAAGAGGGCAAAGTCTTCCTTGTCTCTGACTAACTTACAATAGTTCTCATTTTCCAAAACTTGAGGAGTTGAGGAGGTTTTGGACAGCCATATGAGAATTACTTTTTTTTTGATGATTTTTGTCCACTTTGAATTTTAGGGTTCAGTTTGAGGCTAGTCCTTCTAGCCTCTGTGAATAAGTATACAGTAATCTGTGAAAATAACTGTGAACTCATTACTCTCATTGCAAACATTGTTTTATCAAGGTTTTTACATCTTGGTAGTTTCCCTTTATCTCCTCTGCCTGGGAAGCAGAAGAGATGGGCTAATCTGATCTTCTAAAGAGACTCCACAGTTCTTGCTTGCTTCATATCTCGCGTATAGCTCTCTTTATTATCTGTCTTGCTGTGAATGAAGCAAGCAATAATTAGCATCTAAGTAGCACAAAATGGCCTTCCGATATGCAAAAAATTCTTAAGAAAGCTCTTTGGTAATACTCCTAGGATTACCAGAGCCTTGTTTGTCGCAACTTGCGGGAAGTGGAGGGATGGTCCGCTCCGGGTAGAGTAGTGAAGGGTTTGCTGGCTAGCTAGCAGGTCG